>WBMV01005073.1:422310-982187 GCA_013396655.1 Campylorhamphus procurvoides
TCCCTTCCAGTCCTGTATCCAAGTCATTTATGAAGATGTTGAAGAGCACAGGGCCCAGGATGGAGCCCCATCAGTGACAGGTCACCAGCCTGATGTCACCCCAGTCACTACTACCCTCTGTGTTTGACCCTGAGCCAATTGCTCACCCACCACATGATGTGTTTATCCAACTATGCTGGGCATTTTGTCCAGAGGGATTCTGTGAGAGACAGCATTGAAAGCTTTACTGAAATCCAAAAAGATGACATCAACTGGCTTCCCTTCATCAACTAGGTGGGTTATTACCTTGTCATAAAAGGAAAGCAGATTGGATAAGCAGGACTTTCCTCTCATGAAGCCGTGCTGGCTGTGACTGAAGACAGTGTTATCTTGAATAATCTTCTCCATACCTTTACCAGGCACTGAAGTGAGACTGACAGGCCTGTAGTTTCTGGGGTTCTTCTTCTTGCCTTTCTTGAAAATTGGGACAATGTTCACCAGGTTCCAGTCATCTGGGACCTCTCTGGATTCCCAAGACTGCTTGAAAATCATGCATGTGAACCAGGGGACCTACATTACGGTGGTTGGGTTGAGCTTGGCTTTGGGCTGCCATGTGCTGCCCAGAACACCTGGAAAACTATGAAGGATTAGCTGGTAGTACATAAACCAGCTAAAATTTAGAATTTGAACTCATTAAGATTCATAATTTTCTAATAACTTACTACACTGTCATCAATGAGAAAACAGATAATGATTCTTATAATCTAATGAGATCAAACTCCATTTAGCATCATAACTCTACTGACTAAACTCTACCCAATTTCTGTGATTAGAGCTTCCAGTTTGATGGTTACAGGCCCATTGATTTTGATAGAGATTTTGTGAGATTTAGTTAGAGATGAATCTTCAGTTAGCCTTTTTCAGCTGTGTTCAATTTATTGTTTGCTATTTTCACAGTTGTTACAGTAGACAATGGTATGTCCACTGTTATGAACCCATACTGTTGTGCAGACATTTTGTAGATGGCTCACCTAGGAACTGCGCAAGGAGTTGTCCAGTAATGGCCAACATTGGTTGCTTCATAAGAGAGAAGAGACTTCCCATAATCCATTTTCCTGTGGCTCTGACCTATCTATCTTGTGCTTGGCAATTTTTCTTTTGGCTTCCGATTGCATCTTTTAATCTTAAAAATTTTTCCAAAGCAACCATAGATCAAACTTTTGTGAATGCTAGCATTATCCTTCAAAGAAGAAGTGAAATCTGTCTGGCAGACACAGTTGTCTCTTCATGTATATCAGTGTATCTTTTCACCAGTCATGTTTTCTACAGCTATTTTATTTTTTGTTTGTTTGTTTGTTTGTTTCCTTCCCCACTGCTTGTTAAAGCATCAGGATCCTACCTGGTCTATGCTGGAAGTTTCATTGAAGTCTATGCAGCTCTGCTTTTACCTTTTCAGAAACACGCACATGACAAGTCCCTAAATTCAGGACAAAGAGCTAGGCATCTGGGTTGCACAGCAAGGGCAACTCACCAGTGTGTTTTTAAAGCTTTTCTTTCTCAAGAGTAAGTGTGGATGTCACGCGCATGAATTTTACTACTGAAATGTTGATCTCCCTGACTGTGTACCAGAGATGCTTAAAACACCTTTGGACTTTGCTTTGATACTCAGGTCTCTAAACTACCTCACACATTTGTTATTACCACTAATTGCTTTGACAGATGACAATGGGAAAGTTTTCAGCAGAAATCCTCTATGTCACTTGTTCTAGAACAGAAGGACTGGTATGATTATGCTTTCTTAGCTATCTGAAAATGAAAAGGCATCAGGAAGTAATTCTTGCTCTTGACCCACCAAAGCACCAGCTCTGCACTGCAGGGTCAAGGCATCTACTTCTAAAGAGGGGCTATACTTTGAAAAGTAATCCAAGCAAAAAGTAGATTATCAATCACATACCATTTTATCTCTCAGTATAAGATACAGGAACAGACAGCTGTTTGGAAATTTCTTTTTGGCTTGAACCTCTGTTATCTACAGCACCACTTGAGGCTCCTAGATGGATGATCTCTTGGCTGATTCTGACTCGGGGTGGACCTGTGCCATCTGAACACATGTGCCATCTAAATTACTTGGACAGTATTGCTAGAGAATCAGTGCCAAGTGACTGTAGGTTTAGACAGGCAGCATACCTAATATTATGAGGGCTGGCTCCTTTGAAAAAATCCTATTCTCTCTGACAATGCTGAAAAATTGGCTTTACTTTCCATCCAAACTGTGATTGCACCTGTTGGTGCTTACCGAAATCCGTCCCCTCCACCCAAATCCGTGTAGCAATAAATGACCATTGCAATGGTGTTAGGCAAGGAGGGTCCTCATCTACCTAGGAAATCGAACCTGCCTTTATTTAGATATTAGAAAAATAAGCAGGTGTTTTCAAAACTGAAAGGTCTTCAGGGACTCCTCAATAATATCACAAAGCCTTTCTTGATATGCCCTCTCATTGCAGCAAGTCCAATTAAATCAAACGTTTTTTAGAAACACTGCAGAGTATGGTATCAGTACGCAATTCAGGGAGCCACACCTAACATGCTGCCTACCTGTGTTTGTATCTACGCTCCCTGTAAAATCTGCACAGCTATCAAAATTATGTTTCATTTGTAGATAAGCTGTCCAGAAGAGATGCAAAGGTGCCAACAATTCAGAAAATATCTGATTGCACAGAGTGCTGATGGGAAGAAACACTGGCCAAATTGCTTATGCAGGCACAGTTATGGGAATTTTCTGCTCTACAAAATAATTAGCTTATTAAATCTCTTACTGGAAGGCAATCAAATACCAAATCCTAGCTTCCAGTGAGGACACAACAAAGCTAACTAGTTTGTTACCTAGGCTGTATATATCGTGGCTATATTCAGTTGTAGATTTGCAGGAAGAAACTTTGTGTATGCAAGTCCTGCTTATTGACTTAAACACTGTTTACATCCAGAGACTTAAAGGCAGTTAAAGGAATGATTATCAGATGTTCCATTATCCACTAAAAATTCACTAGAAGTTTATTTTCTGATTATTGGTGGAATTTAAATATTACTGCATTTAAATATATTTTTTTTTCAATTCAGAACAGTACAGTTTCAAGAACTTCTGTTCCATTTTGCTGTTTCGATTCACTGCCCAACAGCACAGTCTTTTACCTTTCAGGAATTCGAGGCACAATGCAGCTAATGTTTTCTATGTATTTGTTTTCTTGGGGTATCTCCACAGGGAACTGGATATGTGGTATTGCTCCAGTAGGAATTTTTGTTTTGCTGTTTGCATTAACAGAAATTTATATATTTGCCAGAGACACAAGGTCAGAGAACTGTCCCTCTAGAGGAACGGTAAGCAGTATGGTAGCTGCTTATTCCTTCTAAAATGAGCAGCAGCAAAGGAAAATTTTTAGAATTGATGAACAGAAAAATATCTTAATCTGTTTACACACATGAACAGAGATTCACAGACTCACATTTTATGCATGAAAAATCGCCACCTTTGAAACAGCTGCAGTAGAATAATTTCCCAAGATGAGGATACTTCAAACATCTTCAACTTATCACATCAATACTGTAAATTTCTTTTACGTTCTACAGAAAGGAACTTTGATTGGCAAGTAAAGAACCTGCATTGCTTCTGCCTGTACTCTGCTTTGCTCTGAATCAAATAATAACCACCAGAAAGACAAACTGACCACTTAGAAAGAGATAATGCACCATGGGATGGCAGCTTCTGTAGCAGCAAAATAATTTAGAAACAAAAGACACATTCAGAGTCAGAAGGATTTGTGCTCCTAAATCTCTTTGATGCTTTTAAAAATCTCCTGCTGTTTTGGTTTTATTGCCTCAGAGTTACCGAGGCAATTGCACTCACTGTAATGGAATAATTTGTGATTCACAGTGGAGTACATAAGAGGAATATCATACCCTTCATCTCTACATGACAAAAGAACTTCCTTTTTTTTCGAGGGAGAGTTTGTAATTTAAATGGTCAGACTCGGAAATGGGAGTATGGAACCCCTGAGGCTTTGAACAAGTTTCTTAATCTTGCAATTCCGGGCTCTCCATGTGTAAAAATGGGGGCAATACTTTCTCTCACTGTAACAAATAGCCATTAATGAGAGTGCCTGCTGTCTCCTGTCATGGGACAGGTATCTTAATGCCTGGGCCAAGAAAAGAAAAGAGATTTCTTACCAAAGCTTTTGCTCATAATGCCTACAACAAATGCCATTCTGTAATTCAAATATGCAATGTATTCAAAATGTGGGTTGAATAGTACTGCTTTGGGGGTGTAAAACCACTGCATTAACTGGCACTTGATTTTAGTATAATTTTCCAGTGCTCAGAGTTTTGGGGGACAGGCATCTTTTCATATTTGTTCTGTAAGGGTTACTCATATTCGTACTGAATCATACCTGGCCTGCGCCTGTGGGCAAAGCAGATTCTCATGTTCCTTTGAGATGCTGAAGTAATGTGATAGGTCTCACAGTTCATCTCCTGCACTACATTCAGCAAAAACTACCTTGGCGCTATGCCCTGGTGGGCACATTGAGTTGGCTTTTGACCTGTTTGCATTGCAGCTTGTATCACTCCCTAGCATTGTCTCACTGACCCATTCTTGAGAGAGATTTCTACTTAGACATCATAAACAATGTATAACCCAAAGATGCAAAGCATTGCATAAATGAAAAGAGGAAGCACTGTTAGCTCAGCAGTTATCATCAAGGAGTGGGGTATTTGGATCATCTCTCTTCACAGTACTCTGTCCTTTTCTTCCACAGTGGTAAACATGGCTCATTGCCTCTGACAAGGAATATTCTTTCCTGCATGTCTAGCAACATCACAAGAGCAGAAGGCTTAAGTACTCTGTGCCATGTATCTCCCAGAGCCAGAAGACACTGTAAGGTAAATCCAGTAGCCTTCTAGCATAAAGGAAGTACAGCATTGTCTACATTATTGAATTAAAGCAGACTGATAAGTGCTGCGTGCCTGCACTGAAATTGTGGCATTTTCGAAAATCTTCAGTGTGGTGAAACACATTCATTTACTTTTGTACTTATGGTGGACTGAACCTGGCTGGATGCTGCTCTGTCACTCCCCTTCTCAGCTGGACATAGGAGGGAAAATATAACAAAAGGCTGGTGGGTCAAGATAAGTACAGACAGAGATCACTCACCAGTTACTGTCATGAGCAAGCAGACCCAACTTGGGAGAGAAAATAAATTATTTTATTACCAGTCAAATCTAAGCAGGATAATGAGAAATATAAACCTAAATCTTAAAAACACCTCCCCCATCCTGCTCTGCTCTCCCCAATTTCCCTACCTCCTCCTCCCCAGAGGCAATTCTCCATCATGAATCCTTCCCCAGCTGCAACTGCTATTCCACAGTTTTTTAACTCCTTCTTAAATATGTTATGCCAGCAGTGCTGCCACCATCACTGATGGGCTTAGCCTTGGCCAGTAGCAGGTCCATCTTGGAGCCAGCTGGCATTGGCTTTATCATACACTCGGAAGCTTCTATCTTCTTCTCACAGAAGACACCCCCGTAGTCCCCATCACTACCGAAACCTTGCTGTGCCAGCCCGTTACACTATTAAATACCAAAATGAACATGACATTCTAATGTGTTATTTGTCTCGCCGTTTAGTTTACGATTTATATTATTTTCCCCCTTCCTGTATTTAAGCTGCCAAGAAATTTTCAGAAAGAATCAGGGACCTTGCCAAAGCAACTGATTTAAGTTTAATTTCGTCTCAGACTCTGTAGGACAAAGCCATGACATAAAATTACCACTATCACAAAGCACTTCATTATTTTTCAATGACTGAAACACTTGACAAATAACACCTTCATAGTACTGCATGCATAAACACTGCCTAAATTCCCATCTCTACCAATTATCCCACAGAGCTTGATGAAGTTGAAACTTCCTATCTTCGTTATTCAAAAACTTTTGCAGATTTCCTACTGAGGCTCAAGATAACAGAATGGAAGATATTTTGAAACTCATGTTTTAAAAATCTTATACTCCTGAATTCAAAATTTTTAAAACAGGGAAATAAGTTTCACATTTGGATGCAAATGAAGCCATGAAGTATGAGCAAAAATAACAGCAGAAAATCAGTCTATCAGCAAAAGCTGCAGCCTTTCTTTGGGAACCCTACAAGTTAATCTTATTATTCAATAACTTTCACTACATCAGTGAATCATCATTCTGCTATTTATTAAATTCTTCTGTAGTCACAAAATCCTATCAAGGTTGTCCTTTAATTTTAAATCTATCTGTCAGGCTTCATTCCTAGTCCCTACAGACCACTTTTATGATAATAATGCTGAGAAGTCTACATTAAATTGAATAGAAAGAAAATGGAGCAATCCTTGAAATCAAGCAGAGCTTGTATTTGTTAAACTGCAATAACCTACTGTACATTTCAGCTGAATATTGTTTGTAATATGTTCCCTTGAGTACTGCAGTAGTGTTGGATACTACTACTTTAGCAAATAGAGCAGAAAATAATGTAGTATTTCTTTTGGCTCTACCTTCTACTGATAAAAGGCAGTCTTTTTTTTTTTTTTCTTTAATTTAGCTTTTAAAATGAAACACCATTCAAGGAATTTTTGCTGCACTGCCAAATCCAGTACGTAGCTACAGGATGTGGCACAGAAATTGCACCTAGTTGCTCCTGCATTAACTTAAAAAAAAGTAGTGCCTGCTCTCCTGGAATATAATGACTGTGGAGGACTGGTGGTCTCCCCCAGAGATCTAGGGCAAGGAACAAGAACTCCTACAAAAACTGTCTTCTTGGAGGGATATTTTCTAGACTTCTGAGTTAATGGAGTGAAACAGCTGTTAAAAAGTACCTTCCCACTGTACAACCTATGTCCTCAAAAGCCCTATACATTGTATCTGACCACTTTTCTCCTTTCCTGACTTTTTCTTTCCTTTCCAATGATCCAACCCCACTGTGCTCCACTGTTCCTGTGAATGGGGAAGTTGGGTCATGGTCATACCACTACTTTTCCAGTTGATCTTGCCACTTGTAGCAGGTCTTTCATGTCTAGCCTTGTGTGTGTTTATATGGTAATATAATAATCTGTAAATAAATAATAATTTAATATAATAATAATCTGTAATAATCTGTAAATAAAGGGAATATGGATGAAGCAGAAAAAATATAAATATGTGCAAAGACAGTGGCTTTTTTGATGTTTTGGGGTTTTTTTCAGTAATATGGCTTTCAATACTTTTTTGAAAATAAAACTTAAAACTATAACTTGTTTACCAAAGAAACTATAGAATTAAACTGAATCAATTTATGACCAAAACCAAATTTTCCAAGAAAAGCTAATGAAATTGCTGAACAAACTCTTTATGGTTCAACTAGTAAAACTAGAGTCTTCCAAGGATTCTTGTGTTCTTCAAAGACCCTGTAGAAGAAACTAATGTCTGTTGTCATCTTTGCACCATAATGTCATAAATAATGGTCAAAAACATTTTCTGTAGGCTGAGGTACAGGCGAGGGAGAAAATATATTTCATTAATTCTCTGGGGAGCTGCAGTAGGTTCTTATGGGAATTTAAATACAAAAACAAAGAGACGAACCTTGAAAAAATATGTATGACTGTTAAATAGTGTAAACAAAATGTGATGTTTTGAATGTCTAATCTGAAAGAAGTGTGTTTACTTGATAGAGCCAAGGAATTTTTCAAGATAATTTCATCCTTGTGTAATTCTTCACTGTTTATGACTGCTAAAAGCTATTGCTTTGACTAGAACAGCCAGCTTTTCAGGTGAAAAGCTAAATTCTTTGCAATCATGAACTGGAAACTTTCACTCATTCAAGCTGTTCCATCATTGTAATCACTGTCTACCTGTTTTACAGTGTGCAAATTACAAGGCTTTATGAATCCTTATTGGAGGATTCTCTCTGCATATGACAATTTGGTGTAAATAGTTCAAATAGGTTATATGAACAATACTAGATAATTCAAAACCATTGCCCAACATGTTTTCAGTGTATTTATAGATCAAAGACTCCATGAGACTCTTTGCACAGAGGAAAGCTCAACTTTAGTATATGCTACAGTTTGACAAATGAGTAAACAGACATGCAAATGAATTCTTGACACTGAAGTCTTGAAGCTTTTGTATAAATGATGCCACAGATAAATCTGAAACTATAAAAGAATATAAACACATCAAATGGAGGGGGGGAAAAACAGCCAGAATGCACCAACATGAACATTGTAGTTCGAAGCAAGAATGCACTTTTGAAGCAGAACTCCTAGCCACCTTCACCTACAATGCTGTGATCCACATTTTTATTTTCTTATTAAACTAAATTGAAAAATGTACTCCAAGAGCTCACTTAATGCCCTATGCTGCTAGTGGACATTACATCTACAGGATGGTTTAGAACTAACCTACCATGTTAACAGTGTGGTCACTGTGTCTCTGGCACCAACTATTTCACTTTGCAAATCCATTATTGCAACTCTATTGGCTAATGCAGACAAAGCCCATACTGGCAGGACTGTGAACTATGAAGTATTCAAATAGGGAATGATCCTCTGCATGTCTTGAAGAGATAAAGGCCTCAAATTGTATGTGTTGTAGTCTGTAGTTTAAACTTCAGTTTTGTGTACAAATATTTGATTACAGAATCTGCAAATACAAATTACTTGGGATTGAGTCTTGATGCTGCCACATGAAGAAGTTATGTGAGCTGGAAGTCTGGATTCACATTTTTGTGAAGTCTCATTCACATTTTGGAGTCTCATCTGTTCTTTCAAACACTTTTCAGTTCCTTATGAAATGAGGAATAAAATCTTGACCACACTCAACCTGAGAATTTTGCCAATGAGATCAGTGGGGCAGGGGTTCCATGATTAAAATGCATTTCAATGCAATCCTTATAGACCATTTTACAAAGCTCCTGTGAAACCTGAGTTGAACTAAGTGAAAACCCAACAACACACAGTCATCTAAGAACACACCAAAAAGCATTTTTAGGAAATTCCATCTCTAAGATTATGATCTAAGGTTATAAGTGTCCTCTGCTTCATGAACATTTGAATACCTAGTACACTGACGTGGCTCAACACCTCCGTTTACAGACTTCATGCACCTTAAATAAGGATATCAGGTATAATCAAGTAATAATATCAGACACAATCATATAAGTTCCACATTTGAAAGGAAAATCTGCAAACTTCTGGCCAGCTACTGATGGCAAAATACATTCAGAATTCATGCTCTCTCCCACCAATATACAACCAGATTAAGAAAGTATTGCTTAGTCTGCAAACTCCAATCACTTGCCTACATACACATAACTATTCCCACAAGCAAGGAAGTTAAAATAATATTTTAGAAGCACCTTCTCTTATGCACTGAGATAATGGCGCATAATATAAGGACAGGCTGCTAAATCAAATATCACTGATGGCTTAAGCACCAAACATTAATAACTATAAGTAAACACAGAGTAAGAAAAACACTTTAATTTAGAAGGGGCTATTAACAATCCAGCAAAAAAAAGCAATGATATTTTCTATATGCTGCCTAAATAAGGAAAAATGGCACCCTACAGGCTGCAGGAAACAATATAAACCCACTTCTTTTGTCCTATATTTTGCAATAAAATGTATTTTGAATTACAGAAATCTGTGGTCTAGAGGTGTTGAACCTTGATGGTTCAAGGAACCATCTTCTCACCATTAGATCTTTGGTTCAGTTCTACCCAAACCATTACATGTGATTTTTTTTCTCAGGAGGTTACATGGAATGAACTGCTACCCTGAATTAATTTCCAGTGGACAAGGCTTCACATTGCAAGTACCAGATTTAGCACACAGGAGGGAGACTGTGAAAAAAAGAGAAGAGATTTGTGAATCTTCTTATTTTCTCATCCTAGAGTTGGCCTTCAGATCAAAGCACTAGCATGTTAACCAGGGACAGCCTACTATTTTGTGCATGACTCAGGCTTTCAATACCCATCCATTGACAGTGATTACAATAGTTGCAACTAGATTAAGAGAAAATAACCTTTAAACAAGATATTTTAAAAGGGACTAGCATTCACTTGTAATTTAAATCGAAAGAAATACAAGTTCCAGTGATGAGATGGCATTTCTGTACTATGAAAAACAAATTAAACCCTCACTACTACTACTAAAGAAAATTTGATTTAAATTCCACTCTTTATTGACTGTTATTTACTACAAGACTTCTTCTAAAGTAGCACAAAAGACTCCAGTATCCACTTTTGTTCATCAACACCAACACCTAAACCATCATGAAAGACAAAGCATACTCTGTTTAAAACCTCACTCCTGTACAATATATCATGATTTGTTAGAAATCAGCAACTCAGATTACCTCATGATTTTTATCCTTCCCTTCATTTTTTCCCTTCCCTGAAGGCAGAGAATCCATGAAGGTATCCTTTTCAGTCGATCATTTCATAATAAGGAAGTGTGGATATTGTTATCCAGTATGTAGAAGACTAAATACCATAGGTCTCAATAGTATATTTATATTGGAATCAAAAGACAGTTTCTTTAATGGCTTTAATTCAAATAGGTATGCTCTGAATTTGCCCCTATAACATTTCAGAATCATGGAATCACAGAATATACTGAGTTGGAAGGGACCCACAAGGATCATCAAGTCCAACCCTTAGCCCCGCAAAGGACCATCCCAAGGAGTCACACCATGCACCTGAGAGTATCATCCAAATGCTTCTTAAACTCTGTCAGACTTGGTGCTGTGACCGTTTCCCTGGGGAGCCTGTTCCAGTGCCTCTGGGGGAAGAACCTTTTTCTAATATCAAACCTAAACCTCCCCTGACACAACTCCAGGCCATTCCCTCATGTTCTGTCACTGGTCACCACAGAGAAGAGATCAGTGCCTGCCCCTCCTCTTCCCCTCACAAAGAAGTTGTAACTGCAGTGAGGTCTCCTCTCAGTCTCTTCTTCTTCAGGATGAACACAATAAATGTCCTCAGCTACTCCTCATACAGCTTCCCTTAAGGCCCTTCACCATCTTCATTGCCCTCTTTGGACACTCTCTAATAGCTGAATATCTTTCTTATAATGTGGTGCCCAAAACTGCACACAATATTCAAGGTGAGGCTGCCCCAGTGAAAAGTAGAGTGGGACAATCCCCTCCCTCCACCTGCTGGTGATGCTTTGCCTGATGCCCTCCAGGACAGGGCTGGTCCTCCTGGCTGCCAGGGCACTGCTGATTCATATTCAACTTGACATTGACCAGGACCCCCAGGGCCCTTTCCTGGCACTGCTTTCCAGCATCCCATTCCCCAGTCTGTACAAACATCTGGGGTTGCCCCATCCCACGTGCAGAATTCAGCACTTTCCCTTGTTGAACTTCCTATGGTTGGTGGTTGCTCAGTCTTCTAATTTGCTGAGGACTCTCTGCAGGGCCTCCCTGCCTTTGAGGAAGTCAACAGCTTCTCCCAGTTTTGTTTGCAAACTTGCTTAATGTCCCTTCCAGTCCTTTTAATTTCATACTTCTCTTTAGTGGCAGGCTAGTGGAAAATACTAGGTACTTTTATTTACTTCCACTATTTCTTCCAGTGAGAAAACTGCCTTATAAAAAGGGTACTTGTTTCACAACTTAACTATCCTTCTTTCTTTATGATAATTAAAATTTCAGGCTTAAGTATTTATTTTCTTTTCTCCATCTATATCTGTTTTACTGGCTCTCAGTATATTTAGAAGCCACTTAAAACATTCTTATTGCTCTACCAGGACTTTATGGTGTTTAATGCATTATTAACCATAAGAATCATGATTTTTTTTTAACTTTCTTCAGTTTACCTTTAAAAGAAGAGCAGTTTGGTTTCTTAGTCTTTAGCAACAAAAAGGAGCAGCCTTTTTTTAAGGGAACGAAGACCAAAGATCAAATTCTATGTTATTGTATAAAAAGATGCATTTGATGACATTCCATTTTCTGCTGTTCAGTTAATTTCCTTTACATATGCTCCCATGGATAGTAGTATTAATCTTCACACAGAGGCATATAACACCAGAACTCTGCCTAAGCATATCTCAGTAATCTTTTCCTACAGTATTTCTGGGGAGCAAAATTTCCAGCAAATTAATATATATGCATGCATCTGCATGTCTTTGTCCCTAGCTAGTAGAGGGTTGACAGAATTTATTTCTAGCCTGTGCTTCTGCTTAGCCCACCTCTCTGTCCATTTTCCTGAAAAGAAGTATGGGTAAGTATACTTTCATCCATAGATACACATAAGCTGTAAGCAACTCACAGAATTACTGCAATTATACTACCAAATAGTGATTCATTTTCTGCGCTATAAATATGTCGGAAAAACTCAGACGAAAAAGAGAAGACAGTCATCTGACAAAAGCCTTTTGTTTTTCTAGTGGAAATTCCAGTAACACTCATTTAACACAGAAGTACTTTTAAAGCAATTCTTTATACTAATAGTAGGAACATATAATTAATCTTTACTCTTTTAAAATGTGGGCTCCAAAAGTCCATTAATAATACTCCCTAGATAACTTACTTTTGATTCTCCACATCAAAATGTGAGGATCATTAAAAAGATGTCCAATTAAGGCTCCAAAATAATAAGTCAAGTTTGTATGTTAATATAACTGGGAACAAGTTCCTTCTTATTTTGTTAAATTTAAGACAAGTGGCTGAAAGTCTGAATATTTTAATATATACTAAAAACTCCAAAGTAAATTCTGTCTTGTCAGCTTACTGATGTATCTCTGTGGGATTCCATGCTAGTTCTCAGCAATGTGTTCTTTGTAAAAACCTATTCTATTTTTTTATGTTTTGTCTATTACTTTGTATGTTTTAGGTTGGTATATTGAATGAATAAATCCTTTAACTATAATTCTGTGTTTGTACTAAGAGTGAATCTCTAAGACAGAGCCACCTCATTGAACTGAACCCCTCTCTGTGGATGTTCAGTCATACTAACTGCCTTCCATGGAAAAAAGTAACAGGTATTGCTTACTGCTGTCAGAGTTTTAGAAGACAACATAGCTATTGGTGATAATAGCTATATAACAGATAATAGCTGTGGTGATCCTGGTTCTAATTTTCCTGATGCATCATAAACAAAATCATCCACTGACTTCCTACCAACCACATCATTAAACGACATTTGAGGGGAAGGTTTGAATGATGGACATGCCTGATCTTTCCAACAGAAACTTCATCACAAGGAATGGCCCAAGAACAGTGTGTTCATGTTGATGTTTTGAGTCCAGGCTGAGCTAGCAACACACACACACACATTCTTCAGTTCTAGGTGTTTGCTTTACGGGTGAGAATCAGATGCATGGCAGTGGGATGAACAGTGACAGTGAGCAGTCAGGTTTGCATTCTCCTAGGCACCTTACAGACAGAAAACAGAAAAGGTAGTTCATGTCTTCAGTAAGCTTAATGCAGTACAAAGCATGGACTCCCACAGTGCCTTTTGCAAATAGTTATTTCAGGTTTTATCTACAGTGTAAGGAGCTTTATTGTTAATTTACCTTTTAAAAGCACAGAACATTATGCATACTTTTTATGCAGAGGCCTGAAAATCTTAGTGCAGACAAAAAGCAGATCATTCAAATTAATTAAATTTCAGTGCCTAAAGTGACTACAGGACAGGCCAAGAGGCTTGAATAAAGCTGATTGCCAAAGAGCTCAGCCTGCTTTGTGAGTGCAGGTCTTTAATAGAAAATGGAACAAGGACTAGTGAACAACTCAGAGCAGAGTGTTCTACTTGGGTATTACTTTTGAATAATTTTTGTGATTTGATTCAGGACTGCCAAATGTGTTACTAACGTAGAAACTAATAATAGTAAAGTTTATCTAGATTAGCACGAGGAACCACCTGATTAGTTTTGAGTTAAATATGTGTTTGAAAAGCTTGGGAACATGATTAACCTGTAACCTAATGGTTCCAAAATCAGGCTGTCAATAGAAGTACCTGATCCCTCATTAATAAAATGCCATCATCAAAGCAGACAATGTTCTTTAAGGCTATTCAGCAGCATAATGATAACTTACTAATTAAAAGTGAATTAACTGCTGAAGACTGTACTAAGTCATATCTGGAATAATAAAGATTTTTTCAACAGGCAAGATTTTTTTTCCCAATTATCTTCAGAAGCTCCTTAAAGAACTGCTGCATGAGGAGTAGACAATTATCACTAAATCTTGAGAAACATACTTGCATAATTTCCCCTGGACTCCTGACACTTCTTGTTGATTGAAGTTAATTGCTTGCAGGACCTCCTGCAAGCTGAAAAGCAAATTTTACTTTTATAAAGGGCACTTCACAAACCTGTTCTTTTCCTGACTACATAAAATGGGAATCTGGTTAAGTTTATAAACCAAAAAAAAAAAACACAACCCAAAAAGCTTTATAAAAGGGTTTCTCACATATAAATAATTAAAGCATTAAGGAGTGCAAGTTCTCATCACTGTAATTTCTTTTCATTTAGTCTTTTAGAAGCAGAGAATATTTCCTACACAGAAAGTAGAACTGCAAAAACTTTTGGAAGACAGAATGTATGCTAGTTTATCCTTCTCTGCTCTATGAGAGCTGTACCACTGGGTGCAGTGCTGACAATTGGAGTGTTTCCCCCCATCTCATAAAGGGTGACAATTACAAGAACCAAATATTCAGGGAAATCCAAGCAAGTTTACAGTGAGTTACTGATTTAATTATCTTGATTTTACAATTAGCTATGTCATGATGCAGTGTGTTACAGCTGAAGGAGAGAAGTTTTTCCATGACCTATAGCATTCTCCAGAATAGCAGTGACACTGCAGGTTGTGCAGCTCCTCCTTTCATGTTATGAGATATACAAAGGGCTTCTTTAAGACAGCCTTACAGCCATTTTCTGTATACCTGTACCAGACTGCCAGCCTGAAAGAGTAATGTTTTATTAGTACACAGGGACAGGTCATCTAACAATGGAAAAATAGCCTAAGGATACTCTCTGCAAGCTTCTGATTGACTTAGATTGCACTGAGGTCATACACCTACTCTTAGCCATTAGCAGCTGGAGTTTCATTAATCTTCTTACCTTGGAAACCACAGGCAACTCCCCTGGAATACAGTAACATTAGCAATTTACTATACTCTTATCATAGTTTAAAGTATTCTGACTGTGACAGCCATTCCTATGGCTGATTTGTTTCTGAATGATGTTACATTAAAAACTGAAATTTATTACTCCTCATTTCTGCCTCCCTAGAGAAGGAGGGAATCAGTAAGGAGATTTTATTTTCTGATCCCTGATTATTATTATTATTACATTATTTCTGTATATTCATCTCTATTCAGAGGCTTTTTTTATTCTGTAAACTTTAATTTATCTGATAAGCTAATAGCTGTGACTTTGCAACCTGCTAAGTTCTATATGCAGCATTTCTGCAGCATGTATGAATAAGAAGCAGAAAATACAGCAAAGTAGTTAAAATAGCAAAATCTCTGAAATTTCCAATTAAGGATCTAATAGCAGTGTTAGTTCAGCCAGCTTGAAGTCTGTATATTTTACAACATATACTGCAGATTCAATTATGATCTCTAAATTAAATATTGAAAGAAAGACAGTTACAGATAATGCTTTTTATAGATAGCATCAGTTATTATCCTGGGAATGGATAGTATCTATCTATATAGATAGATGAAGATATCTACTCTCCTCCTCTTTTCTTTCCTGCTACCACACTCTTAACTATTCATTAAGCAGCTTTCATGAAACATTTATTAGACTCTGAAACTAATTTCTTATATTAGAATGAAGAAAACATTTGCAAACCACTGCCTTGAACTTTTTGAGTATTATAGGAGCTAAACAGGGTTGACTTGGCTCAAAATGAACCATGATAATCTACCAGGGACCATTATATAAGCAAGAATCAACCAAAATGCAGAAGCATGTCCAGGGTCCTCCTCAAGGAATTTCCCAGTTGTTTTACATTGCTCAAATACTGCAAAGCAGTGAAAAGTTGCGTTGGTTCTGTTAGCTGTTAAAAAATTGATCTCCTAAAACATTTCTGTATCTGGTATGACAGTTACAACATTTTCCAGAGTAAATTCCCTAGGAAACCTACCCTGCACAGTGTAAGTCTTGAAAGAAAAGTAATTAACCAAGCAGAAACGAAATTAACCTAGATAATTGGAATAACATATTACTGTAACCCTCTTGCTTCCTTCCCTTACTCTCCCTTTTCTGGTCATTGCCTTCTTTCATCATTCCTCTTCGGAAGTTTCAGCTCCAAGACAAGGATTCTAACTTTTCCATGATGTCAGTGATAGACGTAGCAGGTAAAATGGTGGCAATTCCAATGCAAGAAGTATAGAATTGCATGTTGGAATTATGACTATGCTACTCCAACACCTGCACAGTGACAGAGGCCTGATCTTGTTCAGTCACTCTCTAAACCACTGTCTAACCTCAGTTCAGTCCCAATTATGTGCAGTGAAACTGAAGCACCTATGTAAATGGTGGCCAGATTAGATAATCAACTATCTAAAGAAATTTATCGCTCAATATCTTGTGCTTTTTATCAGAATGGTGGGGTTTTTTCTTGTGACTGATAAGTGCTTTATAACCTTTTTAATGAAAGCAGACAGTCTGATGCTACTTGTGATAGGAGATCTCTATTTAGATTATGTATATTCATTGAACAACAAATTAGAGCCATAGAACCTAATGTTTGTTTTATCACACTGTTTTATCTGAATTAGGAAGAGAATTATCACCATACCATGTGAAGGAGCATGTGTTCAGCTGTGCTCTGTAAGTGAGCCTGCTTAGAGGTTACTGTGAACAGATACAAACCAACAACCTAAATAGTTAAAAAGCTTCTTATGAGACCCTGCTGAAATGTAACCTTGAGAAAACTTGAAGCAGGTACTGTATAATTCAGGGACCATATAATTCTGGCAGCTGTGCTCCCAGCTCATTCTCTTTCTGGTTTTGACGTGTATATTCTTTTCAAATGCAATTGAGTGGCTGTGGTAGGCAGAAAATTGGAAGACCAAGAACATGAACAGTTAATACTCTATGGCACAAACTGTGCCAACCAGACAGCACTCTTCAAGTAACAAGTGAAAATTGCCAGGTGCATTAGACAGACACTGCTCTGCAATTTGGAAGACCTAACAATTTTTAGTGTTACAACTTGGTGGTGTAAGACAGACTTCAGAAAAAAAAAGGTATTTAACTATTTAGCTCTCACAATAGGTTTTACTACTAGATATAAAGTGTAATGTTCTGATAACTCACCAACAGATTGAGAGATCTGTATTTCAACATTAGTAGCACCTCAGGATATTACTAAATTTATTCTCTAATAATGGTGATTCTTGTTCAAATGCAAAGGGTTCAATTTGTTGCCCTGCATGAGATTTAGAAAAGAGCAAGCTAATGACTCTGTTGATGTCTTCTGTTTCTAGATTGCTGAACAGTGATTATACACTGCAGTCAGGTTAATTGTCTTTGCTCATGAAACATAAGAAATGGTGATATTCTGATACCTTCACCATTTTGAAATATCACTGAAGACTAATGTAATAGTACCAAAACCTTCAAGTAGTTATCTATTTTGTAACAAAAGCAAATTCTTAATGAAATAAATAGGAATAACTACTGATTAAATATTGAGCAGTGATCTTTTTGTTTTATCTTTGAAAAGCTGACATTTTTCAAGACAGTTTCTAATCTTGGTCGGATATGTCAGTACAACAGTAATAAAGACAATTTAAACTGACAAGAATCTTAGCAGTTTTAGTGAAGAGAGAGTTTTGGCCTTCTTCATACACTAAATAGAATTCCATAACAGAAGTAGGTCTACTAGAGTCAATACAGTTCCTGTTATTGGATGTTACTGATAATATACAATAATTTATGGTAGCAAAGTCAAGGAACCCCATTCACAAACAGGTACATGATGTAGCAGCCAATGAACCAACACAAAACGTGCCACACATTTAACAATCCTAAGTCAAAGGATCAAGCTATCATCACAGTAAATAATGCTACCGTACTCTTGGGAATATAATTATCCCTTTGAAAACCCTCAGCCCAACCTGTTTATGTCACTTTAATCCCATGTAAACTTGAAAATTACTAGTATGTAAAAACATCTGAAAACCATGGAGTCTCAAACCTTTGAGGCCACAGACGACCACCAGCCCTCATTTTCTAGGGGCAAGCACTAGAATGGCATTTCTTGTGAGTGTGGAGGCCAGCTGTAGGAACTGCCAATGTTCTTGCGTACCACAGCCCACTCACTGAACACCAGTGAACTAATCTATTTCATCTGTTCAGTAACACTGACAGTCTACAACTGATTGTTTCTAGCTGGAGCTATGCTTTGCTTTATTAAACCACAGCAACTTTAAAAAATTCCTACTTAGTAAAGGAATGACATGGAAGTCTACTGCACTCTGGAAACTAAATAATTGTCAATACAAGGCTTTTTCTGCAGTCCCCAAGACACATTAAAATTACTAGATTTATTAGTTCTTAATGTCTCAATGACACTTAATTTGTCTTTCCCAAGGGTATGTGATTTTAAATGGTCTTTTACTCTATTCTCCAACACATAATATTCTTTGCTTTCCTTTTGGTAGGTTTTTAGTGAAGGGAAAAAAAAAAAGCTGATGCTATCATCTCTTTGATCCAACAATCTTTAAAGCCAGTTAAGCAAACCCATTATACCAAACCATATGCTTCATAGAAGTGGGTGTTTAGCATTTGTGCCAAATTTCCTCAAAAATATTTAGAATAGTCCTCAGCCAGTTGACTAACATGAACAAACAGGTTTTATTTCTTGATAGATTTTATCCAATAATGTGATGAATACTTCTTCCAAACAAAAAAGCAAGGGCTGTAGTTCCCAGCATGTGGAGGGTCTTCAAATAATACCAAGATAATTCTTGTTTATAACTCTGTGCCAAACTGACTTTTTTGATATGCTCCTAGTTATCTTAAGATCCTATTATCTCTTCTCATGCTTATCCTTTCAACAGAGACACTTGCTGAGAACATTATAGTTGAGGGAGAGAATAAGCTATCTTTCTGTTCAAGCCATCTGTCTGTTTTAACAAATTCAGCATGGTCTCTCTCATTTGCTCATCTTTTAAGTTTCTTAGACACCTTTGGGATATTTACTAGATAGACTGAACTGTCTGAAAGGTTTTTTTGTTTGTGGTGTTTTGCCATTTTTTGTTTTTGTTTCAGTGGGCTTGTTTGTTTGTTTGGGGGAGTTTGAGCCTGCTAAAACTACAGAATAAATACTTTTGCCATTCAGTTTTACTTTATAATATCACCGAAGCCAAATCCTTTACGACATGCTAAATAGGGAGAGCAAATTTATCGGTATGAGCTATATTCGCTGGAAAATTTGATTCAGACCCACCAACACTGCTTGTGAATTTGGCATGGGCTAGGCAGATAGGTTGAGTGGATTCTCCTTTTTCAGGCTATATTCACAAAAATAAAACAAGCACATGAGCAGATGAGGAGGAGACAGCAGTTTCCTCTTCTGCCTGAGGTGCCTCATCTCTTGGAGACATGCCCTGAACACCACTGCATGAAAACTCTCCTTAAAGTACTTCAAAGACCATGAGGGGAACAACATTGGAACAGTGATTCCTATTTCCTGGAGAGAAGAGAAGCTGGAGTTCCTTCTCCTCCCTCTGTTGATTTGACTTAAATTTAGCCCAGAATATCTGTTGCTTTGTTTATACTCGAAGTATTTCTTGCTACAGAAGCGAAATACATGTTTGGGCCAAATACAACTTTTTTTATATGATATTATGTTGCTTTCCTTTGGTGACTCGAAGTCTCATTAGATGGTTGAACCAAAGGATCAATCATTGATGTGTTCCCTTTACTAATCAGAGGAAAGGAGTAAGAAATTAATACAGACTCAGAACACACTTTAGAAAGGTGACCCATCCCTGTCCTCTGCAGTACAAATACCGAGACGCATTGGTTAGATTTCTCTCATGCAAACTGACCACCTTGACTGAAAGGCGAAAATAGCCACACTTATGAATAGTAAAGAAAACAAAGGCCTACAAAGGGCAGATTTGACTCTATTGTGTTTTCAATTCAGTAGTATTTAAATTAAAGTTTACTCTTTTGTTCTTTATGCAAACAGAAGTACATTCACCAGCAAGGACTGAGAGACAGTGAAAAGCGTCCATTGCTTTGTAATATTTCATGCTAAGAAATATTATCACAAAAAATATAATCTACTTTAAATGGAAAATAATCGCAATAATCTCAAAAGCAATCTCAGTAATCTCAATCTTTTTAGTTTCAGTGATCCATCTCTCATGAGAAAGTAATGAATATTTTTGACAACAATTCCTTTAGAATTTTCACAGAAGTGCTGTGAGAATTGCCATTAGAGAGAACAAAGGATAAGCTGTGCTAACAGGGAACAGCTTTGGTGGGAACACTAATTACTAGGAGCCCCTGAAGCCTCTGTTGTCTACTAGTGCCATAGTTGCCACACATCCTGCTCTGAAAATAAATATATGCAATTATTTCATGGATTGTGTTTACTTAAAGTACTCTGACTTTACTGCTTAACTGCAATGTCACTGAACCACAAATACCTTTTGATCACAGGGCAAGATGGGAAACAACAGTGCAAGCAGTGAGTTGCAAAGTTACTGTGTGGTTAAAGCAGCAGATGGGTTGCTTTCAAAAAAAAAATCTGCCAAGTGGAAGGAAAAATGTTAGACTGAGAAAACAGTATCTGAGTTTTGCAGAGACAGCTCCTGCAGTGGCATTCATCTTTATCATGAAATGGACTTCATCTCACTCTGAGTTTTCAGCTGCAGTACAGGCAAGAATATTTTTTAATTCACACTCTTTTTCTTGCACACACACAGACACATACACGTCCTGAATGGCATTATGAAAATTCTCTAATATTAAATCAGATACTAATATTAATTTGCTTACAGACTCAGAATTTATCAAATCTCTACCAAAGCCTCAAATTACAGGTTCTCAAATGAAGTTTAACAAGAAAGTAGCCTTAAATGATCTGGACACATGCAGTATTCTAATTGTGGCCAGTGATGAGATTTACTGCTCAAAAGTCAACATTTTCAGGAGAGCATTTTACTGTTATTTCAACAAGAATTTACATATGACAATGAATGAGGACAAAATGTACATACATTGCTACATTTATTGTGGTAACTACCGTTGGCTTTCAATGATAAAGGCTTACATAAGGAAATGTCACACACTTCAGACACTAAAATATCTTGTTCTGCACATCTGCTTATGTCTGGTTCACAGTTTAAACATATCCCATACTACTCATTGCTATAAAGGGAAATGGAAAGAAAAGAATGATAAGAAAGAGCTAAGAGAGAAAGAGGAGATTCATTTGAGAAAACTGAGATTATTAATACCATACAATATATTCATAATGAGTGGGCATGCTGAAAAAGGACAGCATTTAAACTCTGAAAAATCAAGTGGATGAATTAAAAACATTCGCAAAGGAAAAAAACCAAACCAACCAAACAAACAAATCTGTCCCTTACATAAAATGCGTGAAGCAGCAGAATTATCACCATCAGTAGATCTACTGAAAATGAGATAGCCAGAAAAGAGGCCTTTTGCACCCTTTTGTGGAAGCTACCTTTTGCATACAAGCATACATGCAGACCATTTATAAAAAAAATGAAAAATTCCTAAATTGCTTCACAATTTTTTCACTTTCAGACTCTAAAACTAGAATTGTTTGACAAATGTCTGTATGCTGTTTCTCCTTGTGTATAGTCTCACATCATTTTAGTTTGGAAACCCAATTGTTTCCAGAAAAATTAATATTTCCTGCTTTCATTATTCTCTAATTCAACACTTCAGAAGCAAAATGTCTTAAAAACAAGTTAAACTACTTCTTGTGTGTAATGAATAACATGTCTAGGCCCAGATCCATATTGCCTTCACCGTATGTATTTCCAAAGAAAACAAGAAGAGCACGCTCCATTGGAGAAGCAATTGTTTTTATTCTTAACCAGCTTCTGAGCTGGGCTAATACAGCTGTGGATGAGGAGAAAAGGTGATTTCACGTTCCACCTAATTGTGACTCAGATCCTTTAGGGCCAATCTCAGACATACCAAAGTTTTGGTGAGGCTGCTTTATCTTAAGAAGACTTTCCTTAGCACTAATCTGATTAATCCAGTTTTACTGCTGCAAACCAATGGATTAGTATAAAGAGATAAGCAGGAGAGTTAAGAAGAGAGGTTGGAATATTTCAAATACTCTTCTATTCCATTAATTTGTATATGCAAACATAAAATCAAATCAGGAGTAATTTCCATTAAAAGTCATGAAAGTACTTGAAGTATTCATATGCAGTTTTTGAGTTCTATTGTGATGATTTTTTTTTTGTTTACGTGGTACCTAAAATTTGATCTAAACACAACAGCCTACAAATAAGAGCATTCATGTAGGAAATATCTACAGACTTTGCATTCCACCCCCTCAAGTTATATCTCCAAGGACTTCCCTTTTACGTACTGTCACCCTGACACCTTTAAATCAGTCTCTTTGTGTTACTTCATAATAGAGTTTTAATGACAAATGAAAAATACTTGAAACAACATAATTGCCACAGAAGAAAGTATTTTTTTAAAATTATGGTACATGGTTTCTCATGTTTACATGGCACAGTGGCACAGAACTGAATTGTTTGTCATACATTCCAAAAAGATATAAGATCTAAATAATGGACTGGATGTTAGAAAGTCTCCCATATTTAGAACTTGAATAGTATTTACAAGAAAACACAAAACCAAAGACAAATCTGCAATATTTTGTGGTGTGGGAACATCAACTATATAATACAGTGTCCTTCACAGTGGAACTGGTACCTGGAAATCTGCTGGAGACAGAGTTTTCATTTTTCTTTCCTTCACTTGTGACTATAACATGCACATATATCTGCAATTCACTATACACCTTGGTTCATTAAAAGAAAAAAATCCCTCATAATACTGGCACTAAACTATTTCTGTTGTGTTTTACTTGCTTATTTGGCCTACAAGTAAAATCATCTATGCCCTAGTAGGTAAAAATCCAAGACTCCATGATATTTTTGTCACATTTAAAAAATAAGTTATTGTTTGGGGTTTTTTTCTGTCAAGTTTGTTGTTTGAATACTGTTGTTTTATTATTTTCTGTACTGGAAAGTCACTCATGTAAGAATGATGTATATACTTACACATATTCAGTTACATATTCACATATACCTATAAGATGCAACTTTGTGGGTTAGAAACCACAGTGTACTAAGCATTATATAAGTTAATGACACAGAAAACTCCAAGACAAAGAACAGGGATGAAAATTGGTAATGGTAGGATAAATTATACAGTAGACAGTATTACATCACATCTATAGGCTTAGGCAAGAAAAAAACTCCAATAGGGTACCTGTAAACAATAATTTTGAGATAGTTGTAACTCAGCTAACTCTAAAATCAAGCCCTGTCAAAACACTAAACTTAGATCCAGACCATGAAGATGATAGGATTCCTTCAAGAGATAGCAGGTAAATATATTAATGATAGCAAAACATCAATTTTATAATGTCCATATCAATATATCTCCAAAACACTGTTTTAAAAATACAGGAACCTGAAGATTAAATGATATGTTTGGTACTTTTATAATGACTCTACTATGGAAAATATGTGACAAACTGTGGGAAAAAAATACTGCTATGAAAAACTGGCTGTGAAAATGAACTAACTAATCTTAAAATTATCTGATTAAAAATTTAGAAGTCAAAAATACCACCTTAAAATCCATTTTGATATGAAGAAAATAAATTCTTCATTCTTGTTTCAAAAATGAAGCATCACAGTCTCCCATATACAACAAATGAATTTTGATAGGATAGCATCCCAAAAACAGAGCCTTTTGGGAGTCTCCATGGTGCTTTTTAAAGAGTGTCTCAATCTGATTGGAATAAATTTTAAAACTAACTTTTCATTCTTCCTTGCCAAAATAAAGGTCCTTTCAATCTTGCACCACATTATCCATTTTGCTAAACTAAAGGCTGAAGGTTTATTACAATTCCATACTATGATACCAGTTATAATCTATGTAAAATCAAGCAAACCTTTGCCACTGATATCAGGAAAAAGGGTGGCCAGGTCCATATGAGCATTTACATTTTTAATGAAGGATGTCAACTCTGCAAGTTAAAACTTATTCATTCTTGAACTTTCAATTTCAGAAGTCTTTTATAATGTGTAATTCCAAAAAGACATAGAAAATGAAAATAAGTAGCAGGGAAGCATTTAGAAACCTCATAGGTGTATTTCATAATACATATAGTGTAAATGGCTGTTTAAAGTAATAAGAAAAATACAGCTGACATATCCTGGGCATATCCTACTGGGTTTAATTCAGACTAAAATCTGACAACCCATTTTAGGTTAAAAAACTATTTCTCAGCAGCTACCTTCTGAAAAATGGCATAGTTTTTGCAGTCCTATGAGACATCTGGAAGCACTGAGGAACAATTAAGCAAGCTAACGTTAGGGCTGTTTGCTTTACTGAATTTCATTACACAGAGAGTTCAATTTATTTTGTTGCATCTTAGAAAGAAAACGAGTTTAGCTCTAACAAAACATTTACATGCCACTTATCCCAGAATTTATTGTCAGGACCTCTGATTTATTCTATGACATAAACATCATGGTGTCTAAGTAAAGAAGTTTGCTACCATTTAACCTGTATAGACAGTGTCATTAAATATTTTTCAAGCAGACCTAATTAGGAAGTATGCTTTAACACCTATGCTCCTTTATTTATTAGTAAGCTGTATCATACACCTTATGTTGTACTTACCACAGACATTAAGATAGAGAGTGTCACATCCTACTTGTACATTGCTTCCTCTTAAAATCACCAGAAAATTATTCCTATAAATCATAGTCTAACTTCATTAATGTAGTCACTCCCATAATGGCTCTCTCAACAGCTAACATACAGTAACATTAATAAACCATTGAATGAGACTCCAGAAACATCAGATTTCTCTTTCACTAGTTGATTTAAAATCTAATTTAGAAATATGAATGGAAAAAAAGGCAAACAGAAAAGTTACTCAAGGGGTTAAAAGTACTTTCTGGTATGCAGGCAAAAAGAGAAAACAGACAAAAATAAACCTCAGTTTGCGAGAGTCTCTCTCTACAAGTGGAGGTTTAAAAACTGATACTTAGCAAGAATGTTCTGAAATTGTGCCTCTGTAGGGCATTTAAAAAAAATCCATTAATAACATGTTTGCTGTTGTTGAAGTGTCTATTATGAGGCTCAGGCTGTGTGAAAGCCTGTCTCTCCACAAGAGAGATATGACAGGCTTGTTGGGAGGGATAGGAGAGGGCTGAAGATGGATATGTGCTGCCCTGTTGACAAGTGGTGGGGACAGGCAAGGAGACGGATCAGTAAAAATTTCCATTAAATCAAGAAAAACACAACTTGCCCCTAACATCACCTCTGATAGTTTCTTAGACCAGCTGCTTTCCTGACACCCCACTGAGGAACAAATTGCTTTCCTAGCAGGACATTTGGACACTCCTGCATTAATAGATATGGATCCCAGCATGCCAAGCCTAGCAAGAAGGCAATTTAATATGAGCAACACTGTCATCTCAATTTAGGACAACAGTTAGGATGCCCTACAGGGCATTGCAACAGCTTCTAGAAGTACATAGTGTAAGACATTCTTTCTGTCTTAAGGCTATAGAAAGCTGGTATTTCTAGTAAATAGCCAAGCCAAGGAGAATGGAAAATGTAAATGCATAGATGACAACAGCATTGTACTGTCTAGGAGCATCAGTTTCAATTCAAAGGCCTTTCATTTCTCTAGAGAACTGCAGCAAAATTTGCAGAGAGGGAAAAGAGAAAAAATCTTGAGGAGAAGAAATAACAATAGATTGCAGGCATTTCACTATCAGGTGCAGGTAAATTTCAGAACAAAAATTTAGCCAGTTCAGACAGCTGTCTAGCATAACAGCATAACACTGCTAAGTAACAGGAAGGACACAGAAACTTTTAATATGTACTTTCTGATAGCAAATGCTCTTAAAATCTGTAGCTGTTTTCAGTAACCATGCTTTAATTTTTTGCAATCTTCATTGTAATTGCCAGCTAAGACTAAACAGGAAAATAAAGTGAAACTGCCCTGCTTTGAAAACAGTCATTGGTATAGTGGGGCAAAGTCTCCCCAAGTACATGGAGAGGAGGGATTGGGGATACCCTGGGTTACCAGCACCTGCATTCCTGCAAGCCTTAATTAGTTTTGTGAGGCAATGGCTGTTTGATTGTATTTGGTAAGAAAAGAGAAGGATAAATAGTTGAATCCTAACCCTAACCCTAACCCTAACCCTAACTCTAATGAACAAATGGTTGTCAAAACTGGAAAATAGAGATGTTTCCTCTATGACAAACCAAAGCTATGACCCTTTATCTGGATATCTTGATCAAGGATGCTTTAGCAAAAATATTTCCCGATCAGCTATCGCAAGTACCCTGCTATTCAAAACATTTCCATCAGCAGTGCAGGCCCCAATATTCTGAAGATGTTCAGCCGTGCATGTCAATGTGTGCCCCTTGGTGCAAGTGTAGAGTTACATCATGTGTTCAGATGTCTAATCAGCATCAGGAAGACATTACAGGGAGATTTGCTTCCCAAGAAAGACATGACCAATGCTATGCACATCACTTCAAATTTTCTCAGTGAGCATGGGGTTTCACAGAAGTACTGATGGTAAGTTGTGTCCTGCATCTTCAGGGAACCTGCTGAAAGGTTCCTCCTCCAGCTGGTGCATCTGCACACCATGTGAAGACAGTATGTGTGTAACTGGACAGGGGGTCTTTTTGACTACAATTCTCAACTGTCCTCACAATTTTCTTACTCAAAATAACAAGGAAATAGAAGGCTGGATGTTCTGGTGGCTTCGTACATTGCAAGCCCACTGTATGGCAAATGTATGATGCAAGAGAGCTGTGGTATCATTTGAGAAGATGTAAATAACAGTTGACCGCAATGCCAAAAATGTGATTCCTTGACTCTGCTAGTAGCTCAGCTGCTGGAAGCTTCTTTGTGGTCTCTCATGTGTCACATGTGTTAGTCAAATGGTGTCACTCAGGGCTCTATAACTTTAAATTGATGTTGGGTACAGTGAAGAATATAGGTCTGTGGAAGTAGTAATTGTTTGGAAAATCCCCTCAAGCTCCAAAGTGCTACTAAGAATACGAGAGTAATAATAATAAACCTCCCCCTGTCCAAATATTAGAAGCCACACAGTTAACCACCTGTGAAATTATGCCATAAAACTTAACAACTTCCTTCTTTGTAGGGAAATGTCTAGACATTTGCTTTATATTCTCTGAGCTCTGCTCAGCTCTTCAAATTGTCTTTTTGTGTATGAAAGCTAATCAGATGCTTGTTAAAACATTCTAGGATAAGCAACAACTACCACTTTCCTCACTCTTGACTAATCTTCACATTCAAAATGACACTGTATATGACAGAAAGCAACACACAGCTCTATGCTGCTGATACTGCCAGTTTTTTTCTCCCACAGCTTCAAAGCACATAGAATGAAACAGCACTCTGAGAAAACAAATCAAAGTGGTACTCATTCCAGATATCACAGAATCACACAATATGCTGACTTGGAGGGGATCCACAAGGATCATTGAATCCAGCTCTTAGCCCTGCACAGAACATGTGGGGAAGCATGTCAAGATATCAGAAAAAATTTCCAATTTCATTTGCTGACTGGCCCATATTGAACATCTACTGAATATTTTTAGTAATGAAAATCAAGAATTGTAAATTTCAGTAATAAAATTTTACTGGAATGGTCTTGTACCATTCTTCTCTCTGTAGCTGTTTACAGAGCTCACTTGTACAAGTGAAAAACCACAACGTTAACATGTTAAGTTATTCCAACCCTGTCATTTAATCTTACTGACTGTGAACTTAATTGGTCACTATTTTCAATTCCTTGATCCATGATCAAATGCTAAACAACTGAGTACAAGTTCTAAAGACATGACAGCTGTAGTTAAACTCTGCTACATGACAGTATAACTGAACTAGATAAGCTACCTGCTTGATTTGACTCTACCTATCATGGTCAGAAAGGGTAGTCTTTCTTACATTACAAAATACTGATTAGCTTTAAATTAAAAGGGAAGCCAGAAAGATGAATCTTTGGCTTTTCACTGTCTGTTTGCATTTTTCTTCATGTATGATATTTTCAAGTTTAAAAGAGTACAAAGAAAGAATTCTTTCCAAGACTAGTGGTGAGAGATCATATCTAAAAAAGTCCATATATGAATATACAGGAACAGTCAATCATTCTCTAGAAAAGGTGCTGCTCAACTGAATCAAAACTGCTTAACGTGCTAGGAGGTCCCATCATTATTAAGAACTTGGAACTGTCAATAATTCAAGAACTTGGAATATCAAACAATCAAATCAGACTGAAGAACAAAAGTAGCCAATGCTATTAAGTGACTCTAGGGCAAAAGGGAATTTCCTACACATGAGAAATAGAAATGCTACATGAACAGCTAAGTGCTAAAGAACCAATATACTACAAATAAAATCTGGAGGGATTTAAGAGAATCTAACTGTATCTAAAAGATTTAATATAAATATGAAATTTTGCCAAAAAAATGAAGGGTCTTTTTCTGTTTTAAAGCAGAATTAGTTAAAAACACCTGACAAAGACAGGCTGAAACATTCTTCACTTGCTTGATAACAGTTTTACTTCAAATGTGTTTTTTATAGAATTTGGTAAGGAAGAGGTGAAAGAGTGAAACTATAAGGCAAATGACAGAATTGAAGTAGGACAAAAAGGCATGGAAAACCCCCACACACCTACACACACGCACAGCACAGCAACACATCTTTAAATCTGAGAAAGACTCCTACAAGGAATAAGTTGATCCAAAGGACAGAGGAGAAAACAGCATTGAAGAACCAGCCTGCATGGAAAGGTTTCTGGTGCTTGGTAATGGTGACATGTTTCTGTACTTTAATATGCATTCAAGGGGGAATACAATAAAATATTTGTAGGATTTATGGGGCATAAAATGTGAACAACCTTTGCTAAGAGAAAAAAGGCAGGCAGATGGACAGTTTCCTTCTTTTACACAATGCTGTGCCTCAAATTGCACAGTTTCCATGAGCATTTCCAACCACATCAATTGACGAATGGGACCAGTTACAATGTGGACTTTCCTATGTCATTTCCACACTGTCCAAAGAGCTGCAAGATGGATCAAACACTTGGGAGCTCTGAAATTGTGAATTGTACGAACTAGACAGATTTCTTTTTTAAAGGTTAAGTTAAATGTTTCTTTCCCCATAAAATGCCCACAGTGATTCTGAGACAGTGTCTAGTTTGTTCTGTGCTATTGTGAAGTATCAGCAGTGCCATTTCATAAGCAGCTGGCTATTTGAAGGAAAAAGATTATCTAATCAAATCCTGGCAGTGGGAACTCACAAGAAATGTCAAAACTAATGTCACTCTAAACTAGGACTGGTTTTCTGTAAAGCAGTATTTAGAAAGACTCCATGGGTAAGAACTCTCCTTAGGTTTAAGTATGTTAGTCACTGGCAGCATATAAGCATTCTGCAATGTTGCACTAACTAGATTTTATCTGTATCACCTGCCTTTTATTTGGGACTCAGTACTTCTAGAGCAAAGTCTGCTATAGATTGGAATGAGCAGAGTCAAGCAGCTATGGGGAAAGTTGTTGATGGCCTATCTCACCAATTCATCTTCCAAACCAAATGGAATGGGAAGAGGTCAGAAAAAGACTCTTTTCTTTGATAAGAAGCATGTTTAAATGGATATCTTCCTTTAACTGAGTAATAACATCAGAAAACAAAAAATAGGGCCATTGTTTATGTTCCCTCATTGTGCAATTAACCTGATATTTTGGAGTAGGACAAATAATTACTGTGATTTATATGCCTCACTCCAACATTTGCCTTTTGCACACTACCACACTGTTGACTCAAGATGGTATTATGTTCCCAGATGATCTTTTGCCATGTTGCTGTCTCTCAAAACATTTTTTCTCTCAGCATACAGCTGCTTGTACTTGTCTATGTATAGAAACTTTACATTTATCCTTACCAAATCATTTTCAAGTTTCAAACTGTTTGCTGTCCCCCCCCCCATTACATATCCTACGTAAATTTAATAGCCTTACACTATAATCATTCATCAAGGCATCAGAGAAAATACTAAGGCCAATCAACCTCAGGACAGATTTGAAACAACCCTCCACTTTGATTGTGAAATGCTGATAAATAGTCTATACACAGCTTTCCAACTAATTATGTATTCACCTAATGAAATTATCATCTGGTCTCATATTTCCTAGTCGGCCTATGTGAATTTTATGTGCAACAATGTAAGAAGCTTTGTTGGATTCAATATAGAAAACATAATCTACTTCTCTTCCACCCACAAGTCCTGTTACTTTGGCATAACAAAGTTAGATTGATGCGATAGACTCTTAAGTCCATGAGTCCTCCTGAGACTTTATCTTTTTGTCCTCTAGCTTATTACTAGTAGTTTAATTATTTGCTACAATTTCCCCTCAGGAACTCAGGCTAAACCCACTGGTCTATAAGTCTCAGATGAGGGTTTTTTTTTCCTATTTTTAGGCATAAACTATATGCTATTGCCTTTTGAAAGATCTTCCCTACATATACCCTTTGAAGTGACAAATAATATTCTGGATTTTCTTCAGCCTTTCTTAAAGGAAAAATTTCATCAGGCCAAGTGGATTTGAAAATATCTTTTCCACTATAGCTGGTACTTTTTAATTCTGTTTCACTGGTTTTAGCTCTGCTAACCATTTAAACAGGTTTGATTTTTTTAAATTTAGATTTAAACAAAAAAGTAAACACTTTTGTCTTCTTGGAACAGTTTTATGATATGTATTTCTCTCAATGAGAAGTGAACCCACAGCTTCCTTGATCTTTCATGCTACTGTTTCTCTTACTTATTTATGGAAAGCTTTCTCTATAGTGTTTGGTAGACCTCATATTAAAAATATTTTATTTCACATCTTGCACTTTCTGACTGTCCCCTGGGTGTTTTCTGTTTTTCTAGCTATTCAAAATGATACAACCTCCTTAAATTTTGTGTTCACTTCTTTCTTAAATTTCAGGGCATAAAAAAGGTCATTGTTCAAAAAAGTTGGTCTTCTTTTAACCTTCCAAGTCCTCCTTTACATTGAGACAATTTACCATTGCACCTTTATGATTTCTTTACTGAATTATCAGCTCCCTTTTTCTGCTTAGAACTGATTTCTTATCAGTTACCCAAGAGTGCTTATTCCTACTTTTCAGAATTCCCTCTAGCTTCACTTGCAGAAGTACATTTTTTGTTTGCTTTTGTCTAGAAGACTTACTCTAAAAAAAAAAATCTATCTCTAAAAGACTAAATTTATTTCAGGAGTTGACCACTGGTCATACATATGGAAGAATTTAAAAACTGTTTTGGTTTTGTTTTTCTGAAACATAACGAAGGAGAACTTATTTGAATGACACTGATAACATTTTTGTGACCACAAAACATTGCAAATGTTATTAGGGCAGTTTATTTCTGCCATGTGTCATCTCTTCAGCAGGAATACTCTGCATGGGCTAAATGTTTTTTAATGCAGTTTTAAATAGTTATATGTCACACTCTGAAAATAAAGAGTGAAATGTTAGTTCTCTGTTGACTGAAATCATGTAAGAGATCCTTTGCTAATAATTAATGTCACACCCCACTGGGACAAACACTATTTACATGGCTTATAATAAAAACAATTCAAAAACACTAATGTGTTTCCCTGAACACTGAAACTTGTGATGCATTTTATGAAAACACCACTGGTGAGAACCACATCAGCATATAAAAACTATTATTGTATTGTACATTTATTGTTTATTTCTTCTTTGATTTATTTAACTCACCAATTACCAGTTTTTGTCACTCCTCTCATAGGAGGATATGGTGAGTTTCTAACTCAGAGCACTGCTACTGTTTGGCAGCTACCTTTTCTTCCATCTCCAAATCCAAAACATTTTCCCCAATAACTTTAGGTAACTACATTATGCCCAGAAAAAGTTTCCTGTCAGTGTAAAAGACTTTAAAATATGATGATTACAGATACTTGAAAACACAAAATTTGTTATGTATATACATTCACGTAAAAATTCTCCAATGACCAGGAACTCATGCAAAATATCACAGTCATGTGGTCAGGCTGTTCTTTATACATTTGATGCTTATACATCTTTGTAAAACCACTCACTCTGTACTCCCATTACTCCTTTCACATCCATGCATTGCAACTCCTAGAAACATTTCATGATATCACAGAATCTTTAGGGTTGGGAGGGATGTTAATGATCACCTATTTCCAATCCTGCTGTCATGGGCAGAGATGTCACCCATTAGATCAGGTTGCTATAAGCACCCCAATTCTGTATTAATTTATACAAAGACATGGCAGGTAGTTTCCCATAATTCTGAATACACACAGTCAAGGCACATATTATCTCATCTATGCTTTTATTCCTTTATGTGAGATGCACACCCCAAAGGATTTAATAAACTATAGGTTTTCCTACAGAATATGCATTTTCAGACTCAGCTAGGGATCTCCAGAGAACACCCCACCCCCTCACCTTCCCACATATTAGCTGTTACTCTCTGTTTCCACCTGCTCACTAGGGATGAAACAAGCAACCAGCCAGAGGTGTGATACCACCTCACATAAAGTCACAGCTCTCAGCAGAGGAGGCAGGCTAATGTTCCCCTTGTCTCCTTCCAGGCTGTTCCCACAAAATGCAGGAGCAGATCCTCACTCTTAAGAGAGGAGGTGAAGATATTGATGCTTCAGAGAGTTTTGAATAATCAGTAAGTGCCCACCAGGTCCTCCCAGACCATACTGTACAGCTTGTTGCACCATTTTCCTATTTACTCCTCATCCATCCCCAGGGGGATCTTGCAGATTTTATTTTTGATCTTCTGGTGGTTTTCAAGATTTCAGTTTTCTGATTTAGGTCAAATGTCAGTGAAAGACTATGCCACCAACAGATACATTCAACTGATTTTTTTTTCTTTCTCCCAGAATTTGACAAAGCTCAATAAGATTTTTCCATAAACATCCTTACCATAAAGAAATTTCAAAAACCGTATTAAAGAGACATACAAGAATTTCCCTAAAATAAGGGAATGTAATATTTATACTAATTTCAGTTTGAAAGGAAAAGTAAGTAGAAAAAAAGTCTCTGTGGAACATGCCCCATGCCTATTTTTTATTTGCAGACTATATTTAATATTAAATACTGGCTTTGGTTTGGTGGTCTAAAAGTCAATCTTTTCTAAAATAACTATATCAGGCGTGCATAAGAGACTTATTAATATCATTACTTGATTTTACATGTGTCAGCATTTTCACTGGCAAAAATTGACAGCGGTAAGTGCAAAACATACTATTGCCATTTGGTATTTCTAAATGGAAACCATGTCCAGTCTTACCAGCCTCTTTTACTGCTCATTTAGTCTGAACAAGTGAGTCACCGGTACCTTTAAATCTCACTCTTTATCTTTTCATTTATGTCTCTTAAGTGTCAGTGGAATAAATCTGCTATCATGGTAGTTATTGTCAGCCAATTTAATGTGAGAGCTTTTAGGAAAAAAAAAAGAATGGCATGAATTATTTAATTTTTGAGAAATAAAGGGCTAAATTGGAGTTAACTGAGACTTGGTTATCCACCCATGATTTTCTGCCCCCAGTCAAGGCCTCCATTCACAGAAATATTATATTATCCTTATCAGAATTCTTCCTTTTCTTCTCTCTCATGATGGTTTATGAGCACACACTGCATGCTGGTTTTCTATTATTTCCCACTGAATTACAGTTGGTCACAGTTCTCCAAATCTATGCCCTTGCTTTTCATTCAGAATATTATTACTGTGTAAGGAATGTCTTTTATTTAATTTGGTCATTATATGTTCATTTTATTTTTTTTTCATAGTTCGCCCTTGACTTTGCAACATCTTCTTTACTTCCTTTATTACAGCTTAGTGACCTTAATATAATTGTTAAGGCTGAGATGCAACTTCTATTCTAAACTCACTTTCATAAGCTTATAACTTTTCCCAGATATTCTCTTTCAGGCTGAGTGTTTTTTATGCTTATGCTTTGTTAGAAGTGGATTTTTGTTTGAAGCTTCATAAGCATCATCTATTTGTTTTGAGTTATCCAACTTGAAAAGACAGCAGTCTTGCAGCAATCAAGAGTTCTCAGATGCTTTTTTTCGACTCTGATAATTGAAAATCAGCTTTGTTTCAGCACTTCAAAATCAGCTTTGATTGTGGAATGGTGATTTTGCTATCTTTTTGAAATGGTTTTGAAATAATAAAGTTCTGCATGTGACATGATTATTAAATAACTTACTGAAATACTAGTGATGAGGAAAGTTGAGCTCAGAATAACTGTTCCACTTAATACTATTTTAGAAAGCTGTTCATTTTCTGTATAAGAACTACATTTAGCTATACTTTAAATATTTTTAATGTCGATTTCCTCACACTCTTCAAGAAGCATAGCCCAAACAGATGCATTAGAGATTATCCAGTCAATCTGGGTTCTATGTAGTACATAGAAGTAACACAACAAGTGCAATGAAAAATAAACATTTCTCTTGTACTGATGAAAAGATAAGCTTCATTCCACAGACATACTATTGTAATTGTAATGTGTCTGAAAGAGCTTTTTCTTAAAGGCCCAAGAAGAAATTCTATGTAAACCCAGGAGCAGCACTGGGAAGCTTTAGACAATATCTTTTTTGTCTTCAGAGAAAAGATATTCTTCAGGAAAAGTGTCAGTGCACACTACCCATAGATTTTCTATGGCCCCTCCCTATAGTATGCTTATGCTCTACATTGTGTGCCACTCTTTATTTCATCACAAAGAGTTTTATAGTCTCAATAAGTAATCATTTTATGCCCTACTCATGAGAAAAGGTATAGCCTTGAAAAAATGAACCAAGAGCCTGGCTGACCAACAGAGATTTTATGTATTTCAGAGATTCAAGCTAAAGCTGAGAAAGGCACTCTTCATCCATTTCTTTGATCAGCTAATGAGGAAATAAAAACACTTGCAAACATTTTTTAATTGTGAATGATCCTTTTAGTAAAAACATATGCCATTACTTGTAAGTTCCAAACTGACATAAATTACTGTTTTCCATATTTGTACTTAGAATAGACTCAAACCCCAAACCTCTATTACACTTTTTCACTCTGACATCAAACAACATGAAGACCACAAGTGCCACAAAAGCTGTAGAAAGAAATGCTTTTTCTGGGATCTATGTGAGCTGCTCACTTTATGAGTCTTGTGATTTACTTCTGAGTTGGGCTACAGGCTACAAGTATACCGGATGCATAATGAGGATAAATTTCCTTTAGCATTCAGAACTTTAAATTTTTCCCCTGGCTAACCTACAAATGCCAGTCAACAGATTCATTCCAATCTTTAGTCTTATTGTTCTGGTCGTATCTTTTTACTCCATCATTTCTCATTGATTAAGCTCCTCTTGCATTTTGCAATAATGTAAAAATACAATTCAAAGTACCTCAGGAGGCCTTCACATGAAACATCACATGAAAGACAATAAATAGGCTTCCTTTGATTCACACTTATTTTTCTTTTCATTTATAAATGATTTCCTGCATTCAGCCCATGATTCCCTTTCTTGCCCAAACAGGGAAAGTTTTCAGGAGATAGCTCAAATAACCCTCTTACGCAATTAGAATCCTTCCCTCAGTGGCTGCCATTCTCAAGCAGCACATCCTGTTCTGATTGCATTATTGTTCCCTCTCCAGTGACTCAGTGATAGATCTGTTTATTCATACCAAATACTCCACTAACACCTAGTTCTGCTAATTTGCAAATTCATTGGTATTCATCTTATCGATTATAAAACTGCAGTCAGTAAGCAAGGAAGCTCAGGCACCTCTTGTAGTCTGGGACAGGCTGTTATAACCAAGACTCTTTAATCTATTAGCTGAAGTAAATACAGGTTGATTTAAAATGGCTACACTTCTCCATTACGTGAAAAGTGGTTTTTTCTATCAAATAAGGGAGAATAATCTTACCCTGTATGTGAGATATGAAGTCAGAAGACAGAGATCTGTTTTTCATGCATATAGGAATTAACTGGTAATTCCTATAAACAGTTTATTTTTCTTTCTCTCTGATTTTTGTATCCCATGTCTTTCTTGATGGATCACATGATATACATTGTCCCCTGACTGTCAGACATATTTCTAGGCATATTTGTTGAAAAGGAGAGGAGCAGCAAGCAAAAAGTAGCTGCAAATTCTCTCCAGTCATAAACTTCCTTAATATTTAAGACTTGATAGAATTACGAGTTCATCTAATATAATCTCCTGAGCATCATAAGCCATTAAATATCACCCAGATACTGCTACATGGAGCCAAATTATTTTAATTAGACAAGAGCACTTCAGTTGTCAAGAGACTAAACTGTAGTGTGCCACAGGCATAGGCCAAAATAGACAACGATGTCATCAAAGCCTGAGGCTTTTGCAATAACAAGGAATTTCTAGGTGAGAAATGCCCCCCAAATGTTTGGAGATCGTAGGTAGTTCATGCACCAACTCTGGCACAGAATATCAAGTCCCTACCAGTAAGTCCTGAGAGAAAATTTAGACTTTCTTCAAATCTGGTGATGATTTTAATCCTGATCTGAGCACATCAGAGTATGACCTACTCAGTGGGTACCTACAAACAGGAGCCTCTCCAGAGAAGGTATTTTTTTTTGGAGCTGTTTTTTCACATTGCTGAAATCAATTTACAGTGAGCTGTGGATATTTTAAATTATGTGCATTTTTGCACTGCATCCACTGTAAATGTTGGGTTTTTTCCACAGGTGAAGAAATTTGAAACCCAGGCTCCTTCAGCTCTGGAATCTGCATACTGAATGAGTGACAAAATCAAGGGTTTGGTATCTCTAATAGGAAAATCCCTAGCACACTTCCAGGGGACTGTTTGGTCTAGCAGTTTACAAAGATTATGATTTACTTGATAAATCCTGAAATCAAGTATTGACATGATTTTAAACCTGCCCGCTATTATATCTCAGCCCTCAATTTTACAGTGGATCTCACATGCTTGCAATTTTAGCTCATTCCCTGTTTCAGACAAATCGCTAAAACTGGGACCATTTATCTTCTGCAAAATATTTGTTCACAATCCCAATCTGAGCAGGTTTACATTCACAGAGACCAGTTTTATCCACTCTAGTTCTTAGGTCTGTGTGTCTAGTTTTGACTTATCTTTACAAGTAAAAACTTGATTTTATCCTAGTTTTCGCTAATACAATTTCCCTGACTCAAATACAACATTATTCCTCTATCGGCGTTCTTATGCTAGATTACAGAAGCCTCCATCCCTTTATTGAGTAACTACGTTGTTCTCTCTACTTCCTTGCTCCTGTCTCAGAATACATATGACAGATTTTAAATGGCGAACTACTAGATAGGCCACAGAATAATAAATCAAGCCAAACCACTTAAGACACTGCACATTCAATTTGTAATGTATATGTACAACAGCCATTTTCCAGATGCCTGCATGATGCTGAAGTCAGGTAAAAGCTATACCCTACATAAATCAAGGGGTACAGAATTTCCTCACAGGATATGGGTCATCTCGTAATATTCCAGGTATCTAGCAAGTAAAAAGTAAGAAGTTTTAGTTTTAGCTCAGACTGGAAGAGAATCACATGTTTTCTAACAGTGCTTTTCTAGCTAGTTCTCCATGATTTGGGATGTAAAGGAAAAAGCAGTTATTCTTCTACTATTGAACCAAGTGCAAGTAATTGATTTGTTCTCTGTATAAAAGGTATATATTTTGCTTTTGCTAGTCCTATGAACTAATGTGATCTATATTATTAAAAATGGAAACATTCTCTGGATTGCTTTATCCACTCCCTGCTGACAGTAGAGTTTCATATCAGTCACCAGATCAATGAATCACAGCACTGCAAGATATGGACAATGGATATTATGCGCATTGACTGCAATACATAACGTGTTAATTGTACACTGCAATTCTGGGGTAAACATTTTATTAAAACATCAACATTCTACTACATCTTAAAAACCCCCACACTTTTACAGTTCTTTTTAACCCATATAAAACAATACCAGCAAAACCCCATTACAAATCTAAAAAGAATTTTGGGCAGCATGAGAAAGTCTGTCAGATTTTAGCAATGAAACAACTTGCTTAGCTACTGAAGCATAATGTGTCAACAAGATGGAATTCCACTTTCTAAAGGCTGGAGTGCCCACTTAATAGAAGAAAACAATACATGATTACTGCTTAGAGCTTGTGGCGCAATGCTAGCAGCTCAGCATTTAGCAATAATAGAAAATATCTGCCTCATTTTCATTCCCCTTGAAAAAACTTCCTATACAATGTTATGAAACACTCCTGCTGTGAGCTGGTTTCTTAATCACAGCAATATCTTCAGCTATTACGTTATCCATGGTGATACCTTTCTGGTGAATTCTCTTAAAAGCAAAAATTTAATGACATACAGAATAAGGACAGATACCTGAAATGTAATAACAAGATAACAAAGAGTAACCCTTCAATTTTGCTGTGGGTACTAGATAGCAGCAATCTCCTATTTCCATTTTAGTGCTTTGCAAATGACACAAAGGTCTCAAGGCCTTCTCTTTTCTGAATTATTCCTCTCTTTTTCAAAACGTTGGAGCCTCTTACTTTTGCTTCTGCTACAACTTTCATTCCCATCTTAAAACTATGAGTAAAATTTAGATCATTGTGCACAGAACCCTTCTTTATCCACGAAATTTTCTTCATCTGATTATAAAATTTAAGAGATTTTTTTTCGGTGCAAGTATCTTCAAAGGTTGTCTTGAATTACCACTAGTCATCTTGACTATCTTTGTATCTCCAAATATTTTAAAAGCTGCCTATTTTCTCTTTCCATACATTGAAGATTCTTGCAGTACTACTAATGTAGGAAAAAAGTACATGTCCTGAACCAAATACTTATACCTACATCTTTGTTTGGAAATAAAGTCTTTGAGTTTTGTCAGACTTTCAAACACTTTGATCAGGCAATAGATATGGAATAACGCAATAAAACCAGACTTGAGGGATAGACTGCAGAAAGAAAGTCCATGCCGATGATGACAATGTATTGCGTTAAAACTGAACTTCACAATAAAATCATAACTGCCAGATGCGGAAACTGCTTTTCACTTCTAGTGTAGGGTACTCAGACAAACTCTTACGCACTTTCACATACATGAAACAGTTCTGAAACAGTATTTGCAATCTAGTTCATGTTCCGGAGGGAGTATAGGTGCATTCACATAGCACTCTGAGATACAAACCCCTAAATTAAACAACCTTGCTACAGAAGTTTAGAAGGACACACATAACTAACAAAATCATCATTTGTATTTATGACAATTAAGTGGTTAGGAACTTGTTCCTTGGAATTTTTATAATTCAGAGCTGTCTCCTCAAAACAAAAGATTTTCTCTGAATATTCAGGATTTGACTACATGCATATTACTGGGCTTAACAAAGACATCACTGAAGATGAAACGTGCGTGAGAGGAAATGCATGAACATGAGATGATGAATCACAAAAAAGAACTTTGCAAACAACAGAAATACGTATTGCACCTCTGAAACTATTTTAGAGTGTCCTCTATTCTATTAAGCTTTCTGAAAAGGCAGACAATTATTAATTCTACAAACATGCTCCAATTGCTTTTGACATGTGCTTCCTTAGCCATGGAAGAAGAATGCAAGAAGAAATCAATGCGAAAAAATTGCTGGGTAGAGTGAAGTTGCCTTAGGGATTTTGCTTTATGTAATAAAACAGCCTAGGAATTCTATTTATAAGGAAGACATGGTATTTATATCTATACATTTTCAGGGACCTCTTGCAGTCTGAAGCCTTAAAATTTTACCTGTCTTAGAAGAGAACACATCTTTAGTGAAATCTTGATGTTCTTCAATGCACTATGCTTACAGAACAGTAAATACAGTGTAAAGGACGTGAAATAACCCCAGATTTTGTGCTCTCTTTGCAAGTCTATAAAATTTACTTTGCCATTGCACATTTAATACACTGAGTTGGAGTACTCACAGAGTTTCAGATTAGGGGATCTGAATGAAGAGTTACAAAAACATCAATTATGACTGCTTATTCCTAAAACCATTTAAATTGTTGCCCAGACCTTAGCAAGGGATTATCAAACAACAGACAATCTCTGGAAATACATTCTTCTCCCTGTTTATGTAAGCTATGCTAGGAATGAATAAACTCAAAGGGAAAAGACCAACATACAGCTTCATCTCCACTATCCATAATCTCCCATGTCACCTCATTCCAAGAGATAGGTCAACTGATATTGCATGCTGCAAAAAAATTTATACTGTTGTGGTGCAAAAGGTGGGATGCAGTTTCACATCAGTCAGTTATCTCACTGAAAGATACTGGGAACATTTTGTAAGGCAGCAGAACTGTATGTGGAGAAACCAAGAGAGACTTGTTGATACACAAGTAGTATAGTCCGTTTTGAAGATACATTCTTATCTGTTTTTAACTCCAACCTTCTTTAATATGTGGTAAATAATATGTCAGTATAATATAAAACAAGACAGAAATGTTTTATTCATAGAGATTTTATATGTCTTGTTTACTACAACTTTTCCTGTACCCAGTCCAGCTGGTACAATATGCACCATCTTCTATGTTTTGTTGCTGCTTTGTAGTATTAAATATGTCAAAATTTTATAGTTGAGCAACAGAAGTTAGTAACATAGGTCTGATGCATAGTAATGAAGGTAGAACACTGTATAACGGCAATACCTTAGTAAATCAATTAAGATATTTATGGCTAATGATAAGAAATATGAAAAACTAGACAAGAGTGCAGTCACTCAGTGGTACCACAACATGGCTATAAGTGAGGACTATTCATAATCATTAAAAGGATATCTGCAGGCTACTTTTCGTTCAAAATATATCTCCTTGTTCTATTTTTTGGCCTGAAAAGACAGCAGTGCTTGACTGCAAAGGGTACATATGGGGGTGCTTAAATTTAAATCTCTGTCCTCACCTTTTTGATACAGTTTTATACAGGTATTTAGTAGGCTGTTTCTGGGCCCCACATGTTGCTGTTTTCAAATTTCCTGAGACAAAGCAAAATTCTCATTTCACATAACAGAGAAAGAAACTGAGGAAATCAAAATGTCTGCATCTGGCTCAGTCACCTGTTCATTATTCAATGTTGCTTCAGATTTTGTCATAGTCCTTATATGTTTGAGACTTCCTCCCAGTTATCTTTCTTAAAAATGGAGTATTTTTATCACTTCAGTCCCTCGTGGCCAGCTTGTTCTCTATTTGGTTTCTTCAGCCTCTCCTTTTCTAAAATGGCTGCTGAAAACCATTTTCATTTATTGCCTTGACTTTCCCTTGAAAACCCATCCTCCCTCCCTCCCTCCCTTGAATCATCAGCTGATCAAAATCCTCATCTCCTTGACAGCTGTTACCTGCCCTTATATGCCAATTCAGACACGAACAATGAATTTGTTCTTTGCAGTAGGAAACTATTTCTCTACAAGGGCTTTTGGGTGAGTAACATGCTGATGATGTTAGATGTAACTTCTGCTGTTAGTAATATGAATTTTACGCAAAGACGGAGGTTCAAGTACCTCAAAAGAGACTATATATAACCAAAATACAGAATGACACAGATATTCATAGAGAATCTCCAGATTCACATTAGCTTCCTTATTTCTTTGCTTAGCAGCTTCAACAAGAACTGTATCTGTAAGGCAAACTGTATGGGTATGTCCTGCAAGGCATCTTTTGCAGCCTTTATTTGGATGGACAGTAGGGATGTTCTTCATCCCATGCCTTTGTCTGACCTTGTAAATTATTGCGTGAACTCACAAGGGACTGCTGAGCTCTGAAATGGATGTTTCTGGATTCCATAAAAATTAGTGGAAGGCCTTCACATTAAAAATGGCCAGGTTTTGTCTGGGAAAAATGACATCATAGTTTAAGAATAGAAAACACTCAAAGTGAGTGTTTTACTCAAATGGAGTAAAAATAAATAGCTTTCCTAACTGTCTCGGTGTCCTTGCAGGCAGATCTTTACCTTCAGCCAGTTTCATCATCAGCAGCTGATTTCAGTGCTAGGACCCAAATCACAAGAAGTCTTCTGTGACAAATCTTCCTTGAGGTTATCATTTGTCAGGTACGACGAAGGATTCAAAGGCACATATTTTCATCCTGTTCCATTATAGATTCTGAGGAAGGGCCTTAATCTTACCAAAATTTGGCTTACAGACCAACCTTCTGCTGCTCATTTCAGCCTCAGTGAATTGTACCCCATAACATTCAGGACATTACATAATTCAAAACAAAGGGTGAGGTTAAACTCAAGGCTGCAAATCTGATCACTAGCAAGCACAGCACAGAGTCTGTAAAAGGAAACAGAGCAGTTTGCTAAACTACGCAATATATCAATCCTTTACGCTACGTACACTTTATTTACAGGGCATTTGCAGATTCAGAATGATGATGAATGAAGCTGCAAAACACAGTATGACTTTCATCACTTCAAGGCAGAGAGTGAAATAAAAATTATTTGCAATTTTATTTTTTTAAGTAATTCCTAATAGTTAATCCAGAGGCATTCCTTTTTGTTTATTCAGTCTTGTTTCTTATTACTTTCCCAGATTCTGCTTCATTTTATAGCCCTGTGTCTGCTCAGGGAATTTGGGTAGTACTCTGTTTTACATGCACCAATGCATGGATAGGTAGGAAGTTTTACCAAGGCTGACAGATGCTAACCTACTCAAAGAAGACAAGCTACTGTGACTTCCTAGTTCAGCAAACTACTATTCTTCCATGGTATCAGTTTGAGAAACATCAGAACTGCAACAAAAAGTGCATTTTTCCACAAGAAAGACAAGAGAAAAAACATAATAATATTTTATAAATATAGATATTTTCTCTCCTCCTGTAGTCTTCACAGAAATCAACAGTAGTGTCAACCGTGGAAAGAGTCACATAGTACAACCACCACTTTAGTCACTCTGACTTAACATTTAATAGGTTATTTCATATATAGATTCATCTCTATGTACATCTATTTCCCCCAGATCTTGATTCTTGTAAAGTACTTGCTTTTTCTACTGCCAAAAAATCACCAGTCCTATGATCCGATCGCTTAGCAAAAACATTTTCAAGTGCCATCTGCTTTTGATTTCCATAAATCCACCATTAATTGTGCATTCTCTTTGCTTTGAAGCATTTTTTTATGAATAAACAAGAATATTTCTATATTTCTTTTCATCATGTATCTTAACACACACAAGCAATGTCATTTCAGTGTCACAAACTGGCTATTCTCTCTCTTCTTTTTCTATGAAGAAAATATTAATATGATAATGAATGGCTTCCTCAAAATCCTGTTCATTTTTGCTGAGTGCTATGAGAATAAAGTCAAAGTGCATTTGGATTTTTATTTGCACAGTTCGATTTCCTACTGCAACTACTCAGCAACTTCTTAAACCAAATAAAGCAAAGAATTATGGAATGGACATATTCTACATGATGAAGTCATCATTCCTAAGCCATAGTCCTATATTTAAATTGTTTATTGAACTACAGTATCCCGCTCTATTATGAAGGACAATTCAGAGTCACCGATGGAAAAGAAGAAAAACCAACCACATTTCCACCCTTATCTTAGCATTGTACAGCACCAATTATTTCCCACACTGCTAGCAGGAAAATATAGGTTCTTACCCCACAGCCTATTCCATTGCCTGGTTCACAGACAATTCTCCTCAAGCCTGGTTCAGGAAGCAAACCCGCTCCACAGCCAGGAGTTGGGCACAGCACTCCTCCCATCTGCAGCACACATTCCTCGGCCCCATAGCGCTGGTAGCGGTTGTACTACAAGACAACAGACTGGCATTAAACTTCTAACAGCACACAAAACAAAACCCAACAGAAGACTGTTTCTATAAGTAACCTCAAGTACTCTTATATTACTATAAAAAATCTTAAAAATAGTTCAACAGATTACTGATAAATGCTGTATAAAGAACAAAACGAACACACAAAAACCCCCTCAAGGATCTATAGCTGGAAGTATTTTAGAGCTAAAAGACTGTAAAAATTTGTCTAGTCAACTTTATGTTGAAAGTAAGCTGACTGATGATTAAACAAAATAATATTGTTAAACAAAATAATTCTCTCATATACCTTTATTTCAATCCTATGTATATTTTTTCCAGGCTCTCCCATGATATTTTTTTTAATTTTCTTTTTTCACTTTTCATCTGATTCCATCCTAATGGCCTAAAAGGCCATGGAAACACATTCATTTTAATGACAGAGGCACTGACACACAACAATATCGAGTAACATGCTCAGAGTATGCTCACTGACAAAAATGCCTGTTCTAAAACGACTGATGCCACTGCAGTAACTTTCCCATGTCTAATTTACCCTGCTTTCAGCCAGAGATAAGCTGAACAAGTACAGACCATACTGCGTACATGTAAATCACATCCACTCTAGGGTTCTGTGTTGGTGTAGTTCCATGCTAGTGGCTATAAAACCACTAGCATGGTTTTATAAACTGTAAGCCAGGCTTCAGATTCCCCTAAAAGTCTGGTCTATTGTGGAGGGAAATAAATGAAAGCATTTGACTCTAACAGCCCTAGAGAAAACAGACAAATCCAAAAGGCCAAAGAGGAAGGGAATAGGTATGAATTTTCTGTGCGAGAAGACTTTATGGTGTGCTAAGGGAACAAAACAGAGCCTTATGTTAGAGTACTCACATTATTTAGTATTTAGTGCTTCAAAAGCTTTTATCACATAACTGCTTATGAAAATCTTGTTCCTTTTTTTTTTTTGAGGGATAACAAACAAAAAATTCTTTCTCCAATCCACGCTCCTCTCCAAAGAAATCCCACAAGGAAAATGAAAGCTTTAGGGCCAACACCTCATACACATAGCATATAAAGAAGAATTTTAAATTAGAAAGATGGCTCTGCTACTTATCCTCTGGGTACATTTAAGAAGATTCTTTCTCAAATGTTTCCATAATGTGTCTTGTTACACTGGCTTTTTAAAAATAATATAAGAGTTCTTAGAAGACTATAATATATTAGACACAAAAGCTTGTGTCACATAAAAAAAAAAGAAAACTTAAAGTATCCACATTTGTTAATTAACAAAAAGTCCAAATTTCCTCTCAAAGGAAAAGCAAAATCTAAAACTAGAAAAAGACTTCAGAATATCACTCAAATACAAATGACAGAAAAAAATTCTGAATTAAGAATCTTGAATTTGGAAAATAATAGTGTTTTGAGAAAGGTATAAGACATGTCTGCAAAGTTTCCTTGAATGCAGGGACTCAAGAAGTCAGCTGGTGTTTTTCTATATTATTATTATGCTCGACCCTAGAGTAATGGCATAAATGTTTAATGTTGGATGCTCTGAACTTTCAGCAGTTTGTGATCCTTACACTAAATACATGCTGAGTTGTTCTGCTGGCCTTGAACAGAAATATAGGTAATCACCGATACAAAACTCTCTGGTGACCTAATTTTTCTTCAGGTGACAGACTGGACCTAAAGGTGAGGTTGTTGACTGTCTTACCTCACTAAGAAGGAATGTTGTGCTGGCTGTGGAATTTTTAGCAGCTTCTCATTATGAGGGCAAACACCAGTGACATTGCAGCTGAGATTCTGTCTTGCTTCCCATTAAAAATTCTCAGCTAAAAAAAGAATATGCTTTCCACCCATTAACTTAGCATAAAAGGGCATGGAAAGAGAGATTGCTTCCATCTCCTCTCCTTTCTTTTTTTTTTTTTTTTGTATACACAAATATATATATTTTACTCTAGGTAAAATGGGAATCAATTTGTCTTGTTAGAGAAAGATAAGAAAGGAAACATCCAGTTTACCTTCCGGTAAGATGGACTAAGCTATTGTATTTTGTCCGACAGATCTGACATTTTATACTGGTTCAGCATAGGACTCATGCCAAATCAGTATGGCACCCTCACCAGTGATTTTCACACTATAAAAACCAAAAAAAAGGTCCAGTTTGAACACAGAAAAGATCCTACTAAATGCATTTGCACATCTTGACATCTAGTTACCAGCCTGTCTTCTAACTTCCAAGTCCAGATACACTCATAAGATATCATTTTCCAATTTCTTTTTCCTTGCATCTTGCTCAATTAAAACCCAACCACCAACTGAAACACATAGTCACAGAACATATGGGTTTGCTAACACAACACAATCATACACTATATATGTAGATTTATATCCTTTATTCAGTGGCCAGAAATAAAATGACTCACTTTACGTTAAGGGTGCATTTAAAAAACTTGTAAAGGACCAAAACACTTGCTAATGAATTATTAATGACTTGCATATAGTAACAGATTATACCTATTAGAAGCATTTTTCCTATATATAACAGCCATATATGTCACACAGGACTGATGTAATCAACATGCACTAAGCAAGTAATTTTTCAAGAGCCCTTAGATGTCTTTGGGGCCCATGATGCATTTTTGATCATGTCTGGGTGAGAAATTTAAGGATATTACAGCAGACAACCACCACTGGTTTACTCACCTCTTAACTGGAGATCTAAAGTAGGATTCATTTCATTTAGTTTGGATTTCTGCAGTGATGATGCCTATAGTTGCACTGGTTGCATTGACTTTTATGATTAACAGGCAAGAGAAGATGCAATTAATCTTCTCTTTTAGATTTGTACATCAGGATGAGCAGAACTGAGCCCTGAACTGCCCTGCTCTATTGACAATAATGAGAGATGAGACAACTTGCCAGATAATAGCACCTGAAATTAGGTGACTCTCACAATAGCTGCTTCAGTTCCACTAATTCTGGTCCTAACTCACCAGGCCTATGCTATTCTCAAAACCAAGGTCTAGGTATCTAAATAGCTTGGACTGTGAACCACCTCACAGAATTTTAGGTCATCAAAAGTTAATCATCTAACCTAAACAAGTCATATAGGCTTCAAATGAATGAGAAGAAACAAGATATCAAGAAGGGAATTTATCCTGAGTTACATATGATGTCTAAGACAGGTAGGAAGAATCACACTGTGGAAGCGCTGAACCTGAGAAAATCAACTTAGGCTAGATATCTAACACGTAAAGAGCTGCCATTAAAAGATAAATCTAACTCTTCTCTACAGTCAAAGTATTTCACAGTATCTATTACTCAATTTTCATCAATGTGCCTCCTATTTAGAGATGCACTCATGTGCAAAACGGTTTTGCATGCTGCAAGGAGGAAAAATATCTCCAATTATTTTTAGGAAAAACCTCTCACAAAGTATAATATATGGGGAACTTGGTGGAACTGGCTGGCATTCATGGCATCTGATTTCATTCCTGGCAGCAGCACAGCGTTCCTATGGCTTTCACCTAAGTCACTTAATCTATGCTTCTCATCAGTTCCCCATTTGTAAAGAGGAAGAATGATACTCGCTGATTTCGCTGTAGTGTTAAGAGGCAAAAGCCATTAATAGTCATGAGAACATCAAATACTATGGTAATGAGCAGCATAAAATTACACAGAAATCACTAGCCGTCTTCTGCTGCTAGAAAGCAGCCTTTGAGCAAAGCATGTCAGGCATTTATGTGCTACTGTAATAAGGTCCTCAGAAATACAGGTAGGCAAATAGTTGCTGAATTCACCACAGAACCATATATTACAATACTTATTTAACAAAAACCCAACAAAACAACTTCAAAAGTATGATTTACTCTAAATCACTGGTGCTAAGACAGCAAAAGGTATATGCACAAGGCAGTTGTAAAACATTCTGATTTTTGTCTGAAAACTGCAACACAACGTGAATTGTCCCCACAATTTGTGAATTGTCTCAGTCAGCCCAAGTGTAATCCTTTCAGGGAATAAAATTTTGAGTGGAAAAAAATCCCCACTCTACTTATGGTATTTCAACCATATAATGAAGTTCTTTTGTGCAATCTTTGCCTGTGAAGGCTTGTCAGGATCTGTAGATAATAAATTATAGTATGACATAGACACAGAGACTGGATAATTGTAAACATTTATCCCTTGCTCTCCATTTTCCAGATGGGAATGATTTCCCTCAAGTCTTAGAACAGTACTGGGTTTTCAACCTGTGTAAATTCAATTAGTTGATTTTGTAAATGAAAGGTAATATAAATGAAATTATTGGGCCGACACAGGAATAACATGTTTAACTGTGGATTGCAGTCTTTTTGGTTACATTGAGATTCAGACACTAAACCAAAACTAAAATACACCTGGGTGCACGAAACTCCTGCAAAACACACTTTGTGAACATAGTGATTCCTTGTCGTGTCATTTAATTTGAAAATTATGCTTTAATATTGTACACATTATAGAACGATTTGGGTTGGAAGGGACCTCAAAAGACCATCTATTCCAACTCCTCTGCCACAGCACATATGCCTTGAGCTACTTTAATTTTGCTTTTACACTTTATTTTGCTTTTTTTTTCTTCACACCTAAAAGCATCTACTCAGTGGTAGCCTCACAGAGAGCTTCGAAGAAAAGTTTAACAATACATGTAAAGCCAAAATTTCTCATCTCTGAAATGTAATTCAATTACTTGTTTCTTTTAACTGCATGTAACAGTTTCAGAGGAAAGAAAATCTACTTTCTGGAGTCAGATTGTTTTTACTGCTCCTATAAATCAAATAACCATCTGTGTGTTTCAAAATTAGATTGTGGAGGCTATTAGTCCATAATGTAGACTAAGCACTTTATTTATATGTATTATACACATACAAAAACTCCGAGAATTAGTTACATAATGTAATTAGGCAACTTACAGTACAAAACCCTTAGTACCCCTTGGACTAGTAAAAATACTTACAAAAGTGTAATCTAAAATACAGATTAAAAAATGATGGACTGACTTGGCTATCCATGGAGCACCTTTAATTTATTTTTCCTGAGTTACTGGGCTCCTTTGCTGGCCAGTGGTCAGATCGGAAGAGCAAGTTCAGAGCACCAGCTCCTTCTTTTTCTCACAAGAGCACCTCAAAGGAGACCAGAAAGAGAATCACCTCTAAAGGGCTGGAATTTGCCTGACTGGAGAGTCATGGAAAATTGGATAAGGCAGTCATCTGAAGAAAATATTTAGATAAGAAACTCCCACTGGATCAATGCACCACAATTCACAGACAAAATTAAACTGGAGTAGAGAGGGGGCAAAAAAAAATAAAAAATAAAGGACAGACTGCAGCTTGCAGAATGATATGAAGGCAAGCACCGGGTGAGGAATATGAAAACAGAAAATACAGAGAAGAGGACACTGGAGCAGGTTGTATTGGAAATCAAACTGAATATATGAGAGACAATATGATACTAAGAAGAAAGTGGACTTAGCACTATATTTGCAAATCACTGGAAATTTGTGATCTTCCAGCAGGTATTTGAGGGATCAATCTGAATAGACTGAATGCTAGAGAGAAACATTCAGTTTCTTCTGACCCTTGTGGAGCTCAAATCCACATTCCTCTTCCCCCAACAAGTAACAACCATCAAGGCTGTAACTGATGCAAGGAACCTCTTCAGCTGATGCAAATTGTGGAACTGAGATTCACTGCAGGAGGTACTGGCTCCTAGGAATTCCACATCTCAGGCCACAAGAATGAGTACAAGTATATTGCATGAAAGCAGCTCAAAGCAATCCAAGGGATGGAAGAAGTCTTAACTTCCAAATGTACCTGAGAGCCTGAACACTGGGGTTCAAATCTTCCCTCTGAATTTAATAAAAACTGGATGGAAAAGTAATTTGAGTCTTTCTAAAAATGACATATTTTTTGGTTTTGACAGAAAAAAATACCCTTTAATTTTAATCACAAGTACCTTCTCCTTTCTTTGTCTTCATTCTTAATTTCAGCTGTTGAACCAAAAATAAATTGCTTTTACTAGTCAAGTGCATGGACAACAAGTTGAAAAAAGAGTAAGAAAGTAGAGATACCTTCCTTATGACAAGAACTCAAAGAATAAAGTTCTGATAATCTAGGAGAAACAAAACTGAGGAACTCACATGGATCCAAATTATCTCAAGTCAGGAAAAAAGGTGGTTAGGAAACATTCAAGGCAGCTCTAGCACAGGAAATAAAGAGAGGCATACCAGTAGTCATACGAAATTGTAAGACTTTAAAGTTTGTTGAGTAGTTCCAGCTCTAAAACAAATGATGTATAAAGAGGATCAAGAATTAAATGCAGTAGCTCAGTTTTAGAGAGAGTGATAGGATGGTGATGAGAAACCCAAAGGTGAGCCAAATGAAATGGGGAGAAATCAGATAATCAGAAAAGTGGAAGAAACTGAGAGATGTGTGTAGGTATCACTCACACCGAGTAGTAACTGAAGGCAGGGGACTGGGGAAGCAGGAGAGCTGTAAGGCAGTATACTTGTAAAGACAAAGATTTGAGAATGCTAACAAAATAGCTTTGGTTTATTGATTATGAACTGGAGAAATTATTCAGTGAAAATTTATTCTGTTCCTTAACTGATGTGAATTATTGAGATGTGGCTTACACTTTCTCCAAGTGTAGTTATCAAAAAAACTTGACCCACAAATACTTCAGAAGCACTTTGTAGATCATATTTGACAGTTTCCTGCACTAAACTCAGCTAATTAATTAGGATTGTCACATGACATTACTTTTGCCTGAATGGGTAAATATATATCAATTACTGACTTAATATTCTGTAGGACACATTTGAAGAAGAAATTCCTTTAGCAAGTATTACAAGCTAAAAATAAAAAACAAACAAACAAACCAACTTTGTCACACACACATATTGTATACAAAATCCTTCAAAACCTTGATTAATGTTAAATGATCTCTGTCCATGCTTTGTGCTCTTAATACCAGATTTTCATATCTCCTAAAGTTACAGCTTACAGCAAAATTTATCACAAGCCAACATCACCATTTAAGAGCATGGGGATGAGCATCTCCAGATTTTCTACATAGGATATTCCTTTGCGTAAGCTTTTCCTGTGTGGCAAAGAAATGGAGGGAGGGAGGGAAGGTGTCCTCAGGCTTGCTCAGATTCCAGGGATATAAATGCTAAAGAAAAATTGAGCAGTGATATGAGTTGCAGTAGCAAGTGATAGGAGAGATCTGTTAAAATTGATCATTCACCTGTCAAAATATCAAGGAACTGGCCAATACATTCTGCAAAGTTGTCAGAGCAGATGATATAGCAGAGAAGTGCAGCTATACATTACTTAGCAGGTTCTTTTCCTGCCACTAGCATGTCATCTGCTTCATCTGTGCTGTGACCTGCTGGGGGCACTCAGGTACAGCAGCAGATTGCTTGCTCCTGTGTTAACTGGTTTTGCCTTCAAGCCTTCAGACGTAGCTGCTATTTTATTCATGAATCACAATATTACTTTTAAACAATTAAACAAGATTTTTTTTTATCACTTTGGGGACAAGAAAGAAGTTTCTCAGAGAGTCATTAGGGAGACTCCATAACAGTTCACTGCAAGTCATCTTGCAATGTTGATATATTGTAGTATTTATGTTTGAATTAAAGTGTTCTCTCTGCTGTCTCCGGCATTGGCTTATTGAATTACTTGCCTTCCACTGTATTTGGACAGAGCCCATATTTAGCGCACCTTTAGCATATTTTTGTAAGCAGCTTGTACTATCACCCTTTGTAGAACCATTTATATTTACTTGCAGAGACAGCAAGCCTGACACGGCAAATGGCTACTGCAGAAGACTAACTTTCTTACATGGTACTATTTCTCAATAGCTCCTGACTTAATAAATCTTTCATCCCAATCCTGGGTATATCTCAGGTACTTACGAAATGAAGCAGTTAGCCAGTAAGTTGGGCTGCATTCATTATGCTAGGGGAAAATGATGGATTAGGAACAGTGAGACCAAATTGCAAGAGAAAGAGCAGCAGAGCTATGGGCGTTTAGAAAGCTTTGGGCTTTACCCTTCCTGGGATTGCATATCCAAGAGGCTCTCTTTGTCTTTACAGACCTTTGTGGACTGGAAGAGTCTGTGAAAATGGAGTTGAAAAGAAACCAGTCAAAGCTGCCTCTGGAGGGTTTTCCTAGGTCAGACGCTCTCAGAGTCAAGCATCAAGTAGTGTAGCAATCTGTTGCTAAATCTATTTGTGTTGCATATTAATTTCTCTGAAAGTTGGTTTAATGTGGTAAGTTAGGTATCCACAATGCTTATCATGTAGCAGGGAAGCTTTTACTCTTCTATTTCACCACACAGGTTATAATTACATCTTCCTATATAGTCTAAAACCAATTTTCTCTTAAAAAACTATTTTGTTGCCACCAACTAAACCTTAAAAGACAGATTTTCCAGCTAGAATGAATTTCCCATAACATACGTTCCTGAGAGAATAGAAGACATGAAAATTTTACATATCCAGGGGACTACCAAGAAGTTTGAGTATTTGAACAAGTGTTTTATTACTATGCAACTCCTTTTAGGAAATATTAATCAACACCTCTTTGCACTTCTAGTTAAACATAAGGCATTTTTTTCTCAGCAGTAGTTTTCCATCAATGTTTACATTTATATAAAGGTATTTCAGGTAGACAAGCAGACGTTTTCAAGTGGTTTGATGAAAGCCACTCAAAACCTTTCTCTCCTAATGACATCAACATACATGCTAAGTATTTACAGGAAACAAATACCCAGAGAACAAAAGGTAGAGATCAGCAATTTGTTGCTTTATTTTAATTTGACTGAAATTTGGTTGACAAAGGTAAGAGAGTTGATGAAGCAGACAAAGGCATTTATCTTGCTGCTGCCTGGCATTTCAATTCAGTATCTAGAGTGATACCTGCTGTATATAAACAGTATGAAACCTTAGCTATCTGGCATGTCTAAAATATAATTGTAAATGGGCAATAATTATTAAACAGATGTGTTTCCAAAAAGGTCCTGAAGGTTTTGATTCTTGGCCTTATGGTATCTAAAATTATTATGAGTGACTTGGAAGAAAAGTAAGAACATAGAGTATCAGTGAAAAAGCTTGTAACAGTTTGAGAAGAGGAAGTAATGAACATGTAACATGGATCATTGAGTTCATGAAGTTCATGCTGCAGGACTACCTGAACTGTTGGCAAACTGGGTTTAGACAAACAAATTACTTTTCACCACAGAGACCTGTAAAGTTATTTTCCTAGGAACACACTATTATCTACAATTGCACAGTGAAATTTCTGCCTGGGAAGCAGTGTGATGACTTCTGAACTGAATCTGAGCTGCATCCATCTATGCCCAAAAGCACTGACATCTCAGGTGAATAAACAGAAATGTCTACAAGAGCAATCATATTTCTAATTGGGCAGCCACTGGTTTAACTGGAACCCACAAGTTCCAGTGGGAATGTCCACTTCAAACCAAAAGGTTACTTCCTTCTGTCTGAAACATACTTAGTTGACAGTCTGACTATCAAATAGAAACCCTTTTGTGTATAAGGAATTTTTTTTTTTAGTCCTGTTTCAGGGCTATGGTGGCTTATTCTGAACTGCATTCATAGGTTGAGGCAACTTTTTTATTATGATGACCACCTATTGCCTTCTGACAGCACAAAGGGAATTGGAAATGCAAAGGATCTGAACACCAAGGAATGGGAGATATGCAAAATAGGAACAATGCTAGTGCTGGGGGAGTGGTGGAAGGAAAAGAAGCTGGGAATATTTTGTCTTTCACTACTGAGAGGTATAATAGGATCTAAAATCTGCAAGTGATTTGTAAACAAAGAATGGATGTTTTTCTAGGCAATATACTGCAGTTTAAACAAGAAGTAATCCAAGAAAGTCATGTAATGTGTATTCTAAAGGAGATCAGAACAGATTATCACAATAGTCCATTCTGCTTTTATAATCTGGACTTAAACACATAAGCACTTTAAAAATAAATCAAGATTGGACATGAAGCAGGAGCATGTCCCTATTATTCTTTGGCTGTTGCTTTGCGTGGAAGAAAATACATGATGTTTTATAATACTGAAATGGTAAGCAGTCTGAATAAAACAGTGTTATAATTAATTATATTTTTTCTATATAGTATGCATGATAACAGAAAAAGACACATTTTAGATCTTTTAAAAAAAACAAACATCCAACTAGATAAATATAAGAAACAAATGGATAGTCAGTTTTGCCTGAAATTCCTTTACTTCTTCATTTAGATGTATTTCAACTTTTTTAATCTTGACCTTGCACTAACTTATTTCCTGACTGTCAAACAATGTCAAACAAAAGCTACTGTGCTCTTCATTAGACTCATGATAGCAATGTTTTTGTAGGGACAGAATACAACTGCAATATTCTTTATGCTGGCATGGGCTAATGGAATAATTCAAGCCGCATGGCAATGTTCATTACTTGCAAAGTCCATCAATTAAAATATGTTGCTCTGTCAGTGGCCATTAGTCAGACTAATGTCTACAGTTCCATTCTCAGAGCTTTGCTAGTGGAGCTGTCAAGTCTGTCTGGTTCAGCCCTCTCTCTTGCAGTCTCTTGGTTTATCTGTCCCACTCCTCCTACTCTGCTTAGCTTCACCTCCTCATGCAGCTTATTAAGTGCAGATATTCCTTTATTTACCAAGCAGGTTTCCATATTTGGTCATTCCTTTCCAGTCCTTGGTCAGCTCCTCGCCAGACTCTTATCATTCTGGTTTCTACTCCTCACCTCTTCCATAAGCCAACTAACCACGCTTCATCTCACTCTGACCTCCATTTGCCAGGTAGCTCTAACCAGTGTTTTGGCCCCATCAATCCTGGTCATAACTTATTTCCCCTTCACAAGTCTTCAATATCACCAGATTCCTGCTTCAGGTATCAACTTTGGCCTAGTCTGTTTTCTATCTTTGGGGTTTCAATTCTTGTCAGACAAACCCTCCCAGACTCCCCTTCATGTTGCCTTCTTGCAGAGGAAAAGCCAAACTGACATCCCAGGAGTTACTTCTACCTCTGTCATAGCCCTCATACAACCTTGTGCAAGTCCCTTGGTGCCAGGTTCATTAAAAGACATGGATATTCTCATGTACAACACACTAATTCTGAGCATTCAGCCCCTTCCTCCCTAGCACCTGCAGCTCTGTATCAGACAGTCAGGCTTTATAACTAATCCCTTAGGAGGGATACTTCAGAGACAAAGACAACTTTAATTTCAGAAGCATTGAGCATTTGAAAATTCAACTTGTTTCTCAAAACTGAAGGCCATCTCTTAGTATCTTTGTATGTTAACTTCATTTTTAACAAAATAATAACTGACCATCTTGTGTTTTAAAGCATAATTTATGCTTTCCTAAGGTCCCTCTACAGAAATAGTTTTATAAGTGCAAAGCACAGCTGTAATTGTGAGAGACACTCTTTAAAAAGAGAAAAAAGATCATGAAAAGGGATGGATAATATCATAAGTAGGTGTAAGTGCCAATCCTTTAGTCAGATTGTTTGTCTATCTGCTGCTTTAGAGAGCCTGTTTACTGCTGTAGTCAAAAGCTAAAAAACTGTGGCAGGTAGCAGATGTACCAATTAATAACCTGTCAAGGCTGACAGATAAAATGAAAAAAACCGCAGCTCTCACACAGAAATCCCAAGTGCTTTTTTCTCCACATTTCAGGTCACTGCGGGTCATAAGATACACTCTGTCACCCTGGGGAGAGATGAAACTGTCTCATTAGCGTCTATCTTTCATGACATTAAGACGCTGCCTTTGAGATGCTAACTCACCTGTTCTTCTCCCAGAATCCTGAAGTGATGAAGCTCTTTAATCAAGGAATCCGGACAGCCAGCTGTTGCAAAGAAACAAAAATAGGCATTTTAGAGCTTCCTGTCAGTGCAGTTTCAGCGTAAGACACATACACGACGAGAGGATAGAATATACAGATTACCTTAGATAAAGAAGATTAGAAAGATTAGCCATGGTTCTGCAGGCACCAGAATCCTGAAAGCCATCTATCAAATAATCCTTCCACATTTCTAAGCATGCTACCAAGAACACTTAGAAAGGTTATATTGCAAATATTTTATCCCTTTTCCCAAAGGACTACAAACAAAAGCAAGATGAAAAGGGCAGCACTGTCTGCCAGATACTGACAACCCTTAGTGTAACCCAAAGAGCCTGTTAAAAGAGTACCTCACATCAAAACATTGGAGCTGCCCAAAGCTGAATTCTGATTCACACACCAGGTTTGGACTCATTTCTAAGCAGAATACAGGCTTTCCCTGATTCCCTGAAGGATTTCCTAGGCCCCACAGATCATTTTAATTTTGGCTGTCACAAATATAACCCATTTCACATATATGTAGTTGATCCTCACAGGTATTAATACACAAACCAAGCACACAGGCAGGGGAGTGATTTGCCAGAACAGTCCAATAATATTAATGTTCAGTCACCAAGACTTTCTCATCTGTATCAGCCAGTAAGAAAAAATGTGTCTTGGTATCCTGCCATGTGCTTTACAAAACACCGGTTTAGACTGTGTTTACCTTCTTGATGATAAAATTCAAGGGTGCTGTATACTACTTTCATACGCTACTCTTGTAAATCACTTTTGTACACTACTAGACTAATTTCTGACAAGGGATGAAAGTGCAGACTGTTAAAGCAATCTGGGCTTTATTCTTTTTACCATAAATCAAAGCATCTCCTTGTGAACAGAGAAAATTCCTTAAAAGGAATTAAGAGCATAGTTCTCTGCAGAACATGGGAGGAACTATGATCTTTAACAACCCACTTTTCTGCTGATGCAACTACAAATTCTACCTTTCACTCTTTATGACTGCCATTAAAAGGATACAAATGAATTTGGACATAATTGTCGGGAAATCTCCACCAGCACTGTGGCTTTACTCAGAGCAAATGAGACATGGCCTACACTCACAACTTCTGTTGGCATAGCTGTCTTAGGCATAAGAAGGGAAAGTCTTTATACTTGAAAGCAACATAACCAAAAAGGCAGAAAAACCCATACTATAGACAATTACACTAGTACAAGTCTTGTACTGGTATAACTTCTCCGGAGGGAAACTGAGTTAAATGATATTCAAATCAGCTTCTTGACGGTAAATGTTTTATCTCCATTCAGAAGAGGTACAAGTGAAGAATGCACCATCTACACAACTTCATCAGCAAATCCTTACAAAGGTAGACAAGGTTTAAGGTGGCCCAGGTTTAAGCATATAGTAAGAATTGTCTATTAATGACTTGTCTCTTATTAACTATCAGTATTTCTTCCCATTTAATAAAATCTAGGATATTCTTATAGGCTTCTTTTCACCCATCTTTTCCCTCTTCTCACACACAAGGATATTCACATATTTAAGTGTGTGAGTTTTAGCTCTAAGTGATTCATTCTTAATGTGTTTTTATTCTCCTCAACCTTCAGGACCACAACCTGTGTTATCACCTTTAATTTTCTCTACTCATTTTCCTCATGCTTAGTCTCTTACTGTTTATTCTCTCTTATTCTAAAGCACTTAAAGTTGTCCTTGCTACTCTTACAACAGAATCACTGCTACACAGCATTTTTCTGGGATTTATGTCTCCATCTTCCATCTCATTCAAACCCTGAACACATTAACACTGTTTCACTAACTTCTTGACCTGGGGCCTGACTTGTAGTCCAGAGCTAGTGTCTTTTCTATGTTTCAAATCAGAACTTAATGCATAAAACACAATGTTTTCATTATGAGAGTGATGACTCACTGGAATGGGTTGCCCAGAGATGTGGTGGATGCCCCATCCCTGGAAACATTCAAGGTCAGGTTGGAGGGGATCATAGCAACCTGACTTAATTGAACATTGCAAGGGGGCTGGACTAGATGACCTTTAAATGCCCCCTCCAACTCAAACTATTCTATAATTCTATGAAAAACAGTCATGTTTAAGTGTTACTACTTGTCCACTGCTGCATCCTCTTCCCAAAAGTCTTTTTTTTCAGAGATTTGCCCAATGTAATTTCCAATCTTTTCATAGGTCAGACTTTCACTGGATCCTGCTTAGCTAATTATAGAACAGATCCTAAAGGTACTAGCAAAGAAGGAGAGAGTTTAAAAACTATGTTACTGTTGGCATGATGTGTTCCAGCAATGAGTTCAGAAATGTCAAATGCATGCAGTATTGAATTATACTGATGCATCTTAACATTCTGCTGTCTAAGAAGTCGTTCCATTTCTTCACATTTCAAAAGCAATAATTTTAGGGGGGGTGAAAAGTTTTATTTATTTATTTATTTTTAAATATTCCTGGATCTACTTCTGATGTTTTCTGTTTCTGGTTTAATTTCTTCTGTTTTGTAAGTGGACTTTTGTAAAACATGCTCTAACATTGTAAGATATTGTTATCAAATACCCATGAGATTTGAAAAAGTCCTGTATTATGTTAAATTCTTGCACTGTGACTAGAGACAAAGGTTATGGGCAAATAACCATCTCATAAATAAAAAGGTAAAGAGATTTTAAAAAACCCTTTTCTGCTCAAAAACATAAAGAACTATTTGTCATCTCACCCACAAAATCATCCACATGTCCATCAATGTATTCATGAATATGAAAACACACATGGCCACTTGAAAATTTTCACTAGTTATGCATAGCACTTAATGAGTTTGCTGGCAAACTGCACACACCAAACATCTATAGAAAAATGTATTTCTAAGTCCCTGATGCGCAACCTACACATGCCAAATGACATAAATAATGTGCACTTGACAGATTTCTGCTATTTTGCACAGAATGCTTTGAGGATAAGTTTTTATGCCCCCAGTAGTAGAGATCCCGCTATAATCACCAATCTCAACAATTCCCAAAACTTTCCATTTCCTTCTTCCCAATTATTACTTGAAAAATACAAGCCTTCTCGAAATTTCTACAGGTGCGAACTAACACACAGGAATATTAAATAAATCAATAATAATTACACAGAAGACTGCTAAAAGGAACTGATGCAAAAGCATGGACAATTGACTTTAATCAGAAGCCAAAACTCAGGATAGAGGACATCTGCAGACTTGTAAAATGGCAGCTAAATTGCTTATAACTTCCCTCTTTCAACTCACATTCAAACCTACGTGTGTCATATGTTCTCAGCTACAATGACTGTTACAGGTTTTTGCTAACTGTGAAGGCAGAGCAAGATGTAAGATATATAAAATTGACACAAATATTTAATTTTTTTTACCACTTTTTTCTCTGTCATAGCTCTATTGACCTCAAAGCAATCAGATCCATAAAACTAATGTGATGTCTTAGGAACGAGTCCGAATCTAAGCAGGAAACTAAATTATGAAGGCATGATATGCAGTTCAAAGTACCAGCAGCTTTATAAACTCACAAGCAATTTCTTTCCCTCTTTTAAGCACTTATTAATTATATCAAATTTGAACGTATTATTTGCTTCTAAATGTGTAATCATACCCCAGATTACTTGTTTGAATTATTTTGTTGTTGCTTGATTCCCATATTGCTTTACTATTTAACTCCAAATGCCTCACTTATGAATGAAAGGTACATTTAAAGTTACAGAAATTTGCAACTGTAAATTTACAATTTATGTTCTGGTATTCTCTTCATAAAGATACTTTTAATCTGTTCATATGAGTATATATATCTCCAAGCGAAGAATAAATAAGCAAAATTTAAGGACAGTTTAATGTCTCCCAACATCATAAATTTCCTGGTCTGAACACACATTTTCAGCTACACTTGTAATTAAACTGTGATTCTAACTACTACCAATTTAATTACCCAAATCTTCACATACTTTTTCTCAGACAGAATTAGCTTCTGGTTTTGTTTTTGCTTAAAATTATCGCTTTGTATGACTTATGCTCTCCAGAGAGAAGGCAAAGGAAAAAAATTAAATCAACCCTTTAATGTTGTATAAACTGGCAGAATGAAAGGAAAAAAATGCTCCAGCCAGCTCCAATACAGCCAGCTGAGAACTAACACAAGTACCAGGGCCCTGACTTGCGCCATGTAGAACCCCATATCAGCCTCACCCTCTTGCCCCGAGGTTGCTCTGCAGCTCCCCATAGCCCTGCCCTTCCCAGCCATGGGCCTCAGAGAGGTACCAAATGCCCTGAGATGGTGTCTCATTCATCCTGTCTGCCTGCACTTGATGGAGGTACCCAGGCTCCATTTTAGCCTCAGAGAATCAGAGAAAATCATAAAATTGGACTTCATGATCCTTGTTGGTCCCTTTCAAGCCAGCATATTCTCTCACTCTGTGAAAATGTCTTCCCTGACCATAGTTACTAACATATAGATCTCCACTGCAGGATTGTGTGCTATATCTTCTACCGTATGTTTGCAGCATTATTTTGTGCTTTGCATTTTAAATTTCATCTTTCTCCAAATGGTATAGTTGGGTGAGATTCAATTCAATGCATTTAAGCATCAAAATGTTGGCTATATAAGTCTAAAATATTCCTTGCATGCTTCCTTTTTAGTCAATTGAAGGAATACACATCATCACAGGGTAATTCCCACAATCCAAGATAGGAACAAAAAAACCAAAAATTCCATTTATCTCCAATAACTGAGGAGTCTATGGTGATTTGGCAAGATTTATACAAGTAACTTTAAGACTTTTAAAGTTAGATTATTTGAATTTCACCCAACAGCTGCAATCCCCATCACTTCTGCACATATTTAACTTTGAACATCTAAATTTCGCATTGTATTTAGCTCCATGCAAACTGAGCATGTACATTATGGGCACAGTGCAACTTCCATTTCTCTCACTTAGAATTTATGTCTGCATCACACTTGTTCATTCTGAAAAGTACATCACTTTTGTGGGCTCTGAACATAACCATGTATGAATATCTATCAGTGTCCTTCAAAGGATATCTTTTCACAGTGCTAATTGCTAAACCGAGCTTGCAACAGGAAAATGTTTAAAATACTTGAGAATAAGCACTTCATGCTTAAAAATTTAAGGGGCATTCTGTCTTCTATTTTTTTTTTCCTTTTTTCTTTTCTGACTTCAAAAATGTTCCATATTCAAAAATGGAAGCCTAAAAATCTGGAAATGCATCACTTTAATGGTAGGACTTGAAATACAGCAATGATATTATATATATATATATATATACACATATATATGCAAGTGCATGCTGGCCTGCCATGCATGCAAAGCAAGGAATGGTGGCAAGAGAATCCTGCAGCTCAGAGGTGCTTGTTATAGCAGGTATCCATCAGCAGGCACAGCCAACCTCCAGCTACAGTGGGACACTGTCTGGGACTGCACATGCACAGTACAAGTTACCAAGCACAGCACAAACCAGGCGACTCTGTGGAGTGAGCAGCAATGGCAGGAGAGCACAGCCCTGCAGTGTGTGTAACAATGGGAATGGTAACAGGGTAGTAAGGAGATGGGGTCAAACTAGACTTTCATACTAAACAGGTTTAAAATCCCATAATTAGTGTGCATTTATTTGTTACATCATTCTCCCAGTCTCATCCGACTTGTTCAGCTAATCGGAGTGTTGTTGTAAAAACCCACATCTTTCTGCTGTCTGTCTCTTCCAGTGAAAAGCAATCCTGTGCTGGTGACAGTGCAGTCATTCTTATGTATGAAGTGACTTCACTGGGCTTGTGTTAATTAAATGTTTGGATGTTTCAGGTGACCTTTTCTCATTTTTTGATGTTATGTGAATGTGAAAAAAGGTAAAACTAATAAGAGTGTCTGGAATGCATAAATCTTTTATTGAAGAGACAAAAAGATATTATGAAGAATACCAAGTACGTAATTCACAGAATATAAGCTCATAAGCCTATCTTTGCAATACTGTTTATGCATTGTGAAAAGACGTAGAAGTATTTTCTCGCAGATACTACAAGAGGGGATTACTATAGGCATTTTCACAATTCATTTTCCAATACTTACATAAACAGTAAATTATTGAGGGTTTTTTCTCTGTTGCTATGTAAATAACTTGCTAATGTAGAGAAACTTAGAACTTCATTAATCTGTAGATATACACTAATATTTACAGATGTTTTCCTTTGTATAAAAGGATACAATTTTTAAAGAAACAGAGGTGATAGAAATGTCCTGAGAATAACGTTTCATCTCAAGTCCCTAACCTTATATCTGCTGGTCTGAAAATGCAGAGAATTCACTTGGGCACACAACTTTATCTGGAAAATCAATTATTGCTAACCACCATTAATCATAAAATCACATATCAGAGTCAAAACCATCTCATGAAATCAGTTTATAATCACTTGGTCAAAAAAGGCCTTCTTGATTTTCCTTCTGAGTCCTCTTTGTTCAACAAGTGCACAGTGGTTATACCTTCACCTTAACTATAGGTATCAGAACTTTTCTCAGTGAGTGTAATATGTCTTAGGCATAGATCTCTTTCAGAATGCTGCAAGCAATTTCAAAATGCATCCAGCATTCAGCAGGTTGTACAACTAAAATATCTGACAATTTATTTTTTGTAAATATCCTGTTGACTGCACTCAATATGTTTGCAAATTGGGGGGGTGGGTCAAACCTGTGGTACCCAAATATCTTGTATTGGCCACCTTACAATTGGTGTAAAAAATGACCTATCCAGTAAAATCAAAAAAGTAAAGAATTACATAAGACTCTTCACTTGTACTCATGCTATTTTGGTAACATCAGTTAACAGATGATATTTTTCTGTACAGTAATCTATATACGTAAAGAGCAAGGTAAAACAAATATATGCCCTGAAAGAAATACATTAGAGTGCTTCAATAATACAGATTTCCTAGGGAAAAAAAATAAAATTTTTTCAAAAGCAAACAGTTTTGAGTTCTATCCTTTCAAAGTCAGCAGGCATGTATTTAGACTGCAAAGCTTAGCTCTGCACTGAACCAGAGCAGATGACAAACAATACTTGCACATTATTTCTGTACTCAGAGGTCAACATGCTGAGTCTCTAAGTCTTTATGTCTCTCTGAAACTATACATGGCAAGGTAGTTCTTCAGCCCAAGCAAACTACAACTTCTCCAATTAAGTCAGTATTGCTTACCTGTATCCATACTAGCAAACAAAATAGCTACGTACACAAAATGTAATACTTTGTTAAAAAGACCATGTACCAGTAAAGGACATATTTAATTGCTACTTTTTCAAAGGTCAGTCTGCAATAAGAAACCTATTCTTTAAACAAAACCCCTAAGAAACAAGAATCAAAATAAAATTTTCTCCTGATACTACCCTGTCAAACATCATTAATTTTCTTTTTTCCTTGATTGACTTCAGACAGCTTGAAGGCATTAAAAAGACCTATGCATTATTTTGTTATCAAAAAGGCTGCTGAAGCTAATAGTCAAGAAAATTTCATGAAAGCTTGATTGCCAGGACACAATGCTTGTCCTGTTCTGACCAGTCACCAGAGATGTTAGTTGCCCAGCTGAATAGGTTACATCTTCGTTAGCATGCTCTTAAATTCAAAAGGCACTTTTTGCTCTCATTAAGTTCTTGTGAAAGAATTCCACAAAGGGACAGCATCAGAGTTGGGAAAGGATCTCCAAGCGTAGCAAATTCTGCTGGTCTGGCTTTCTCACATTGCATGCAGCTCTGGCCTTCACTGTGCAGTTACTCCATGCTTGCTTTAATGATGCTTTAAAGCCAAATGACTAGAAGTAATGAACCACATTAGCCATTTTCTACTAAGGTCTTTCAGTCTTTACCACAGAAAATATCAGCAGGAATATTGACCTTCCATTTCAGTTTAGAACCTGCTTCCTTGCATCCTTTTTGCATATTTAAAACAACATTTAAACCACAGTTGAACAAGTACTGTTTAGTCACATCAGCATTCAAACCCTAAATTTCACTGAGTTGCACAATGCCAGCAAGCCACTGCTTGTTATTTTTGGCAGTTTTCTCTACATTCTGTACATTCTGCAATGTGACAAACTGCTGAAAGTCTGTCAGAGGGGGCAATTTTCTAAAAAAAGAGAGAACAAACAAACAAAAACAAACAAACAAAAAAAAATCAATATTGCCGAAGAGACTAAGACTTCAGGGCAATCGTGCAATAGTGCAAACATATTTGATGAATAGTTTATACCATCTGCTTGCACAATATTCCAGTTTAAATTATAGGTGTAAATTCACTCATGCAATTCTCAGTAAAGTCAGTGAATACCAAACTCATGTAACACAACAAATTCCATGCTGTCTATCTGTAATGAGAAATTGAGCTATGATGCTTACTGCTCAAATACAGCAGGTCCACAAGCAAAAGTAGAGTCCCTTCTTTCCACGCAAATACTGACTATTGTCAAATTAAATTTTAAAGAAACATTTTTTAAAATGTTTCTTAATTAACAGAAGTTACTCCTACAGTTTCTTTATAACATCAGAGAGAAAATCAACAAGTCTAAAGCTCCTACCATAACCAGATGCTGTTTTAAACTTCTTTTGGAAGATTCATACCTTCTGCCATATAAAACTTGGAAGTGAAAATCTCATTGCAGGGACCTGGGCTGAAAGGAGCTCTTCACTCTCAGTTTGCTAGGTTTTTAGCTCAATCAGCTCAATTCATGAAAGGTTTTCTCATCTTTTATTCAAAAAGTAGTTGAAATCTCTAAAGCAAACTCTGTTCTCTCAAATTCCCACCTTCATGCTGGCACTGGCCTTTGATGATGATCAGTACCTTTGAGAAGGGAAGTGAGAGGTCAGGAGCTTTCAGCATGTGATGGAGACTTTATAAGAGAGGAGATTGTCTTTTCAGGGAAAATCCAGCCATCCCTGAATAAAAGTCAACACAAGGTAAAAGTAACTATAGAAGAATTTCATCTGCTAGTTACTGAAGGGCAAATTTTTAAAAGACTGCAATTCCTAAATACCAGAACTAAGAGATACAATGAAGAAAATAATAAAAGGTTTCCTAGATGAAATTAAAGTTCATACAGCCATTTTCCAGCTGATGGCTCAGTAACAGAAGTATATTGTAAAGCCTAAAGGCTGAGAAATCAGATTTGGAGAGTAAATATTTCTTCTTTTTACTTTTAAAAGTTGTATTAAGAAAAATGTCCTCCTATAGCTTTGGAAATTAGAGGTAGAAAGAACAGTTTAATCAATTCATATTGCAACAAATTACATCTCATTGGTATTTATTACACTATGTAATGTAGAATAAAGCCATTGCACCATCAAGATTGATGTGGACAGGCACCGAAGAACAAACACAGCTTTCTATCTCTTTAATTACAAAATTAGCATTTAAGGATACTCAAATGCAATTTTAAAGGTTGTTTTCTCTCCCCAGTACATGAAAATCAATATGCCAAGCTAAAAAAAGAAATCTGACAGAAACACCAAGATGCACACATGTAGGTCTCACTCTCTTGCTCACACATGTATAAGCATGCACAAAATTACTATTGGAGAAAGAACAACAGCAAGCAATATCCAGTGACCCAGAAACAACAATGCTTTTCTTTCCACTTTTGCATTTCTTTTTTTTGTCATGGGATATGACGTCGTTCTGTATAAACAGTATACAAAAAATGCTATTCCTTTAATCTGTGCAGCATTTATAAGACTTCAAGAGGAGCTTTCACTGAGAGCTTAGACAAATATTTAAATTGCTACATAAATGACTCAGACTACAAGGCAAGCCCAGGCTACTCTAAAAATAAATGTTCATGGACAATAAGCCCATCCAACCAAAAGACAATTTTAAAAAGCCATAGAATATATTATTTCTCTCAAAATAGTACAGACATATCCGGATGAATGGCTATGATTTTCTTTTTCATTGGGATTTTATGACAGAAAACCATTCCAGAACAGTAAAGAATGAAGCAATTGTCTAAAATTGACTGGCACTCTCGTAATGGAGATCAAATCTTAATTGATACCTAATTGTAATATTTTTCTTCCTACTTTTCAGCACCAATACATGTGTGCATATTTTGCTGCTCTCTGGGAGAAAACATGGCAAAGTTCCACTTAGGAAATGAGGACAGTTTTCACCTTAATCAGATCAATTTAGGGCAGGTGGCAACCCTGCAGGCAACATAATTAAGAAAAATGCCTGTGTTCAATACAAACTGTCCCTCCAGTCTTGAGGTCTAATAGGACATCATAGTATAATCTTTTTACATTTTACTGGCAGGTCACAATGCAGAATTCCACTGAGAGGGGACTACATACTTCATTCTTTTTTTTGTCTGTGCAAATCCACACAAATAATACATATGTTCTTCAATATTTACTCCCACATAAGAATCAGAATGTTTCTGGGAGTGCAAAAGCTGGTTTGTGATGAAAAATAAAGTTAAATACAGACGAAAAAGGAATTAAGTCACTCTCTAATCAGGTCTAATTCTAATAACAGCGTGTGAGTCAGGCTAATCCTGCATTACAAACAGTGATTCGTGTTTCTACTATAAAAACACCTGACAGACAAGCATAAATACAAGAGATCATGCTGTCTGTTCATCTAACTGAAAAGAATTGGAATGACCTGAGAGATTCCCCAAAGAGAAAGTGTTAAGGATTTTTCTGATTTTGTATTGATATATTGGCTCTATTCTTCAACAGACCACTCATGATGAATAGCTGGCAAAACACATTTGAAATAAACTGAGAATTTAATGCAAAATTCTACTCTACATTAAAGGGATAATACAGCCAGGTTCATTTAGAATATTACTCCTCTGAAGACACCCCAAGCACTACAATAACAAATGTTATATCAAAGATGTACTCAGCAACAAATGCAATATGAGTCTCTGCAAGGCGATTTTTCAGTATGTCAGAATTATAATATCACTCCAAGGAAACAAATTAAGCAGCACAAGCTTGGCTGTTGGGATCACTTTATTAGCAGTACAGGGTTTTTTCATAAAGAATGCTTTGCTGTGGATCTGTCAATGAGATGGTCTATCTGTTTTATGGTGCGCAACTTCGTACTTGCCTACAAAATAAACAAAACACTTGAACATTCATCTCTCGTTCTGCAACATTTAAAAAAAAAAAAGCAAGAATAACAAAAAAATTTCCTGATCATTTTTACTCCACAGCTAAAGTCCAGTCCAGGGCAGGGTTTTTTAATCAATGGTGATAAACACTTAAGTCACAAGGGATAAAACTGGCATACTAGTACCGGTGAAGGAATATCTGTTTTTAAATACCCATAGGTTTCTGCAAAATATTGAAAAGTATTCTGCTCTGGTTAGTCATCATGCTGATACAAGAACTGATTTAATTTTTTCCCTTATGCACAAAAGGGGAAACAGCCTTTGCCAGGTGGACAGGCCCTTTCACTGAGTCAGAGAAGGATGCTGTGCTTGCACTGCGATCATAAATTTCCAAGCCTGTCACAATGTACCTGAAGCTCAGTGGCTGCACAGGACGAGGAACCCAGTGGAAAAAGGATACACTTTACAAAGCACAGGGCAGGAGAGAACCCCCACAGCTCAGCATTATGCCATCAGGCTCATCGGTAGGCTGAAGTGAATTAGTGCAAGCAATTTCATGAGATTACGCTAGCAATTTGGTATAGAACAGCTGCCACTCCACACTACAGGGTTCTGCTTCTAGTCTTTACTTACATGGCCACAAATAACTTCCAAATTAAGCCAGAACAACAGAATCTGTCCTTTATCTTTACCACCTTACACAGAGACATGTCATGCCTTGTAATTACTTGGTCTTGTCTAATGGTTTTTTTAAAACTAACAATAATTCCATTAGCACAAGTCCAATGTACCTTCATTAAATCAGACACTCTATATGACATTATTTGTCCTAATATTTGAATTACTTTCCCTATCTTGACCATGCTATTTTTTTTCCCATCATCTGCACCTTTTTTTTCCCTATATTAACAGTGCAGGGTTTCTAAACTGTGAGCCTGAAGGCAGAACAGACAGGTATAGGACCAAATCTCCAACCTTACAATCTGCATATATGAAACCCCACAGGGTACAGAGTCTAACTGCAGAGGGTTGCATGACAATACATACTTTNTTGCTGAATCAATCGTTTCAAATCAGGAAAGAAAAAAATACTTATAAAAATTTATACTAGTGGGATTCTACAGTGACAGTTTGGCATTATGAATGCTGATGCAGACACTAGAAATCGAGACTGTAATGTCTCTGACCTTGATGCTAACACTTTAGCAGGTTGATAAGCCAAGTAAGCACTGGTGACCCCTCAGCAGTCTCCTTTCCCTCCCACATGAACAGTCTTCTCCTTGCCCAGCAACAGGGAAACAGAGCTCTACATGAGTATTCCCTGTTTTTATTTTCCTTTTACGAAATGGAAAGTCAAGTTACTGAAACTAAAGATAAGGTTCAGCTTCCCCCCCTCCTTCCACCCACGCCATTAAAATGCCCACTTGACTTTGTTTCATTTCAGGAGATCAATGAGCTGAGGTTGTAAAAAATAACAACACTTGGTCTCATGGCCTGTACGTTTACCTTTTGACACCCCGTTAACTACTTTTTTTCTGTAAAGTACTTCTAAGCAGTCATTTATATGTTAAGTACTGAACTCTGTATCACTTCTGTCTTTCAATATTACACTGCTTACTATGTATTTTCCACTTGTGTCTGTTATGTCATGGATCAGAAATTCATTCCTTGTACTTTTGTCTGGCTCCAGAATACCATCATGCATGAAATTTCAGAGACACTTTTTTTCCTGACTGAAAATTATTGGATATACAGCTATAAAAGCATACATAAAAGCTAAAAGCCCTTAGAAATACTTGGAGGGGAAACAAAACATCCCTTAAGCATCAAAACAGTTGGAAATTCTTCAAACTGCTCTTCTATACCAGTTCCTGCAGGATTTGCTTTCTATTGCAGCTTACCTCCTGTCTGCTTCAGAAAAAAAGATTGTCAATTATGATAAATGATCCTGTATGGCAGGATTTAGATTCACACTACAGAAAACTATATCTAATGAGATTATCTGATTCTTTTTTAAGGATCAATAATTTATTTATAGGCAGGGGCCTCAAAGGTTAATTTCTAGTGCTTAACTCACCAAGCTAGCCAGCACTCAAATGGCTTGTAAGAGACATACAATCAGAACTGGCTAATCCACATCAGCTTGTTTAAAAAAATTGTCAGATTAACAAATCAATGATACTTACACACTACAAAATTGGTTTCCACTTAAAAGCTGACTGGATTTACACAGTTTACATGCAGCACAAATCCTGTTTTCATGTAATTTAGCAAGGATTCTGGGCAAAGTGATTCTCCCCTCTCTTGTCAATTTCCAAGACACGCTGGCCAGCAGAAATCCTATTGCACTTTGATGGATGTCTACTGAGGGAAACAGGGGAAAAGGGGAAAAAAAGAGCAAAGCAGGATTTTTGATGTCTGGCTACAGATTGCTGTCACTGATCATTTTCCCATCTCTGCTTTCACAGCTACCTGTGACTTTCCATTTAGAGAGCTTTTCCCTGCTTTACTGGTTATACCAAGGAGTACGCCTTGCCCAGCTTGTGACACAATGATGGTACATTCATGCTACTATCCATTGCAGGGGTTTGCACGAATGTAGCCTCAATGGGTGCAACATTCATGTTTTTTTCACCATTTTCTCCACTTTAATTCGCTCACAATTCTTACAGTCATTATATGAGAGTCAATAATGTGGCTGCAGTTAAGCAGTCTCTGGCATTGAATGTAAAAGTAAACTTTGCTGCAACAAATTCTTTGGAATGTATATGCACATCTTTCTCTCTTTCCCTTTCTCACCATATATTTATAGTTCTCCTTTGAAGGTTATGGAGCATTATCTAGTTTTATTTTTATTACGTTTGGAATTTGCTGGATAGTGGGTTTTGGAAACACAGCACACCTGAGATCATTAGGACCGTATTCTCCTTCACTGGGACAATAACAAATCAAAGTAGCAAACAGCTGAAAGGTACAATGATATTTTTTGTGCAATGGTCACTGAATTAGAGGAGCTGTGATATAGAACTGATTCAGGTGACAGGTGCTTAATCAACTGAAACTCCAACAACTCTAATAATAGTTTCCTAACTTCTTTCTGTACCTGGAAAATATGATCTGAAGACAAACATAAATATTTGCAATGAAAAAAATACACCACTGTGTCAGTTTGCATTTTTTCAGCCTTGTATCTACAGATGCTACTGAACTGAAGGTTAACGCTAACATTTAAAGACAGACTGTGCATAATCTAAGAGGACATGCGACATTTTTATGTTTCAGGCTAATGCTTTGTGTCTTTGTTCTTCATGACAGTCTCATTTAGGAAAGTAAGCTAATGTCATTGACTACCTCAATATTAAATAGATAAATAAATAAATAAGTACAGACAAAGGAAAACATGATGGAAGTGGCTGAAATAAGTGGTATCTACACAGTACAGTAAACAATTCTGCTGAGCACCATTCTAATTTGTCCCAATCTACCACAACCAATTACTCCTACCTCAGAAACTCCTTATCTTAGATTTTCCAAGCCAGCTAGCCTCTATTTCTTGATAAAAGACACAGCAGTATTTCAGAAAATTGCAGATTAGATAAAGAAGAAACCCAGTGTTAGAAGTAATTGCCTGCATTTTTTCCCTCAGCTGAGCCAATCCTCCATCCAAATAGTTGAAAAGCTACCTTCCAAGTTAGGTCTTGGTAATCCGTCTGCATTGGTCACAAAATAATAGGCTTAACAATATTGTGGAACCGTTGTTCTTAGCATTACTGTCTGCTAGAAGAAGCTGGGAAAATAATCTTTGAAAGGTCAGCAAGAGCAAAAAAAGGACTAGGTTGAATTGGACCGCCACAATAACGGCTGGACATAACACACACTTATGACATAGATGCATCACAAAGCTCCACAATGCACAAAAGGTGCCCTGCTTCTTCTTCTTCCCCCTCATCCTTCTTCTAGGAAAGAAAAGATAAGTTTGATTTGGGAGAAGCTGGAGCTGACTGTAAGTACTATAGATAAAAAAAATGTACTGAGCCTAACACAAAATCCATCTCTCAGTACCCCGTCTGTAGCACAGGTCAATAACAGATGCCATGAGAAAAGCATAAGAAACAACAAAAGAGTTAAATTTCTCTGTATACCACCCTTATCTGCATACTCCAGTTTAGGGACATTCTGTCAGAGAGGATGCAAGCAGATACCCCTTCTTCATCTTGGGAATTCTCCATTTATGTATCTCATTACTTTGAAAACCCTGAATACTTTTGGTCTCTACAATATCCTTAAGTATCGAGGTCGACCATTTTAATTTGCAGTGTGTGAGCTTCCTCAGTTTGCTTTAGTCATGCTGTCTTGTAATTGTATGGCCATCTCCAGTTCTCACTATTAAAAATGAGTAAGTTTCTATCAATCTTTTGTATTCCCCTTATGATTATAGAAAACTTCATCACATCTTAGTCCAGATGTGTCTTGTCAGAACAGAAAAATCAAGATTTCATCACACACAAACTATCCTTTAGCTCCAGCCATCCCTACTGCTCTACGTTTAAACAATAGGATTTTCTTTTTTCAGAGGCAATAACCAAAACTGCACTTGGTATGTGCACAGCAGGGTGCGCTCTTGATTTGCCATGAAGAAATAACATGTTGACATTACTAATAGGTTCTAAGCTCTTAACTGCCTTTTTGATTTTCACTTAGTGCTCAGAAGATACTTCCAGTGAACCACACAAACAGAAGGCCAAACAAATGAGGCAGCAGATGAGAGACGAGTGCCACCCTGTCTGCTTTTGCCCTTGGACACTCCAAATGATGCTTCTTCTGAAGCCTTACAGGAAAGTGTGTTCAAAAAACATTAGCAGGGTCACACTGACAGTCAGCTCTGCAAAATCAGTTTGTTACTCCATCCTTGCACCTGAGTGATGCTGCAGCACCATTGCAGCCAACACAGGATATAGCCATGTACTCCACAAGCCTAACTTGCCTTCCTGGCTCCACCTCAGCTTGCTCCAGCACTGGGACTCCCCCAGTGATCACAGGGCTATGGTTAATCCTGCATTGTATGCCCCATTGGGACACTACGGCACAGCATGGCAGGCCTTACTACTGCCCCAGAATCCCTCTGCTTCGCCACGTCCTGCCAGCAAGTAGTCACTATACAAGACTGCAAAATGCCTTACTTAGTGTCTAAGGAGTTAAGGATGTGGAAGCTAAGATGAGGTGTGAGGTATGAGGGCAGAAAACAAAATGGACATAAATCTGATAATCCAAAACTAACACATGAAAAAAGCTCTTATCTGAAAGTTGGAACTGAGGAACAAAAGATCAGGATAGAAAATAAACAGAAAGAACAAAGAAAACTAACATCAGCCGCCTCCTTTTCATCTTCTAAAGGACAAATATTTCTCAAAGAGCACTATATTTACCCTGTATTAAGTAGCTTGGTAATTTTCCTTATAAAGATCATGTAATAACAAGAAAATTACAAGGATAATTTTATTTTCTGACAGATGAAATGGCACAGGACTGGAAATTCAACACTAGACAATAAATGATGTTCAGCGGAATTCCTCCACTGTTCCAGATCATTTTATTAAGTAATGTAAGAAAAGTGTAGGGTTAGTGACCCTTAATTACAGAATATTTGCAAAGGCACTGTGTTCTGCTCTATGCTGTATATGGGACTGTCAGCTTCTTGTCTTTTCATCAGTGCAAAGATAAATGGAGACAGAAAACACTTTTAATACATGCCTTATAGACTTACATTTCAAAACTATGAAGAACGAAATATACCCTTGATGCAAAACCTTAGAGCTTCATAAAGAGCAAAAGTTCCTCACAAGCAACCCTGTGCACACAGCCCTCGTTCTTTAGGTAGAGCCTGTACTGAACTCATGCAGAAAATTCCTGAGGATGACACAATTTGTGTGCCCTCAGTTTTCTTGTTTGTGCTAGGAGAAACAAGGAGCTCAAACCTAGACAGCATCTGACCCATAATAAATGGAAACTGAAATCTCCATTTGTAGCTTAGTCTTTCATCTCAGATCCCTTTACAGGGTTGGTCTGAGGGGTTTTTTCATCTTTTGAGGACAAGTTCTTTTCTGCTTGCAAAGCCTGTTTATATGCTGCATTTAGCTGTACAAAGGTGATACATTTATTTTTATTCATATTACAGTTGAGCTGAAAGCTTTTTTTTGTGCTAATAACCCCACTGCATTAAATAGTGGGTGAACATGTCAAATTAACAGATTTGCAAATCTACGAGACAATGCCATGTGAGAGAGTGATACAGAATGTATGGCAGATTGCCCAAGGGAGCAGGCTGAAGCAGAACAAGGGAACTGCACATTCTTCTGTGCTATGACCAAGGCAAAGATGAGATTTGAATTTTCCCTCTCAGTATCGTAAGCTGCACGTTTGGCCCAACTTGGTGATGTTACATGAAAAAATATTACACTGCCAAAACCAATACTCCAACTACCATTTACAAACACAACTTAAGGAATGTCTTGAACTTAAGGAATATATACGCCAAAAATCTGTAGCTGAGTCAAAGCTGTGTTTGACAATGATAAGGCAATGCTGTCATGCAATTACCTTGGGAACCTCCATTGAAGGCAATGATAATTGAAAGTTAGAACATCTGGCTCTGAATCCTCACTTTATGACTTTGTGAAGAAAGAAAAGTCATAGCTGCACGACAAAATACCAGTCATGTCATGCTTCTGCTTTAGCAATACAACTATTTTAAAATAAACTTTAGGGTCTGGAGTAGCTTTATTTTTAAAGTAAATTTTGCTAATAAATTGCTTAATTGTCAAGATGCAATCTGCAGGTTATTCAGTCTGTAATATTCCCCTGTGATATGAGTCTGAGTTCAGTGCTCAGAAACCTTCAATTCTGAAGAAAATATGGCTTAGCTGGACAGAAGATCAAAAAACCAGTAGCCTAAAGAATCATTTGTAGCTAGTGAGCAGAGACTACCTATGGAGATAGTTTTTTCACTAGGAAGTTTGAAAGTGGGTGTACAGGGATTGTGGCATACAGAAAAAAAGAACACTGAAGACACACACTACTAGCAGAGCTGTTTTTCATGTTAGGTTTTCTTCAACCTGCAAACTCTCAGTGCCAGACCTACTAAGCACACTGATCATGGTGCCCCAACCCTGGCACTGGACTACATTTCTAGGACTGTGGCCTGTATTTTCTTGACAAACAAGAAGAGAAAGGGGATGGGTTGCTCTGGGGGAGCTGTGGTTACCAGGATCTCACTGATACATGGAATGATGCAGAGCAAGAGGGCTGGGCTGAGAGACAGCTGCAATCAGAGAGACCTCACTGAGACAATAACATTCATACAGCGTGGGGGCAGACCTTCAAAAATAGAAGAGATGAATGCACATGTCCGATGATTAAAATTTGCTGGTAGGGTGTTATACTCCCTAGTAGGAAGAAATATGTGGAAAGAACTATTAAGAAACAAAAATTTAATTGAGAATTGGTGACAAGCATGAAGGTGACAAAAACAGCCCCCTGCCACATATGCTAGGCACATAGCTGGTGTGTTGCTTGTAGGAAGCATAAGATCAATGAAAAATTGCTAGAGCAGACACAAATGAGCTCTATCCTTGCCCATGTTAGCCTGCGTGGACAGGAGTTGTACAATACAATGATCTCAGAAAGATCAAAAGGGGTTGGAGGCTCTGTGAGCAGACATGAAGAGATGGCACTTCTAGGGCTATTTCCATTAATCCTTTTGGAGATGTATCAAAGATCAGATAAAGACAGATAAGATCTAGAGGTAAGTATAGGTAGTTCTGACTGGAACACTATTAGTTCTCTCAAGCATGGAATGGTGTTCCATGAACACAGCTTCCCAAAAAACATCTTGGAATAGTTACAGTGGATGAAGCAAAGACACAACTTGCTGCAGTGACCTTTTTGAACTCAGGAAGAATAGATCTGCCTAAGTGAAACAAGACAAAAGTGTCTTCAAGTCCTTGACTTATAAGAAATAATAACAAACTTAAATAGCTGGACTGACAGTACACTTGATGTTGACAAGATCCTTGCCCTTAAGAAGAATTTTGGGCTGACCTATCACTCAAGATCCACTGTGAAATCCAACTGACGGTAATAGCTGCAGGGTCTGTGTTCAGTGTTTTTCATTTCTCCATATTTCACATGCAATTTTTCTAACAGTGACATATATTAACATTTGTGCATCACACAATGTATAAGAACTCAGGAGGAGTCTGAATGAAGAGACACATAGCATGGAAGAGTGTTAAGAAGTATAGTCCTTGGCTCTCCCATCCCTAACCTCTAGAGCCAAAAAGAGGCTAATTCAGCTTATGGCATGATTCCCAGCAGCCTATGGAGTATTTTAACTTTTGCCAACTGCAGTGTTTTAAAGATGTTTTAAAAGATTTAAAGGCATTGAGAGACTGCTAAGCATGCCTAAAACAGACAGTCCTTTGCTATGCATCCTTTTCTTGACTCTCTAATAGCAGTTCCATAGCTCTGTGCCACCAACCAGGAAGGGAAATATCAGCTGACTACATGATGTCACCTCAATTTTGCACTTTGATGAGGGCCTGGATGCGCTCCATGACAGCGTGTCAACATTTAAAAAGATAAAAACACTGCTGTTGTAGAAAAATGTAAATGGAGATTACCAAATACAAATGTGAACCACATAGTATTTATGAATCTCTTATCTATACAAAGTATACATGTTTACTCATCCCTGAGACTTCTTCAGTCTCCACAGAAAAGGATTCGTAAACATTTCTGTGTATGTCTAAATTCCCTTTCATATGTATCATATATGATTTTTTAATGAAATCACATTTGTGTTATTATAAGGTGATACGTTAATAAAGAATTAAAAGGAAACATTTTTGGAAAGGCATATCACTGACCTTAAAGTCAATCAGTAATGATAAACTTACAATGGATTTAAAATAAATGTGTGGTATAAAAATACATAAAAGCAAATCAGAGATACGTCCCCCAAAGAAGTAATAATCCCCCCACCAATATACAGCAGAGTGAGTATCCCAAGAATTCAATTAAGTAAATTCTAGCCCATCCAGAACTCTGATTCTATTCAATAATCCACAGCATTTATGCATAAAGAAGTCCAGGGGGTTGTGGTTGCCTTGTAAGAGTTCTAGGCAGAAATAAATCAGGACTTTGCCTTATGTGAACTGGGATTTGATGTGACCTTCATGCTGCAGACCTGTCAAGCTGTAGCAATGATGAATGCAATCAGACAGCTATTAGACACTGTTCTAATTTAGACATAGCAAAACCTATTGAGTAATGTCAAATGAAACAAAAAGCAAGACTGGAGTGTGAAAGGGCTTTAGTTCCCTTTAGGTAAAATTCAAAGGACTCTGTAACATCAAGGCCTTGCTGAGCTGGGCATGAAGGCCTTGGAAGTGATGAGGCAAATTATTGACCAAATACAGCAGAATCCTGTCACAATCCTCAGAGGAAGCTTGAAATTTCTACAGGGATGATGCGTTTTTGCAAAGTTTTGAGCAAAGCAATTAAAATAATTTCGAAAGTTTGCCTTTCTTTTTTTCCCTTGTCAATAATACCTAAAAGATTATCTCTTAAGCAAGAAATGTGTGAAGAAAAGTATAATTTATTTCAGTACTGTTTTATCATCTCAGTCAAGACCATATCTATGAAGAACACTGGAATAATTTTATGTGCATCAATACCTATATAAGCAAAAAGACATGGGACTGAAAACTTCTCCTCTGAACCTAAATATTTTCCAATATTTTAACACACGGCTGAAAATGCTCCCCAAGCCCTTCAAACCCTTATGTGGAAAACTTCAGGATGCAGCCAAGTGTGAAAGATCTGAAACATTTTAAGAGACTACAAAGATGTTACTGGAATTGCCTTTTCAGCTAAACACTGGCTCAGTAATATTCAGTTTCTCTCCTTCACCCTTCCGAATTTTTAAGGACATAGGAGATGTTTTAAGACTGAAAGCAAATTTCTGCTGATTAGATGTCATCTATTTTTCAGCCTGTTCCAGACTGGAGGAAGCCTACAGAAAAATCCAGGTCTAATAGAGGGATCAAGTGGAAGTTGGAAATAATTTTAAGGATGAATTCTGTCTGGGGCTAAGAAGTGACTTCATGGCTTCAGAAGAAAATGGCTGCTTGGACTCACCATGAAACTTGCCCTAAGCAATAACGGCACAACCATTAGGATGGAATAAATAACATGGTGTCAAATGCACAAAAGAAGATCCAACAACCTATGAGATCCCAAAAGGTCAGAAGGAGGAAACAGGAGTTGTAAGGCTACGAGGATTACCTCCTGCGGGTTATGACAATTTATTGGAGTGCAGAGCAGGTCTACACTGAGCTGATACAACTGGGAGATGCACACCTGAAAAGCAGTCGGGCTCATTCAGACCTTCAAAGACAACAGATAATCTAAACCAGATGAATAAGTCTGCAGGAAAAAGTATTGTGAAAAATTTGAGCTTGCAACCGCCTGAATGGTCTTTGGAATGTTTTTGCTAAACACCATCAAACTAACCAGAACTCCAGCTTAACTACAGGGAGAGCACAAATCTCAATTTCCTCACTTTTGTCAGAAATTATGCCTCAGCAAGGGACTAATCTGCCAGAGGACAAGTCTACCCAAGGGAGCTTTAGCAGGTCTAACAATCTGTGAATGCTAAATCAATATTATCAGGACTACTAATATAGACAATTTTGCTGCGCCAAAAAAGAAAAAAAAATCAGACAAATTCCCTGGAAATGTAGGACAAATTCTAGGATATCAAAAAATAGAAACTGCTTTTCACTTGTGAAAACTAGGTGGCACACTGACTACTTCTGTACTCATATAAATATGGTGGTAATTTATATAAATTATCAGAATGGGCCTTGGTGTACTTCTGACCTTTTCATTGTCCCAAAAAAGTACTTAAGAATAGTTTCAGAGCAGTAACATGACAGGAACCATTTCACAAAGCCTTTCATGCAGCTGCCCTAGTTTGGAGGCTAGAACTCCCTAGTATAGTTGTAGGCTGTTTTTGTGCCAGGCAGCCTTCTTGTGCCTGAGTACGCCTTTTCACTTTTAATTCATGGCTCTAGATCTGTGGAAAGTCTGTGGAAAAAAAACTTCCTACTTCTGCCCAACACTATGTATGAAAAGGTTCTGAATGTTCCTTTATTGATCTCTAGTGTTATAACACATGAACAGACCTGGACTAGAAAAAGATCAATTACTCCCTCAGTTGGAATTCGTATTAACTCACTATTTTATTCAGTGAAAGCAAAGTGAAAGCTCTAATTGTCCTGAAATAGAAGTAGAGTAAAGTCTTTTGGAAAGACAATATAGATGTGGTATGTATGGCAAAAGGTAAATTCCTTTCAAGGAATATTTCAGTCCAAGCTAAGAGTGGAAACAATTTACTATCTGTCAATTCCTCTAAGTGAAATTCTGCACATCCTAAGTTTCTGGGGTGACAATTTCTGAAATCTAGGTTTTGATTTATAGTACGTCCTGAGGATGAAAATGCTACTTAAGATTTACAATTATTGCAAGAGCTGAAGGAAAGAGAAGCAACACAAATCATTTGATACAGTAGAACTTCTTGTGTACAAGCTGCTGCATTGGTTTACCATTCAATTGTTTTAACATTCTAACTCAAAGCATTCTATCAAAGAAATTACCAGTCTTAATAACAGTGTGAATTACTGGCAGTTTACAGATTATTCATTCCAGTGGCCATAAGTTCCCTTTCCTTTGAGACCTTATGAACTTCAATTGCAGTAGATTTATAGCCCTACTTTGGAAATCATTAGTTAAATTCAGTTAGGACTTATTATCTTCCCTTACAAATTGCTAACATTAAGTTGCCTATAGTGAAAGATTTTTATTATAGAGAAAAAACTTATAAGTTTAGATTTAATAAGGGCTTCATTTCCACCAGACAGCAAATATGCAGCAGTATCAAGTCTCAGAAGCAGTTCAAATGACTGCTAATTTCCTAGAAGGGTCGAAAGCTAACCTATTCTTTTTACTTTAGAGTTTTCTCTTCTGTTCCAGAATATTTAAATTTGTAAACCACACATAATTATCAGTGTAAAAGCAGAGTAAGTTTGTATAGTTCATCTAGTGTTTCAGAACTTGTGTGAACTTTCAGTGGAGGGCTGTGGAAGCTCCAACACAAAGCTCCATGATCCTCCCTTGAGGGCACAAAAGATCATTTTTAGATACACTAAGGAGTTTAGTTATCAGTCCCTTTCTAAAGAGAGGAAGAGATTCAAAAGGATAAATGATAACACAAGGAATCACAGTGAAAGAAATGAGCACAACATACATAACTGGAAAGTGGTGAGGTACTGTTAGTCACAGGTACTGCAGAAATGTTTAATGTTGAGTAAGCATGTGGATGCTTGTGCTGATATACTTGTAAGCAAAGCAGCAGATCTGGCCACTTTCCAAACAGAACAAGCAACATCATATGAGAAATAGTCACTTTTCCCAGCAGGTGAACTCATATACCTTTTCTGAAAAGCAAGAGGTCAAGGGGCTGCATATGAACCTGTTTAAAATGTATATTTAAAAAATATTGTTAACTTCTGTTCTACATTCATGCTTTCACAATGACACAACCTTTACATGACCTATACTGTCTATAAAAATCTGCACTCTTATTCAATCTTGCTGCTTTGTTTCTGAATATTTTTTTTGGGGGGGGGCGGTGTGAGGTGGTTGAAGCAATGGAATTTGCAGTGTAATTAAGACAGACAAAGCTGCACATTTTCAAGTATTAATTGAAAATTTTGATTGGAATGGTCACTGCACTATGAAAGCAAGCAACTGCATAAAGGTTGCTTCCAGACACCTTAGTTGTGTTTCTCATTATTTGGTTTAAACACAAATTTACAGCTGAATTTTTCTGGTTTGCAATGCTTGATTTTGGAAGAAAACGTGCCACCTCCCTAATTCAGAAAAGTGTGCTTACTAGTAAATGACCTTGCAAAAATAGTCCTTTTAAAATTACTATTTTAGATAAACAATGAAAAAAAAGGCTTTTAAATTGTAAATGTAAGCAATTGCATTCATACTTCCATTGTAAAAGCATTGTTAAATAACTGGATAAAATATATATCATGCAAGCAATCAAAACACTTCAAACTTGAAGTAATAAATACATCCATGGTACAGATTATAAGCCATACAAACATCAAGTTGTTAAAAGTAGTAGTCCAAAAATTTGGAAAAAAAAAAAAGGGTCTTAAAAGGGTCTTAGTAGTTTTTGGACAGTTCACAAATATTTATAATTTCAAAAGAGTGAACTAGCCTGCATCAGAAATACAACAGATTTGACCCTGATTTAGGAGAAAGTTTCATATATTCATTGCTCAACTGACTTTATAACTATAGTGTTGTGATAGCTTAGAAATGTCACTGGATGCATAACTGTGTAGTTATCATTAGAAGTTAAATAGATGACCATTATTATAACACTAAATTTAAAAAATCTGAACACTGAGCATATTCAAAATAGAAATATTATCCACAGAATCTCACCAAGAAAGCTGTTTACCAATTAGCTAAAAATCTGTACCACCTTATTTTTCATTTCTTTTATTAATCAAGATGCCCACATGGAAAAAGCCCTTCACTTTAGTAAAACTGCCTACATACTTCAGCTGATGTTTTTACAAAACTCACATTTGTCATTCCAAAGCTCCCTAATCAAATGTTGGAACGCTACAAAAATAGTTCAAAATGCCAGTATATTTCCCAAATTTTAACAATTATTTCGAAATGGTACTTGAATCATTTTTAAGTTATCTTTAGAGGGAAAGTTCTCATCATGTATCATGACCTTGAATTCTCTTTCAGCTCTCCATTAAAACAATAATAATTCTCTGCTTTAAACGCCATAGGTGAAGCCATGAGATTAAAACCCTGAAATGAGTCTTTGAAGATGTTGCCTCTTTCCCCAGCAGTCCCTTCTCCCTTTCCCTCTACTTGACCCTGTAGACAGGTTATGCAATCCTGGTATTAGATACATTAAATTTCATTTTTGTACAATACTGGCTAATATTGTAATCCAGGACATAAACCTCAGAAAAAGCTCAGAATAGAAAATTCAAACAGTTTTGCTAATATTCCCAAATATAATTACCCATTCTCAAAACGAATATAGTGTATAGCTGCAGATGTCTTGCCATAACATGCCACACTTGTATTGTTTTCACTCCCAAATGATGCTATCACCACAAAATATTAAACATTCCAATGGCTATTTCAAATAATCTATATTTTCTTTTATAATTTTAAATGTTAATAGCACTTCAAAACCTGTATTACTGAAATCAGCCACTGGAAAATTTCAGTTTAATGGAGATAATAATTAATAATGAATTTATAATGCAGTTAGGGTTTAGAGGACCTAATTAAAACTGGATACCATTAAGTTCATCATTAGCTTGTCAAAATGTACAATAAAATGAAATTAAATTCCCTTCCTTCTGGCCATTTTTCTAAAGGATGAGTTTTTAAAGATCATCCAAAATTTGAAGGACAATTGGGCTCCATCATATCCTTAATAGTCTGAAAGAGATCTGAGGGAAATTTTCCCTCCCTTCCTCCCCTTTATGTTATCCTCAAAATAGATTGTAGAAATATCCACTTTTTTTTTTTTTAAAAAAAAAGGGCAAGAAAAGAATTTGCCCATTTCTGAAGAAACTACTGACTCAGCACTGGTCTCCCACCTATCATGTTAAAAGGGGAAAGAAAGTTAGAAATACAAACATTTCTTGTCCCACCTTCACTTGTATTACTATATGTTTATTAGCTATAAGTGTCCTCAGAATATCGGAGCCTTTTAATGCCCAGCTCAGCCTGTCTGTGTCCCACCTAAAGAGACCCTTCGCTGAGACAGATTCACAGGTTGAACAGGAGTTTTGATAATCCAATGAGAACTACACTTAATAGCAAGAGAGACCCTTTTCCACCAGATTCTCTTAAAAGTTATATTGCTGCCAGCACCATAAACAAACTGGAATAAACTCTAACAGTTCCCGAAATGATTTTTATTACTACAAGGATGTGACAATTGTTGTGGGTTTCGCATTGTCGGAGATAATGTTAGCTGCCTGACTGTATTGAATTGATACCAAAAACTGCAAAAGAAACCAGCACAAAGCACACTCTACAGACAGCACATCACCCTAAGCCTCAATACAGACTCAAACAACATCCTCCCCTCACCATATACTTAATCTAACAACAGAAAACTACTAACCAGCACAACAATCAGAAACAAAAATCTACACCCTCTTAGTATCAGAGAGAACAACTGCACACAACACCCTCTGTAACACCAAACAAAAAGACAGAATATAGCTGCTTTCCCCTAACAAACATGTTGAAAGGAACTACACACCTTACAGGAACACAATAACCAATATAAAGCAAGATATGTTACCCACACCTTACAGGAACACCACAACCAACATAAAGTAAGATACGTAACCTGGTGGGTGATGAGGTGTGAGGCAATAGTATGTATAAAATAAAGATGTTAGGTGAAATTAGTAAATAAAAGTAGCTATGGGGTAAAAATGAAAAGGTATAAAGCATAAGCTATAAAGTAAATGATGACTCACCCCTTCATTGTCCAAAGGCGTGGGGGGAGGCAGGGCAGCTCAGTGGTTACCCCAACAGAAATGATGGTCTTTCTCCCCGATTTTTGCTAGTGTCCAATCTCTTTTTATACTTTTTTTTTCTCTGGTGGTTCGAGTGACCATAGCAAATAATTGGTTTTGGAATGATAGACAGATGACATAGGCCTAAAGGGTCAGCTTCTGTGTCCCCCTCCCCCCCTCCCCGGATACCCGAAGAAAGGCCATGCTATCTTGATTACACTCCATCCTTGGGTACTCCTATTAATCTGCTGTTGGGAGCACATTCGAGAAGCCATCAGCCTTCTCTGTCCCTTTTATGTAGCCCATTAACATCTGACAAAGGCTCCTGGGAACACCCACCCAGGGGCTGAGGTGTAACCCATCAGGGCTATCACCCCACACTCACCCAGACAGCTGTCCAAAGCAATGACAGCTGTGCAAAGCAAAGGCAACCACAGACATATGTGCCAGTGCAGGAGCTTTCCTATTTTCTGTGAGGGGTTGGGTGTAGAACAGACAGCTAGGAAAAGTGAAAATACTATCCCACACACCATCTTTTCATTGTTTCGAATTACATAAGGGAACTGTCCATATTGAAAAGAACACTGCAAACCTCTCACCACAGCCCTGTTGAGGTCAACCCCGCTAAGTCCTCTGCTTTACACCTCTATGTGGCCCCCAAAATTGTGTTGCTTCACTTATGGGAATGTCTAGGAGTTCAAATCTGAGATCAAGAGGCAAATATTTCAGGCATATCTGAAAAACTGACACTGCCGTCCAAAAATTGGTAGATGGAAGTGCAATGTGAGAGAGAGGAAGAAAGGTAAGTCTACAGAAAGCAGAGCTTTGAGAAAAAGAATATTCATAGACAGGAATATTTTTGGATGAGTGCTCCCCGAAAGGCCTAGGCACTATGAAGACAAAACAAATGAAAACACATTATCTTCTTCTGTGTCCAAATAAACAGGCTCTCCCAAGACAGTGTCTCAAGCTTTAAGCATTCTTCTATCCAAAAAATTCACAGGATCAGGCAAGGCAAGTGCTCTCCAACTGGCTTTTCAATGAAGTGCTATCAAATATTTTCAATGATAATCCTGAACAGAATCTCCATGTTGTACAAATGTATTACAGAGAAGAAATTCATTAAATAGTTGATCCTGATGAGGATGAATACAGCTTGTGTATATAATGCAGCCCTAGGCTTCTGGAGGGACTGACTACATAAAGCACCTGGGGTAACAAGGCTAAATGAATTGGTTTCTCCTGTTCATTATCCTCTCAGCCATGTCAATCCAACCACTTGTAAACGTGATTATTGAAAGATACAGATCACATACATGATCTGCTTTCCTGCTTTGCTTTTTAAATAAAATAGTGACCTGGTTTAGTTTATGAACTTTGAAAGAATTGTACCATCACAGCTGAAGAGGTAGTAAAAAAAAGTGCAAGCATAAGAAGGGGGAAAGGGTGCATATGAATGATTTGAAATGTTTTTACTACTGAACACATCACTCCATCTAAGTACACCTTTAAACTAGGGGGTCACAGGAGAGGTAAAAGTTAAAGACTTAAGTGAAGGGTTGCTGTAAAAGTCATCATGGATGAAGGAAGGCAGCAGGAGAGCAACAGAGGTCTGGTTTAATTCAAGCAACGTAATAAAGCAAATCTAGAATGAAAATACGACTCTTCCCTACTAGGAGAACCAACCTTCCCTTCCACAAGCATTCTTTTCAATCCTGCATTTCAAAAGGAATTTTCATATGCATTTAAAATCTAATCGCAGAATATTCTTCACTCCAGATTCAGTGCATTTGCGAGGAAAAAAAACCCAAACAACAAAAACCAAACCACAAAAAAACCCACTGAAAGAATGTTTAAGGAAAGAGTGATCAGCAAGAAGGAGTGAAAAGACTTACTACCTTAAGACAATAAGGAATATCAGAGATGGGGGTGTGCAGTAAGACTGCAAGTCCAGAACATTAAATACATTAATTTCAATAGTAGTATATTGAAAGCATAATAGGTGCAAGGTTAGACATGTGCAGGCAACTTCTGCCTGCCTGTCATTTTATGGCTCACGTTTAGAAACCTCCAGTGATGTATTGGGTGCTAAGTCAGGAGGGTAGTAGACAAAGAGAAGGTTCATTGGAGCTATGAGGATAACTTTAAAAGAATGAATGACGGGACTTAAGAGATACATTAGCATTCTGACTCTGCCCCACTCCTGCACAAAATTAAAGATTTATTTGAGAGAGTGAGAATGTAATAAATTCTTCAGCTGCTGCAAGGATATCTGCCTTCTTAGCAGGTATTTGATTTACTTAAAACTCATCAGAATGAACGAAGAAACTGAATATTTGCCCTTAAATCTGAATACTGTGTAAAATATTGTGTCACACTTGACTGGGGCATTCTATTGTCATGTCAGCTGTGAAAGAATATTTCAAAATATTCTGAGATGTCACTGCTGCAAAGAGAACCTTCAATTTATCAAAGAATCATAGAACAGTTTGGGATGGAAGGGATGCTTGAAGATCATCTAGTCCAACCCCCCTGCAATGAACAGGGACAGCTTCAAATATATGAGGCTGCTCAGAACCCTGTATAGCCTGACCTTGAACATTTCCAGGAATGAGGCATCTACCACTTCCCAGGTCAGCCTGTTCCAGTGTTTTACCACCCAAATTGCAAAAAATACCTTCCTTATATCTAGATTAAATATACTCTCTTTTAGTTTGACAAAGAGGTTTAGTTCCTTCCACTGTGTTTGAATGTTCTGCTTTGTTAAGTGGAAAACTGTTAACAACCATTTCCTAAATTAATACTGCTAATATTGCTGTCCATATTTTAGCAAATTAATAAATACTGTTTGCTTATTAGAAAACAGTGTGCAGCAACAGCATTCTATTTTTTATGCACTCAACTTGTAAATACCTCAGCTTCAGCTCTTTTCTCAAATATTGTAGTGTGTAAAGACAAATGGTAGGGATAAAATTCAAATTTAAGAGATGTCATTAAAGCTGTCACAGGTTTTGTCAACACTCATGTTGAACTTCTTGTGCATGAAATAGTATACTGGGGAGAAGATTGGTAATTCAGGCTACCAGACAGAAAACAATGGAATTGTATTAATGCTGGACTCCTAGAAATTTCACTCTCCACTTGATTTTGGGGTTTTTTATGCTTTCTTTCCTTCCACCAAGGAAAAAGCTGAATTAGAGATGTAAACTCAGTTTTATAGCTAACCCTACCTACAAACTATACATCGATACAGAACTAATTGTGCATAAAATTTAAATTCTATTGCACTGTTACATAAAAATACAAAACGCCCCAATGGTATAATGGCTGGTACTGAGCTGGATCCAATAAGGGTTGCCCAGGGCAAGTCATACAATATAATTACCTCTTACATACTCAACTGTTTTCTTTCACAACATTACTTTTACAATGGAAATGTATAAATCTAATTTTAATCCGCATGACCATCTAGAAGATTAAAGCAATACTCATGTCTTACCCTCACTAAGTGTAATTAAAGATATTTAAAAATTTAGTTTGGAGGAATGATTCTAAAGCAAGAAAGAGCTAGATATTGCCCTCAACCTAAATTATAAAATAGATATTAGAGGAAAGACAAAACATGCATTCATTCAATGTGCTCACTTGCTCTCTCTTTTTTATTTCCCCTTTCCTCCTTGAGCAAGAAGTGTTTATTGTCCAGATGAAGGTAATGTGGAAATGGGACTACGGATGAGGAGAAGTCCCTGTTTCAATACGGGAGGCAGAAGTGCTGAATATTGATTGCCCTGCAACCTGTGCATTCATTTTGGTGACTGTTGTAGTTGCATTCTGATTAGGCAGCGTTTATACTTACCCTACACAACTGTGACTGAGGATGGAAAGTGCTGAAACAATGAGTGAGCCCGACTGGCTGTGTCAGCAAGAAAGCAGAGCAGAGTGAAAGCCTGTGGAGGGAAGTGCTGGGATAAAAGGACAAAAGGGAAAGTGCCACTCACAATCAAGCGGGTTGTGGAACTGAAGAGCCTAAAGCTTTAATATGGCACCCTTCTGTACAATCCCATGATTTTTTATGACCTGCCTGGAGAGAGGGTTTATTCCAGTGCCAAACAGACCTGATCCTTCAGCAGTAACAAGAGTTTTTAAAGCCTCTTCTATCAAGCCTGTACTCTTGACTGGTGAAAAGACATCATGGATAAGAACCACTATCCTAATAATCCCTGCTGAATATTAACATAATGAACCCATGCAAAATGCACTCTGAGCTCCTGGCTGTTATTTTCTGTTCTCTGGTGCAGAACTGTTATAAATGTGCAAGGAAATAACTTGCACAATACAATTCTCAGAATTACAGAAAAATGTAAAAATGGAAATTTCATTCTTGCTGTTTGAGCTGAAGTACTGAAGAATCCATTTTTAAATAAAAAACAGTAAAAAAAACCCAAACAAAAAAATTCTACAGGGAAGGCTGTGATAAATCCAGGAAGAACGCTAACATACAAAGTGCTGCAGCCCTTATCCAAGAAATCACCTTTCTTTTCTGCAAAGAATTTGTTCTGAATATTTTCTGAATTTTAAATAGGTGTCCAAATCCTTCTGAAGCCAAAAGGATCACAAGGACTGAAACACACACACAAGAATTGGCAAAAGCATTTAGTTAGGTACTTTGTTTAATGTGATCTTGAAATACTATTGACATAGCTAGCTTTTGTCTGGATTAGGTTGGCAGATTTAAAAAGTCTTCTCCCTATTTTATTTATTCTCCAACCTTGTTTATTATACTAATGTTAACATTTCAGATTCCTACTTTGATCATCTACCGAGTGACAACTGGGTGCAAATCAAGAGGGCTCTCTTTTCAAATCTCAATACATGTAAAAGATAGTTTGAAGTTTAAAAATCTAAACATGAATATTTATACAAAATATACAGTTCAAATGTGGATATATTTCAGATTAAATGGTTCTTGACCAAAAAAAAACTACCCCAAAGGTCGAGTGAAATACATGGCTAAAGTTTTGTGATGGTTTTTCTATAATACTGTGAAAAAAAGAATTATATAGAATTTTAAATTCCATTAATTTTTCATTTCAAATTAATAAAATTGTAATATACTTCCTGGCCTATAATATTCTTTTTTGTTTCCATCAATTTCAAAAGGAAATATACCTCTTCAGGCTTATTTCTGTCTCTTACTTCACAGAAAATGTAATAAGATATCAGTCAAACTATACTGACAAACAGAAAGGACTAAAGCATTTCATAATATATCCTGTATATTATATATCTCTTAGTTCCTAACTCTAATGGAAGAGTTAGTAAATGAAAGCTGGTACTGAATTTCATTGGCATGCTTTATGTAGTTATGTTCCTTATTTCTTCTCTTCCCAACATACAACCTCACGTAGGAAAGAATCTTTCCCAACATGCTCATAGAGATATGAAATTAATTAGAATTAGGATTTTTATCTTTTCACCTCCCACCCTGTAGACTGCTGTAGTCATTTCACTCCCTTCCCTTTCACTTGGTTTTGAAAATCCTCCCCACTGCAGGTACTTCTTTGTTTCTCAACTTCACCCTCTTTTTTGATGCTGTTTTATATAATCTTTATTATTTTATCATTTTTAGTTGTTAATCTTCCTGAGTCAAAGATGCAGTAGGGTAACTGTAAGTCAGAGAAACTCATAATGTGCTGCAAATCCTTGTAAAGGGAAAACAATGTAATTTACCTTGTGCTATATCATGGTGTATTTGATCTGTGGCCTAATCCTATAAACATTTAATCAAGTCATCTCTAGATGCATCATACCAGTGGCTTAACTATGAGATTTCTGGTAAAGGAAAGACACATCTAAGAAGGGTTTTATGGAAATGCATCTTAGATACAGCTTTAGACAGGAAAGGACACCATAAAGTGGAAGAAACAAGGACTTTTTAGGAATTTTAAGGTCGCCTTAGAGCACTAGGGGCAGCATGCTTGCTGAAATAATTAGAGTAAGAAAATGTGAAAATTTGCTTGTACACCAGTCCAATAGAAAACAATGACATTTTAAGAAGATGGTCTCCATTGTTAGTAAATATTCATAATGACGTAATTCTGGTGGTTTTACTTGCTAATATAATTCAGAGTTTGACAGCTGGCTTGGATCGAGAACTATGAGCATCTCTTCTTTCCCAGTACAAAAATTATGCAGATCCACCCTGACATTCTCTTGGCACTATCATTAACCCTCTAAAGATTCTTTTCTATGCAAGAGCTTATTATTCTATCATGCTATTGATTTGAATTGGTTTGAATATTGGTGTTAAAAAACAGGATATGCTAAAAAGTATAGCTGTATGGGTCCTCTGTGAAGTGTTTGTTTCAGTGAGGCACCTCAGTGAATCATAATAAACATTGTGGGTCATCTGATTACAAAAATCTCAGAAGATTGTTCTTTTGCTTTTTGAGCAATGAAAGGGCATGTGGGTCCAAAACCGTATGGCATAGAAAAGGCAAACATGAGCTCTTAGATGCAAAAAATGCACCATTATGGGTATTTAAATTCACAGGGATGAGGGTAGTGATCCTGATAAAAAAGCAGTGATTTCAGCTTTGTATACAACAGCTAGAAAACCAACACTGAAAATCCACATCTGTGTAGTGTTTGAGTCTTAAAGGGAAGTCAAAAAGCTGAACTGGGGGAAGAAAAGATCTATAAGAATGATTGAGTTCTGAGGAAAATGTTTTACAGTGATGAATTAAAGACCTTCATCTGTTACACTTATTGAAAAAGAAGATTGAGAACTGACTTAATTACAAAGGATAAGAATCTTCATCTTAAAAGAACCTCAAGCCAAACAAAAAAAACCCCAAAAGCCCCAAACCCCTGGATTGTACATGATACTATAATCTAGTGGAGAAATACTTAATGAGAACTACTGCTGGAAGCTGAGGCTAGTCAAACCCAAATGAGGATGAAGCAATGAAGCACAGTTTCTTTTGTAAGAAGGTAGCTGATTAATCTCCTAGATCTAACTGGCAAGAGAACTGGGAGTTCCTTTGTAACTCCCAATATAAATCCAGTGCCTTTCTGGAAGGTGTGATTTTGCCAAATAGTTATGCTTTTCCAGATTACGGGACTTCAAGAGCAATACACATGCAAATGTACAAAATATGATGGTCCGTGACACACAGGATATCAGACCAAGTTATTTAATTTTGTATGCTAAATTACAAATCTATTAAATCACAGATTTAATAGATGCAGTGGCTCCAGTTCAAGCAACATTGTGATTCAGAAGCTGATGGGCACAGAAGATTCCCTAGCAATAAAACTACTGTGACTCAGCTATGTAAAAGAGCAAAAAGACACAAGAAGTCCATGAAAGATTGCTCTGAGAAGCATTCACCTGCCATTTCTAAAAGTACGGCATGACCTGTCATTAGAGGGATGATACTAATGGCTTAAAGGTCCCATTCATTCTTAGGGTGATTCAAAGCTGCCAAGTTAATGAACAGTGGACACTTCCCTCCCCTGCCCATCTTCTGTTCCTAAAATCTATTTGGATATTCATATTGTAAACAATTCAAACAGATACTGAACTGACCAGGGAAGCAGACAGGGAACCTCAGTAAAAAGCAAGTTTATAATCTGATGTACTTCCGAAATGAAAACCAAAAGCAAATAAAATATAAACCCATTTGTTGGAATAACTAATTAGAGAAATAAATTTATCAGGATAAACCTGATGGTCTGTCTTTATTCTTAGAGATGAAAACATTCTTCATCACATGGACGAACATGCTGCTATGGAATTAATATCAAATGGAACCTAAGTGTTTGATCTCCACCCTGTATATTTTCATGATTTAGAAATCAGTCCATTCCAATCAGTCCAAACTTCCTATGCAAATCTATCTTTCAAATTTATATTTTACTATCATGATTCTTTCAATTTAAAACTGTCACATTAATGTCTTATTAGAAAATAGGTAGAGGTTCTGTGGGTCACCTGAGGACTGTTGTCCAGCTGGGCCATTGTTTGCCTACTTACAGAACAGGAAACACAGACTAAGTCAAGGTTCCCTCAGGATTTAAAGCCTCAGAAAGTAAGACACTCTCCAGGATAAAAATTGGGATGTTGGATCCTATTGGTGCAATGAAGTAATTTTCATTTTCTGTGACACTGAGGAATAAAGCAGAACATTTACCCTTCCTTCTCATTGTCAACATTGTAGCCTTCAAACTGGGAGGGAAAACATTTTTTGGGTTCTACACACAGATTCTCTGATAAGCATGGATAAATTGATGCAATTGATTATATAAAATGTTTTTGTACAATAGTAATATGAGAGAGAAAAAAACAGGACTTGTCATACCCTGCTGATTGGGAACCTAGTGTGCTGCTATGACAGAAATGTGCGTGGTTTGTGCTTCAAGGAATAGAAAGCATTTTTAATTGGCTAAAAGGTGACAAAACACACTACCTTGTTATGTGCTAATCTGTCAGACTGAAAAGTCTTTAAACTGCTGTGAAAGTGTAGGGAAGATATTTTAACAAGGTATTTGGAGGCTCGGATGTTCTTACACAAAGATTTTGATAAGATATAAGTAAAGTCAATGTAACCACAGAGAATTTCAATAAATTATGGAATTAAATAGGTCACTGTGAACTAAATGATGCTACAGATACAAAAGGAAGGAAAATATAAATTTGTTGCTTTTTAATCTATGAAATAAAGCACACAGAATGTATTTTGAAACATATCTCATTTAGACAGTTCTGTTTGTGGAAGGACACGTTTAAAAAAATAGCCCTTAAAAAATTGTAATTTTTGGTTACCTTGTTCTGCCAGGTCAAGAAAACAATATGAAAGGGTTAACAAATTAGTAGCAAGATCTGGCTTTATAGGAATGCTTCTTTGGCCTTATAAATAGACAACATTAATTCCTGATTTCCCCTTGAGTTTGCTTGTGGCTCTCTGCAGCAATTTTAGCATGCCTAACAGGAGTTGAGTCTTCCAAAATTAGCAAGTGTGAACAACATTTTTACCAATCTCAGGATAATCTGATGGTAACCAGTCCATTTTACTAACACCCAAACTGGAGAAACAAATCAGCTTTATGTGAGTGATGCTCCTGACCCCTAACTCTGCCAGACAATCTATATGGGATAATTTGTCATTAATGCTAATAGTTCATCTGTCATCAGGCATCTCTGAAGATTTGCAAACAGAAGAAATAATTGAAAAATAAAGATATTTGCTTAAGTTTAAAATGAGAGTTTAAATTACAAAATAGTTTGCAAAACTATTCACATATATTATTCTGAAAACCATAGGCAAGGGCCCAACTTTAGATTATTAAAGGGTGATGCTTTTTTCTTTTAACAAATTCAATTCAAGCTCTAAACTATATTTTATTTCCCCTTTCCTTTTTTTAGATATGTTTAGAATTTCTTCTCTTTAATGTGCTGCAATAATGAAAATGGGCCCCATAAGGAGCCACGGTCTCCAAACTTTTCTGCCATGCTTTTAAAGGCCTGCGTGTAAATGAAAGGTAAAGAAAGATAAAATGCAAGAAAGACAAAATACCAAACAATTGTTTCTATTCAAAAGTAGTTGGGCACGTTTACTTGAAGTATTCACATAGCCTTCATGCATAAGCAACATCATCCTTTACTATTCATGGACTGTGTTTACTTTTTACTGTTTTCAAATCTGCAGCCATTTCTCCCTTGTTTGCATGTTACAGTGAGTGCCAGCCTTCTGGCTTCTCCTGCATTGCAGTGATATGCAAGAACATATTTCTAAAAACATTTCTTAAAAATTAATGGGAAAATAGTAGGAACCACGGTTAGATACTGTAGGATCAATAATATCTAAGTCTTTCAGTGACTTAGATTATTAACTCATCATAGATGACTTTGGGTTAATTCTTCTCAGTGCTACTGCCCAGCATAATCAGAGCTAGAGAAGTACACTCACTGAGAAAAAAATAAAAAAAGGCATGGAACATATTGATTTGGTTGATTTGGTTGGAGAGAATGGAATTTAAATCTAACATTTGCTGTGCTTACTCTAATTTCTACAATGCTCTTGTGTACAATGCCACATTATTTCACTGCCACATGAGCTGGAAAGCCATTTTCTTTCTTCATCAATTACTGTAACACCTGCATATTCACTCAAAGCTCATGGAACATCCATTCATTATTTCCCTAATACTTCATAAGTCTATTTGTATGGAAAGCCAAAGAGCTTCACAAATGAAAAATACATGAGACAGCTTGTTAAATGTGAAAAAAGGCATAATTTTCATGCCCACATAGACAGCCCTAAAGTTTTCTAGGCACAACCCAGACTGTTTTAAACACTTGCCACTAAACTTCCTGACTTGCTGGAATAGTAACATATGTTCCAAATGGGACTCATTTCTGTTGTGCTTTATCCCAGTTCTGCTGCTTAGAATGGGCATTATAATAGTGAGGACAATTTCCACAGAGGAAAATTGTGTCAAACCTCAATCTGCTACAGTACATTAAATTTTGTAGGTTTAATGCTGAGTCCTGTAGACACTAGCACAATTTTGTTCGAGTAGTTATTTAATAGGACATAAAAGTGTTAATATTTTGACTTGATGAACTTGCTTTTTGTTTTCAGGAACAGTTATGAAAAGTTACAGTGGTACATTAGTTACAGTAATTTGGGTTTGGGACACCAGCAGAAACAAATAAAATCCATTAACACAGCCAATAGCTATAACCAAAGCTAATAAAAAGCGCTAAAGGCAATTTATAAAAAGGAGCCTTAAAATTCTACAAAAAAAGGAAAATTTAAAGTGACCTGAAGAGTAACTGAAACAATACTGTTTTCCAATGTTTTTAATTTTAAAACATTTAGCAATATATACAAGTAGGGCAATGTGGAAATTCTACTCATTTTCCTTGGTTCCATACATTTATTTACTTAAAATGTTTTTAAGACTTTTTTTAACAAGCATCAAACATGACAAATAAACCACTCCAGGAAAATTGAGACTCCCCTATAGTTCTGAGTCTATATCCAGCTCCAAGTCCTCTTTTCTTTTTAATGGTGGAATAACTATTGACACATAGTTTTAAAAAAGCAGTTCTATGTTGTTGATAAGCATGATATTCTGTACCATTCTCTTTTTCTCTCTCAATCATTTCCAGACAGAGCTATACCTTGAGACATTTGACCTCAAGAGCATATTTAAATTTTTCTGAAATTAAGTACTTTGAGTGGCATCACTACTTAACAGACCCCAAGGAACAATGCTCAGGACACCCCACTGTGAAAACACAAGTCAGCAGATCTTTATGAATAAAAAGAGGGACTGCAGAAGAGGTGGAGAGGACTCCCCAATAATCAGTAGCACTTTAAAGCAGAATAAGTAAACCTGATTTATAAATAAGAACACTACACACCATTTTTTCCCCCCTAGAACTCAGGCAAAAGTAGCATGACAGGTGACTTGGAAACCAACTCAGGGACACTACTTTGTACATATCATTAGTGATGACATACAGCTTTGCATTCCACACATTATCTGGCAATGATTCAAGACACTATGGGTTACAGAAAGCACTCTAATGATATGATGTGTGTAGTCAGTGGAACCAAGCCCATTAGCAAAACCAGCCACCACACAAATTTATGTGCCACTTAGGCTACTGCTTCTTGGCTGTGGGTGGGATATTTTATTTCCTAAGGGAAATAAAGAAGAGTAACATTTTATTGCTCTAGGGGGATTCAACCTGCAGTATAAAAATCAAAAATAGTTATAACTAGAAGCAGGCTCTAGCACAGGGATTCTTCTCTATTAAGCAACAGATAAATTTAGTTCTCTCCTCCTAATTGTCAGAATGTTAAAAATGTCTGTGTGGGCTTATCTACACAAAGAGGATAAAGCGCAGTAAGCCATGGCAGGAAGCTGCAGCAGATCTATAAACACTCTAGTCCATTTTGGCCACCAAGTGCCTTGCTCCTTTTGAAAACTCCAGTAATGTGCCTCATGCAAATGCAGTTCCAGGGTATGGGCCAACAAGTTTCCACAGGAGAAGCTGACAAGGAACATACATACTGATAGCTGTCAGGCAGGTAATTGCCTACTCTGTCTCCTCTTACTTTAGGATAAAGGTAGCTTAACCATATTCCATGAATATTCATAACATTTCATCATTACAAGCCCAGAATGTTCCACATGCCATACAGTTAAAAGAGCAGATTTTCTGATCTCCAGCAGGGTTCAGGAAACTGGCAGCCCTTCATCTACTTAGTGAGGGGGCTACTGAAAGCATACTTGAGGAGGACTCAAATAACAAGCTTTTCAACTTTTAATGACCCAAGAAAAAACTGAAGAGAAACACAGAATGTCACAGCTCAAACTCATCTTCCCCATTATTTTCACGGCACAAAACTGACTCTTTGAGTTAGTCTGTTGCCCTGAAAGGAACAGAAATTTCTCCAGCAGCAGGAGTTGAAAATGACAGCAGCACTTAAGACAATAACAGTATTTCTTTACACATATTACAATGACTGAAGGCTGTCAGCTTCAGACACTATCTCATCGTTTACAACTCTGCCCTTTACAGAGAGATATTTGTCCTTTACCATAGCAAGACAAAGGCAAAGATCAAGGGGGAAATTACTAACTTTTAAAATGACATATTTAAATTTGACACTGCACTAAAAAAACCTCACAGTTTAATGACCTAAGCAGTTGCCACAGAAAAATCCACCATGAGATGTATCAGTCTATAATTTTAATCTATTACGACATGGTGATACTATATTTTTGCTTCAGAGATCTAATACTTAAATAAGATCCGTATATCTATTCTCACACTCAGTTTTTCAATTACTAGCTCCTAACCTAGATAAAACTTCTGGAGTACCTTACTTTAGAAGAGGTCAGAAGGCTAAAAAAACCCCCTCAAAACAACCAAAGCAAACCACAAAAAATCAGATTCCATATCCACTGCCTAATTCCATTTTGCTGGACATAAAAATGGAGAAGGCAAAGTGAAGTGAAAATAGGTCTCATAATCAGAGTGCCCTAAAATGAAGACGGCTGTGGCGCCATCTCCCAGCCACAGCTGGGAAGCCATACAGGAGGAGGTGCTGCTATGGGCTTGCTTTTACATCCTGATATGGTTTTAACATACTCTTTCTCTTCTGTACCTTAAAGGAAAAGTGTGCCCAGTTGTATAGGAGAGCATCATCAGAGACAAGAATTTTGTTTTGACTCAGTATGTTGGAAAAAGGGAAAAATAAAAAGAGAGACCCCAGTAACTTGATAGTTTTGGCTGTAGAGGTTGGGAGACACAGAAAATTTTCCCTTGTGCTTTCTGTATATTAATGGAGCCTAGAAGCCATACTATAGTTTGGTAGAAGTGAATCTATTATGAAGAATTAGTGACTCTGCTGCAATTAAGGGGATTTACTGATTGTATAAAAGATGCTTTTCAAGCTTGAATTATTCTGAAAATCCTGGCTCATACCATTATATTTTTCTGCCTCTCAGGGTGTAAAGCGTCAAGTTAGTTTCAACATCTGGCTCATCTGAGTGAGAGAGCTCTTCGGCAACACAGATTTTACTTTGGTACTGTTCAGGATGCTAGCATTAAATAGATAGAGGTAAAGTAAAATATTTCACACTGAATAATAGACACACTTGCCAGCACAGTTGGGTCAGAAGAACTCAAAGAGAAGAAGAACACTGAGATGAATTGAGCAATTCGCAGCTCCTGGAGTCTTGTTTCAAAACATATTTATCTCTACTAGATGTTTTCAGCTAGGAACATCAAGGTATGATTGAGAGGCCACTTCATGTCTTCTGACACATTCTATGTGCAGACACCAGGTCTAATTTTGGGGACACTAGATATTTAATGTCCTACTTCTTGTCCACAGCTGATGGCTGCATTTAGCACTGTTCTGCATGTTTTGAAGGCTTACTACAAGCATTGAATAGCAAGTAACTGGTTAGCCATTCTTCTGTCTTAAAACATCTTGAAACAACAGAGAGAAGAGGTGTGGAGTGGGTCCTTCTCAGAGTTCCAACCAGCATGCAGGGACAACCACCGTTCCCTTTACTCCATTAAAACCTTTCCCTCCTTATTCTGTTTGAAGATATTCAGCAAGTGGGGCTTTGACATATAGCTTACCCTTTGGAAAGAAAACAAAAAGATCTTGCAAGTAATAATGAATTAACCTACATATCTCCTCCATTGTTCAAAAGATCTCCTGAAGCAAATAGGGAAAAACTGGGCTGTAGTAAATGTGAAGAAGCCAGACAATTATAAATGAAAACGTGAATATCAGAGGGAAGTGCACCTGGTAAAATCTCTAGCCTTTTAAGAGGAAATCAACTGTGTCCATAAATCCAGATGTAAAAAGCTAAAGATATTGGTCTATATCTGCAATATATCCTTCCAGATCTGTTTGTTCAGAACAATGACAAATGAAAAGATTAATTCAGAAGAAACTAAGTTCCAGTCTGTCAGCACACTGTCAGAAAAAGAACAGAGAGAAAGGATCCTATCCCAGTGTTATTCCTCTGGTAGAGAAAAAAAATTTAAAAGCCTGGTCTCACTAGCCTTTCCAAAACCACAAAACCCAAATAGAACTTAGATAATCAGGAAATCAGATAAATGGTTAAAAAATTTGAAAGCAGAGAGTGCCATAAGCGCAGAAATAAAAGTAAGCAGAAGTAGTAGAGCTAAAAATCAAGAAAAATACTAGAGACAAGCAGAAAGGCTATTTTTGTTTGCCTGTCTAGCCCTTTCAGCATTCCAGGTTAAAAAACCCCAAAACACCCGTTTTTTGGTCTTTCAATGTTGAATACCTCTGTTATTGTGAAATTGCATTGTTTACTAATATATTAACAAAACTGTTGTGCTGTTACACAGAAACTGAAGTATGACTACTAAATTCATGTGTTTTATATATTGGTACTGAGAAGTAATTTACCAAACAGCAACAAGTCTAAGGGAAAGTTATGGTTTAAATTCAACACTTGATGCAGATTACCAATTTATAGATCATTTGGACTGCATATGTTAGAATTTTATCTTAATAATATTAACAAAATAATATTTAATATATTAGGTAGTCTTAAATTTTTTACATATTATTATGTACTGTATATAACATTATATATCATTGTCACTCTGTCAAACTTCTTATGAGATCAAAGGCTCTTTGTTGCTTAAATGACCTTTTTAATGCATCTGAATTTCTTGAAAAGGAAGAGAATTGATGAATAAACACACTGAAATAATCTAATACAAACAGATGATTATTGAGCACCTCCAAGAAAGCAAAGCAGTAACTTCACATTCTTTTGCTAAACAAGATATTGGCACTAGAAAAAAGGGAGAGCCAAGGAATGCCTAGCATCTACAGTAGCATTTGGGTTATTGCAAATGATAAAATGATCTATTTTTCTCATTAGGAGGGTTATCATTACTATCAATAAACATTTGAATGCTTATGACAGTAAATAATTTGAATTACTTTCCCTATTTGGTGGAACGAAAAATAGGTCTTCTGACAAGGGAAAAGGGAAAGTCACTATAACAGCTATCACTTGACTTACCTTTGCTCTTAGAATCAATTTTGAGACATAATCTTCTCTCTAACCCTCTCGCAAGGGCCCATAAACAATACTCATGTTACCATATAAGACTGTTGATAAATCCCATCTGTACACCAGTCCTGAAACACTATCTCAAATTTAAGACTGAAATTATATTTTGTCCTTCAAGAGGTACACACACAGTTTAACATATCAGAACAAAAACTTTGCACCAGTCTGCTCCAGCTAATCTCCTTCTTCATTAATGAGAAGTGTAAAGATACAGACATAGAATTAGGATGACACAGTGAAGAAGGCACACACACTGTTTCCTGGTCTATACAAGTTCAAATTTGCATCATTAAACTCTAGTTTTTTCTCTGTGTTATAAGCTCCTCATTTCTGTTCTACAGATTTTTGAGTATAGATCACAATTTTTGGCAGAACTCCAGGTAGCAGTGGTGGCTCCCCCTTCAAGCAGCTTATCAGCAAAATCCAGACCTCTTACTCTCAGGTAAGAGTCTGACAATTGTTGTAAGATAAGGGCTAATGTGGTAACTATCATTATATTTTCCTTTAGAAACATAGACTATTCTCAACAGGCTGCTGGCATGAACCTTGGATGACTATTAAAATAAAGCAGTCTGTGTGTGTATATAGAAGCACGAGAACTGTTTTACCAATACAAGGAAATATATGCACCTTCACAGCACCAAAACGTACAAGCTGACAGCGAGAAGACCATTGGAATTAAAAAACCAAACCCACAAAACCCCAGATTCAGTTTAACAATCCTTCTCTATCTTTACACAATCTTGTCATTAATATAGATGAGGCCTAAAGCTATGAAAGCTGTGGAAGAAGTAAAACTTGATTGTGCCTGGGCAATATGTGCTGGAAAAGGCAATATAAAAAGAAACACAAACAGCTCTTTAACTTTCAGATGCACACCAGGTGACCAGAGAAACTCTGTAGTGACTTGTCATATAGAATCTCTATGCTTCTAATTGTTGGATCAATTTGTCAGCTGCTTAGTCCAGATGCTTTACTGGACAGGTTTTTGTGTATGGTTAGTTGGGACACACAGAGGTATATGTAACACACAAAGTCCTCTACAATTTTCTGCAAGGACATCCTGATTTTATTCCTCAGTCTTCTCTGTAGTCAATTCTAAAACTTAAACTGGCCAAAGAGATTATTATTTTAAAGGAGTAAGGTGATCCTCTTGCTTGAGGTTAAAGCCAATGTTTTTCAAGTCAGAAGCCTATAGACAAGCAACATTATCCAATAATAGACCTGAGTTTTTAATCTTTCATGAAGAGGTCTAACAGTTCAAAAAAATAATGAAAATTAAAATATTTTAAACAAAATTTGTTTTACAAAAAAGTATTTTGATGCAAATACAGTATATTTTTGAAGTCACATGAAAACAGGATACACTTTAAAGAGCTCATCTAGTCCTGCCTGTTATTAAATACATGAAAGGAAAATGTTCTTATGACATCATAAATAACTAATTATTTGTATCAATTACATTTAGTGAAATAATAGAATGGACACTTAAAATTCAAACTAATTTTCATGTAAGTAATCTCATTCTTAAAAGTAGGTGAAACAAAGCTAGAGAAAGCATGTGTTTATACAATCAGAAGAGTCAGTAAATACACAGAATATTTTTCTGTGTCTGCCATGAAGTGCCAGTACTTTAAGAAAAGACACTAAGATGTAATGCCAGTACATTAAGAACTTCCTGTGTTATACATTAATACATAGACTGGGAGAAAAGCTCCTTCCATTTCAACTCCATTCTTCACTATTCAATCGCTGCACTGTATGTTTTTCAGCTTAATTGGAAAGAAAACTCCAGACTCTGCATATTTGCATGTTTCAAACAGAAAAGGGAAGTAGAATTAAAATAATAGGAAATAATCAGACAATATTTATTTCACACTTCTTCACTTTTCGTATAATGAAAAATGGCTTGTGCACATCTATTTTACTAAAATGTTCCTTGTAGTAGGTCCATCCAAAGCACTGTGGTGTGAATTACTTTCTCTGATTAATTTTACTGTCTTCCAACCCTTCTCAAATCCCTATCTCTCTTTTAAAGAACTGTACTCTAACCTGTTCAGCTGCAAATTCCGGGCAGATTTGATCTTTACATTGCAATTAGAAAGAATTGTGATGGTACTGAACACGAAGTGCTTCTGAAGTGATTTGCTGTTTCTGATACCATTCCTGCAATTTCCCTCCAGGAGGTGTCAACAGTTCCCCCATGGCAGCCCTTGAAAGGTTTTCACTTGGAGCTCTTTTAAAGAAGTTCTCAGCTATTATCAGAGTGACATTTGCAGCAAGTGATCTAGGTGTCTCAGCCCTTCCTTTGACGGTGTTGAGAGACTTAAATAGCTCACACTACAAAACAAATGAGACCCTCTAGACATTATTTAAAGACAAACTATTATCAGCTTAGCTAAATCCACAGTTCATAGCTCTTTATTAGAGTACCTATAGAATGAAGCTTTAAAATCATGTAGATTATTGTAATTAAAATTTAGCTTCTAAAAGACTATTGCAATTCTTGCAATATTTCCCCTAGTAGCATTTTCTGTTTTAAACATCTGGTAAAAATCAGTAGCATTAACTTAATGGGATGATCTAGCAGGGCTCTTTTGAAATTAATCAAACAAATTAGTATTATGGACTTTTAACTGAGACTGAAAAGAGCTGATTTGAATACCACGTGTTGAAGTAACAAGCAAAGCTGTACTGTGGCAAAGAATTTGCAGCAGATAGGTTTCCATGGTGCAAAGCACATTTAAGGTCTTAGAGTTGACATGTGTTCATAAAGTGATAAAAGGAAGTCCTACGTCATCAGCTTTGATATGCTTCAAATAAATAATTGGTAAAATAAAAGCATTTCCGTCCTTCCTGCACCTTCCTCTGTCAATGAGGAAGTCAAATAATTGCATAATGATAAATGAGTGAGACACACTGTTCCCAGACACTCATAATGGCTCACATAATACTATGATGTGCTGCTATATGATTGAGCCAATGGAAAAAAACAGCAGGGTGATGTTATTTCAATCTAGCTATAGAGAATATCTACCTGACACACTCATCCTTGACTTAAAATAAAAAATACATATATTGCATTGATACTCAGTGACTGCTTTGTAATGCAAATTCTCAAACCACAAAGTTTCAGATGTGGTATGTAATATTGATAAGACAAACAGTGACAAGAAATTTTAAAATGTCATCAGATTCAGTATGTATCAGCAATCAAAATTCCAGTCTGCCTGCAAATATCTGCCAAATGTGAAACGCACACGCAAAATCTCTTGTGAAATTTCCAGTTCTTCCAGGTTAAAAATAGGTAGAAGTGCTGTAAGGAAAGGCCTCTCTACCTCACAGGTACCCCTTTATTCTGGGTCCCTCTCTTAATGAGAAAAAAACAAAGGAAAATAAAGATAAAAACTATGGAGGTGTAGAGTTAATGAATTTCTTTTAAAACTGTTTTTTACGTAAATAAAATCAAAATATAGAATTAAGACAAAACAAATTACATTGAATGAAAATTCACTGCTCTGCTCTCCAGTTTTTATTTCTATTTGCCTTGCTGTTTCTCTTTTGAGGAGGTTCAAATATGTTTTGTGGGAGATCAGATGCTTATGATGGCATATTTCTAGTCTTAAATTATTTTCTCCTATTGCAATACTATGGTATGCATTATTTCCCATGTACTGGCAGGTATATAATTCTATATCCTTTGTCCCCTCTAACGCTATTGCGACTGCTGGTCATTAGAGCCCTCTTAGCTCATCATTCACTTTTCTTTCAGACTTCTCATTTAGCTTTGTCGTTCCCTTTGAATCCATCTGCATTCAAAACCAGCTGTAAAATGCTAGAATACATATGCTATTTTCTTCCATCCACTGTTTGTTCTGTTTATGGGTTCTGCAACCTCCTTTCCTGCCTCAGTTTGGGTTTGTTTAGGTGAGAACATGGAGAGCCTGTTTGCTACTCTCCTCTGCAGGGCTTGGCATGACAGGTTCCAGTTTCATTGGCTGCTGCATAGCACTGCAATAAATGTAACTAATGACAGTATGGGAAGGAAGCTGAGTTTTCTATTCATTAAAAGACACCAGAGGCTACGGTGCCTCACGTAACTGAGCGCTGAACCCCTCACGGAATGTGCTGGATAGTCATGGCTAAGAATTGAATCAAGCCCAGATAAGGAAGTTGAAAAAGAAAACAGGTTACTTTGCTGAAGGGCTGTTGGAAGAATTTCATGAAAGTTAGAACTATCACTGCTTTTGGCAGGTATTTCACAAACAGTTTTTGATCAAAGTGTTCCCAGTTACCTTGCAAGAAAGAATATAAAACAGAAGTGCCAAAGTATCAGGTCAGGAGGACGAGGTTCAAAACAGCGCAGAACTCTGCAACTGTGCATCAAGTATTTTTGTATTTGAATGTCAGACACCAATCCTGATGCTGGCCTGTCAGGCTGTTATTAGTAATGCTACAACTCACAGTGGTACCTGACAGCTACTGGAAGTTCCGAAAACCTGGAATGCATCTCAGTATTTCTGACTGCGCTGACTCATATCAGAAAATTCCAGTTATGTTCAGCATACACAAGTGAAATTAAACAAATAAACAAAAAAAATTGCAAAGCACAGGGATACTTAACCAATACACTGAACTCTTTAAGTATGCATGTTTGTTTACCATCTTTCTCTGTGATTTTGGATTAGACTGCACACAGAATGAACAGTTTTACTGAATATGCTGTGTCATCACAGAAACATCTTATCTGAAATAAACAGCAACTGGTGGTGTATGAGACCTCTCATAAGAGTTAATAGAGCATGACCAAGAACAGGATTTGAAATGGGATTCCAGAATAAATGAGATTTATTGAATAATGGTACGAATGAGTTTTACAAACTTGCAACTTTGTGGCATATTTTGCTGGTTGATCATTTCTATTTTGTAGTTATACTTTTCCAAGCTAGATCCATGACATTCTTTTTATCTTGCTGATATTACTCCCCTCAGTTGTCCACTTAAATTTACTACATATAAAAGCTGAAAGCACATTACCTCCAAGAGCTTTGGGAGGTTACATAATCTGAATCAATTTCATTATCATAAATAAATGTCAAATGGCTGAAATACATTTTCTCTGATTAAACTGTCAAGGGCAAGAACATGCAGGAAGAGCATTTCTTTGTTTTACACATCTTACAGTAAAAAAAAGGGGGAAAAAAGAGTGAAGAAAAAAAATTAGTATCTTAAGAGTGATCTTCACATCATAAAAAAAGTGAAGAAATACTTTCCAAAGACAAATAAATGACCAAGTAATCCACTTCATTGGTAACTAAATAATTCTGTTTGTGGAAAAAGAAACCTGAATGCTCGAATCATACTACTCTACCTCCAAACCCTGTCTCAAGTTTTTCTGCCCTCAGTTTATGAAGAAAACAGACAGATGTTTCCATTTTCCTAGCCATCCAAAATAGAACATAGAGAACTTTAACATCTACATACTGTGCTTGCTCAAAGAATTCACACTCTAGAAGTGGATAAAGTATTTTTTTAGGACTGTTTCCTAATGCTTTATGCCTTGAAGACCTCTAGAAACATCTCTTTTTCACCTTTGAGGGTAAGGGATTTTGAAGTAAGAGGCTCAGTTGTCAATTATTGCTTTTCTTTACTGAGGTCTCAATTGAAAGACAATCCTTCCTCTGGTAACAGATATTATATATCCACAGGTTTAGCATTAAGTAGCACCTTTTAAAAAACCGTGGATTCCAAAACAGTCACCTTCTACTAACCTTTACATACATTAAATAAATAAAGAACTGCAGATGAATGTGGTTCAGTGAAAATGTTTATTTTGATATTTCTTCTAGAAATTCAGACATGATTTCTAGTAGCAATACAGCACTTGTGACTTAGACATTTATATCCTGTACATCAATCTGTTTTCCTCTGACATTCTGTCAGTCCACCTTTTCTTATACATTATGCATGAGAAGATTATTTAAAGCAAACTTGTGTTTTGACACTCATGAACAGTGCTCATAGTATTTGTATTTTCTAGGCGCTAAAGCCACAGGAATGAATAACAGTTGGAAAAATAGATTGAAAATAACAGTCTAAAGGAGATGCAGCCCCTCAAACTGAAAGTATCACTAATTTATATGTTCTCAATCAAAAATGCCTAAAGCAAAGTGCAGTTACATTAAGTCAAAAAATATTATTAATTGGGTTTATTTCCAATCTACCATCTCCAAGTTAAATTTTAAATAAGGTTGTTTTGGGAAAACACTCTTAGAACAAACTCAACCCTGTATGTTATGGAGTTAGAATCAGGAAAAGGGTAAAATGTGCAGATTTGAAAGACCCGTGGCCAGGCTTGAATTACCTCCCTGTTGTATTACACTCTATCAACACAAGGAGAGAATCAGCAACCAGTTCTCAGGACAGGTAGATGCGATACACACAGGATGCTATAATGCCACACCAGAAGGGAAACGTGGTTTCTGAACAGTAGGAATGGTAGCTCTCACTTGTGATCTTACTCTCAAGGCAGCCCGCTGAAGATAGTGAGGAAATTATAAATGAACACCCCCAAAATCTGCTTTCACAGATGTGTCATCCACAATCAGGCACCTTTCCTGTCCCAGCTACACAACCCCCTGATTTGTCTAACTTTCATGAGGTTAGTGTTAGCTGTGCATCATTCTTGCATAAACTTTACTTTGGGATGAGTTTAAACAATGTTCAACATAACTGAATGTGGATTGCCTTAGCTGTTAGACTAATGTAGACACTGATTTACTTTTGAGTTAGAACCATTTGATATGGCTGTATCGATTTTACTGATGTGTCTTGTAGGTCATTTCCCAGTTTGGGTTTGCAATCTTTACTTTGCTTCCTGTTTTATTATTCATCTTGTGCTTGGTCCCTGCTGTTCACTTGTCTCTCTGTAAACAGCTCTGTATAATATAAGGCACAATGAGTTTTTAACTGCGGCATGAAAAACTGGCCCCATGGAAACTGATGAATCACCAGGCCAATCCACTACCTGCCTCCAGCAGTGCTCCATATACAACACAGCAAACAACAGGGAAGAGCAAAACAAAATCATCTCTGTATTAGGCCTGTCCTATAACAGTGAACAGAAGAGGCAAAAGAAAGCTTCTATTTGTATTTATGATTGCTGCAATCCCTATCATCAATAGAGCATGGTTACCACACTTTAAAAAAAAAAAAAAGATAATGAAATAGAAAAGAAAAAGAGAAAACTCATAGAGGCATTTTAAAAGGAGTATATGTGAACAGGAAAATGCGAGTAATAACATAAAAGAAAAAAAGTGTCTCGTCTCTTGTTCTTGTTCAAAGAAAACTGCAGCTTGTTCGTTTGTTCAGCATCTCTTAGCTGACCTTGTTGACTCAGTCTTGAACAATCTCTGTGAGTGACCATCCCTGTAACCTTAAGCACATCACCCATTTCATACTGCTGCTTGGGGAGGTGTATGTGTGTGGGGTAGAGGAATCCAAAGGGAAGGAGAGAAGTGGAGCATGAGAAAGTGGGGAGAAAAGGTATTTTAATACTTGTCTGTTTTTCATTACCCTGATCTATTTTAATTGGCAAGCAATTAAATTATTTTTCGCAAAGTTCAGTCTGTTTTGCCCACAATAGTACCTGGTGAGCAATGTCTCTATATCAACCCTTGAGCTTTCTCATCCTATTTTCTGCTCCTGTTGAACAGGAGGAGAACTACGAGCAGCTGGGTAAGAATTGGCTTAATCAAAGATAGCTCACCACAACATGACCTGGTCAGGTGTGGCATTGAATCTCAACCTGTAAGTCCTACTGGATATTTGGTACCCTCTGAAGAGGAACGCAGATATCTCCCCTGCTGTCTTCAGCTTATCTTGCCCCATATCCAGTATTTGGGACACTCACTGTCTAGTGCCTCAGTGACTGGGAGGTTAACTGTGTAATGAAGATTGGAAAAAAGAAAAGGGAAACCCACTTGCAATCCCATAAGTATATATATTCCCATCCTAGTAGAATACCCTGAAAAGACCATAGTTTATGAATTATTACAGGTTATGATGCATGTTTTCAAAAGTATTGCAAAATGGGGTGTATTATTAAAAAGATTGTTCTGCTCATTTTACAAAGAAAATGTATTTTCAATAGCACTAAGGAATTTCTTGCAGAAATAACTTGGAACTAAGCCTTTTCCAAAAGTGCTGATCAAAGAAATAAAATAGCCACCCTTTTCCTTAGGTAACTGACTAATCTTACAGTCATTATTATTGCCATTGACTATTGCTAATGCCATATTTTCCTAAAAAACTTCCATCAAGGCAAAACTCAACATAATCCTGGCCAAAAAAAAAAAAATTATATCAGTGGTTAAAACTTAAAGTGCATTAGAAAATTGAGTTGTAATTTTTAATACAGAAAAAAATATAGCACAGATACGTACTAACTCCAAGGGCTGGGATGAACTTTCTATGCCAACAGTAAGTGCAGAGAACATACTTGTCTCATGAAGATTAGTTTAAATATCCTCAGGGCAAGTTATTACACATTCTCTATAGGTGGAATTTATGACAAGTAAAAAATGAGTAGCGAGAATAGATGCTACATGCATCAGACTGCATCACTTTTTTGTTACTGTCAAGCAGTTAACATAGAAGTTTGCCAATACAGCTGAAAATGGTGCAACCCATTTAGTTTCTGAAAGCTAATTTCATAATGCCATAGTTACGTGCATAAGCCATATATCAGAGAATGGACGAAGAAATGAAAGTAGGTTAAAAAACCCCAACTGATTACAAACTGCAATGTTCCTGAAAACACTGATTTAAAAAAACAAAAACAAAAGAACCCTAAAAACCAAAACAAACCAACCAAACCAAAAAAAAAGGAAAAAAACCCCAAGAAAAAACCCCAGAGAATATGACTCAAGGTTAGTTTTTCTAGGCAAGCTTTCTGTTTACAGGATCAGTACACTAAAAAATCAGCTTTTTAAGTTTTTGGCAATGAAAAGTTAACAAAGAAAGTAAGATAAACTAGTGTACTTTGAACAACTTGCATTTTAACAGCTTTAGCCCCTTTTCTGCTTCTCAAAAACATTCAAGAAAAAAACACAACTTACAAAATTTGACATAGAAGTCTGAAGGCCTTCATGGAACATTCTAAGTGCGTATGATTATAAAGGAATATATTGGAATGAAGACATGTGCAAGTGATGCAGAAATTAATTTTCATTTTATACTCAGCAATGCTGAAAAATCAGATGTGATTATTAGTGCCAATTTGACAATAGTAGTTTTGAAAGAGCAAGTGTTGGCCTGTCTAATGATATCACTTTTCAGTTGCTGAATAATAAAAAATACACATTCGAACTTCTACATGAATTAATAGTGAATGGTTGACACACTCTAAGGATCTTCTTTTTAAATCTTATAAAAACCCCTGAGCTTTTAGCAGTAGAGCAGCTTTCTTGTGATTAAACAACTATCACAATTATCCAAATTTCTCATCCCCCATTTCAAAAGGAGAAGCCAAATGTGCAGTATTAATTGACAATAGTACTTTCTGGTTAATAATTCTAATTTTAGTAAAGCCCTCCAATTGGAATGTTGTGTGTGACAACGTAAGATTACACAAGACCTATTATCTATGTAAGTCCATAGCTGCATATTTTTGTTTAAATATGTATTTGTATTTTTATACAGAGAATATGGACCCTCTAATGGCAAATTTGTATATTCTGTTTAAATATAAAAAATATTTTAGGGGCCCGAGAGAAATTTAGTTTAGATGAACACATCTATAAGTTATTTCAGCTAGTAAGAGGCATGAAGTCATGAAGTTCTTAAAAACTATTCCAGGCTCTGTTTTGCACAAGACTCTTCCAACCATGAAGAACTCAGTGTGAAACTTATGCTAAAACATCCGGCTGCTGAGTAACTTTCTATGTAGCTCAGGCATAGGATATAGAGGCTGATGAATACCTGGTAGCATTTCATGGAGGACAGCATCTTTCTGTCTGGAGACATTCCCTGCAGTGCTGTTGCCCAGTGCAAAAGTGTTATGCTCTCATGCAGAACCTGAGAATTCAGTACATTTAGGATGTAATTCCATATGACAAAACTATATTCCATGTTCAGTGGCACTTGCATCACTGCTGCTGCAACAGCTTTTTAACTGTGCTGCAAACCTCAGATTTAGCAGTGTTTTTATACTAATTGAAAGAGGACAATGACAAGATACAGTCCAGCAGCAATGAGAAAGAAGCTGTGGACAGCCTTTGAATACAAACACAATTATTGGACTTGAGGGAAAATCCTGTATGCTGAATAGGTACTACAATCAACCAAACCATATGTTTGCAACAGATCTCACTGCTCGCCCAACACATTTAATGCGCTCCCCTGACAATGCTCCTTGTTAGTACTCTCTAGGATAGAGATACGAGGAGAGGGATCAGGGAAACCTGTACTATATCAGACCAGTAGTTGAAAAGAAAGACAACCTCAGCAATTTCAAGAATGTCTGTATCTCTAAGGATAAATGGAGAAAATTAACAATTTCTGCAGATAATTTTGTCAGAATTCAAGTTGCATTTTGTGTTACATCTTTTATCTGCAAGTATCTGTGCCAATTGACATGAGAAGATTGACAATTCACAACTGATAATCTGACCACAAATGCCTTTGGTAAAAAACTTACATGGAAGATGAGGAATCTTCTACCAGGTAGAAAAAGATAAGACATGTCTAATAACCACAGTAAAGAGCAGCTGAGGCATTTGAGAAAAAAAATGACAAAGTTGTTTCCTCCTTAAAAAAAAAAACACCCCACAACCCTCTGGGAGCACTTGAAGTAAAAACTTTATTCTTAATGAACACACTATAAGAATACATAGGGGGATGAAGGTCCACTCTTAGGGCAGATGTATTGGCAATTAATGTGTTTGTTGAATAAGACTTTCCTACCCAAAAAGGAACATGTTATTAGTACATCAAATGGAAGAAAACAGTACGAGATCAAGACCTCACTGAATGACAGAGTTCCTGACAGGTAAATTAAGTCTAATCAAAGATCTCAAAAAACACTAGCAGAAAATGAAAAAAATGGGTAAGAGATTAATTTCAGGATGCTAAAGTCAAACAGCACCTTAATGAAATTTGAGATAATCATTAAAAGATCAAAGTTCTTTTCTAACAAAAAGTTAAATTTTCACTGCCTAAGAATGCTCTCCACACTCTCTTCTTTTCTGCAAACAGAAATATTTGCTGTGGAGCTCTTTCTCCTGAGAAATGAACCCTCACCAGTTCTTTTCTATTGAAGATGCAAACAGGACTGACACTTCTGAAAGCATCCACTGAAGAAGGAAAGAAGGTTCAGACAGTGGCAGTGAAAAAAAAAAAATTCCCAGAATTTTCCCTCTCTTTCACATGATGTATAACCTAATTTGGTTAAAAATACAGCAGTCTGCTCACCAGAGGTTACTGGCTTGAGTTACACAGGGATTTTACTGGAGAAGGGAACCATACTGTGTGCCACTTCAGTGTGGCCTCAGAAGATATATCTCATTAAGGGCTGCATTACTCCTGTATCCATTCCTAGTGAGCAGCAACAACTAAAACCATCTGTGAATTTGGCAGATGGTTGGTGCGTCAACTGCAAGAAAAATCATACAGGAGAATATTGGGATCTGACACACATGGAACATTGACAGTTAAATCTCCTCTTTCTACAATGGTTTAAAATAGGCAAGGTCCCTAAGTGCTCAAAAATCTTCATGTGAATGAAGTGTCTCAACATGCAAGAAATGAGAAAATCTTTGCTCTCCTACTGAAAACTGCAATCAAAGATTATACCTACTGGAATCCTTTGCATTTCTTACTAGGAATGTCTTCTAAGAACCATAGCTATTTATGGATCTTGGTAAACAGCTGCAACTGCAAATGTACAAGAGTATCTGAGTACTTTTCCAAATTCCTGCAGTAGAAATCCCCTGAAAGACAGTAAGTGAGCAAACACTTAAAGGAATAACAGTCAGCTCGTTATATGCAGCTCAAAATCTCAGCACAGCTGCAGAAACCTGTCCATGTCACCCACCTCCCAAGGAACAAATATGTGAAGTCTTAGTTTCCTTGCTCTTCTCAGCAGATGCATGAGTTTTCAGAGAGGAAGGGCTACAAGAAATTTAATATGCTATCCTGGAATGCAGGACTTTCTTCCCTCTCACCTAGACATCCTTCAGTGGCCATTTTTCCCCAAAACTGCATTGTGTCAAATTAAACATGCTGCACTAACAGCCAAGAAAAAATTAGAAGCTGAATAATGGTGGAGGTTCAAGGCCATGTGTTATGCAGAAGCTTATTCAAGGGGAATAGTCAAAGAGCAAACTAATCTATTTAAAAGCTACAGGAATGAGTAATACGTATCATATGCCACTCTGTGAATTACTGCAGTTCCTACTGGTAATTAAAGTAGGCTTTCCGGGAAAAAAGACTCTGAGGGCTTTGAGGCTAGTGACAATATAGCTGAGAACTCCCTTTTAAGTCCTGCTACATTGAGAGGAGGTGGAAGGGAGCATGGGAGCCACAGTGTGAGAGAAAAAGGATAAAAACTCAGAGGACAATCTGAATAAAATGGGGTCATGATACACAGTAAAAAGGCATAATTAGAATTTTATCTATAGTACTGTCAAAGATAGGCCACTTTAGTGGTTGTGGTGGTCTATGAGGAGCACAGATACATCCTCAAGGAAGCAATAAGAGGGTTTCTACAATAATGAAAAGTTGAGGGCACTCTGCTTTAGGCAGGCAGAGAAGGATTATTTCCACTCAGCAGAACAATGGAAGAAAGGGAGAGGAAACAGTTTGTCTAACGCTTTTTTACAACTACAGGAGGACATACAGAGACAAGGGGATTACCACATGACCCTAATAACACTGGCTAACAGCACCTGCATATCGCAGTGTGAATATGCATACAGATAAACACTCAGAGAAACTCTGTTATATTCTCTTTCTCTGCCTTAAAGGAACTTTGCTTGCTGCACTTCTAAAACCACTGAGTGAATTCAAATATGCCTGAAGCAGCCTGCTTAGATGCATCATCTGAAAAGTACAGCACTTGTTCAACACTTGTTGATGTTTTCTTTACTGCATAGGAGTAACCTGCCCCTGACACACAAACAAACAAACAAACAAAACAAAAACAAAGAAGGAAAGAAGGAAAGAAAGAAGGAAAGAAGGAAGGAAAAGAAGGAAGGAAAAGAAGGAAGGAAAAGAAGGAAGGAAAAGAAGGAAGGAAAAGAAGGAAGGAAAAGAAGGAAGGAAAAGAAGGAAAGAAAAGAAGGAAAGAAAGAAGGAAAGAAAGAAGGAAAGAAAGAAGGAAAGAAAGAAGGAAAGAAAGAAGGAAAGAAAGAAGGAAAGAAAGAAGGAAAGAAAGATGATGGCTTAAAAGAAAATAAATTATAAGAATTGTTAAATTTAACACCCAAGTCCCAGGATTATACTGACTTTTGGCAGGTAGACCACTAAACATAGCATAAAATATCATGAGGCGCACAGCACAGAAGCAGAATGGCATAGTACTCCTGGTGCAAATGAAAAATGCTTATTAAAAAAACCCCAAACAAAACCCCAACAAGAACCTTTCCCTGTACTATCCAGATGAAACAATCAAATTAAAAATATCATAATCATAAGATAACTAGCCATGCACTCCTTTGATAAATGATGTCAAACATGTAACGTATTCATACAAAACATGCAATGATTCAAACTTTCTTAGAAAGTCCAATAGAGGCATAAGATCATACCTTTGAAATTAAAAGTTACTAACTCATTTCAAAGTAGGTTCGAGAGCTCATTCTTACTAATGATTTTGTTACTTTGTTGGAGTTTTTTTATAAAAAAGGGAATTTACAGTGGTTTAATACTTTCAATTAGTCCTTGCCTGGTCCACTTGTTAAAACTTGAAAATCTTTTCTAAGCATTAACGCTTACAGAATTAAGGTTTTTGGTTTTTTATTAGTGAGAATACTGCAGAGTATTACTGAGATACCCACCAGCTGCTGTTGTTTTCTATTTGTTATTGCAAACAAATTATTATTATCAATTAGTTCTGAATAGTTTTACCAATTATCTGTTAGCAGTGAACAAAATCAATGAATATTTGAAAAGAAAGTGAATACAGATGACAATGAAAGCCAAAAAGACCATCCAGGCAATTAAATCCACCCCTCCGTTGAGAATTAATCACTTCAGTTTATAACACCGAATATGGGTGTGGGAGGAGTAGGGAGTAGGATGATAAAAGAAGTGCCAGCAATAAATAGGTTTTTCCTTAAATCAGTATAAATATTGGAGGTTTTAAAAGGTTTGAAATGCTGATGCAGGCATCTTCTTTATCATTTCCAGGTAGAGGTATTAACTTCCAGATAAGGGGTTTGCTTAATGCTTTTAATCTTTCAACCACAGCAAACAAATCAGTTTTGTTTATTTACTCGAGTATTAGGCACATTTTAAAATGGAAATATCTCGCTAAAAATTTGTATATTTTGAGCCTGTTTTCTGTCTTTTACTTTTAGCCTTTTGGTACTCTTTTTTTTTAAAGCAAAGTTAGCATGCAAAAAGAATAATTTAATTGAGCAATAAAGATCCTGATATTTTCATGTATCTAAGAAATCTAAAATGCTCTGCAGCTCACTGAAATAAAATAAATTCAGTAAGGTTTTGCTTTTCTCCACTCATTGTTTAGTTAAGTTTTTATTACCAGTGTGGTTCTTATGATGGCTGAAGGAATGACAGCACAGAAGCCTCAAGTTCTTTGCTTACACAGCAGCTAGGAACAGTTCAAGTGGAAGAAATGCAAAGTTATTCCACCAGTGTAGATCCACTGCACATTTGACCTAACACTACCATATCTTCTAAAGCAAAATGGCCAGTCAGGTTTCAGTTCAGTAGACTTTTTTTATGCTTATGTGAACTACCAACTGTGCCAAACTGCATGTCCTGGTTCTATAATGCTCTTTCCAACACGCCAATAATCAACACCTTAGTAGGATTTGAACAACCTAGGAAGGACCTGAATATCAGCTACTGGGAATCAATATTTCCAGCACCTCCTCAAGGAAAATGGTAGATGAGAAAATGCTCAAGAAGAGATAATAAAGACCTACACAAAAGAACAAACACGGGTCTGACATTTAAATGTGCATCTCATAAGGTATAATTTACATTTCAAGCTTTGATTCAGATGTCTACATTAGTTACAAGGCATAATCCTTTCTATCTAATTTCAAATGCCTGCCATGGACTCTTTCAGCACAATTTGTAGTGCAACATTATGTCCTGAAGCAAAACCATAGCTACCATGCAATATATGGCTCTTCTATAGATTATCCATGATCACAGCTAATGATTATTCATGGTATTGTTATTGATATTATTACTACTACCATCAGCATAACATCTAGCTACAGATCAAGTGCTTCATGCAGTACAAACACTGAATAAAAATACAGTCTATGTCCTATGGGGCTTGCAATCTAATTTTAAAAAGAAAAAAACCAAATAAAACTCAAAACACAAAAGAAAGAACTGCAATAAGGGAATAAATCATGTCAGAAAGTCAAATTGACTCACATGATAGCCAGTAGTCTTGCAGAACACTTGTATAGACTAGCTGAACAGTGCTACAATGTGTATTCACTTCAAGTGCCAGTGCCATCTTCAATGCCATTTCTTTTGGCATGGAAACAGCTGCTTCCTCCTCCTTTTCATTTCTGATTGCTCAGGAAATTAAATTATCCACTTAGCATAACCTATTGCAACTTGTTAAGGATTCACCATGTCAAAAACTACTGAAATGAAAGCAAGTGTAATAAAAAGCATATTGATTTTTTTTCTGCATGTAAAAATAGACATCTCTATCAGCCATGTTGAGAAATCTGTTACATTTACTTATTACAGAGGGAAGTTAATAAAAGAACTGTGTAAGGACTAATTACCACAAAGAGCTGAGTTCTAAAACCTACCAAAAACACCTCTGTGAATAAATCTGACCAGCATCTTTGTCCCTTACTCACAAGGTAGTCAACCCAGGGGCAAAAATTTGGTCACTAACACACAGAACAAACTTATGAGTTCCATAAGGATATACGTATGAACAAGAATAACCTACTCGCCTTCCAAGTCCCCCAAATGAGCCCCCTGCTACAGTGATTTTGTAGGGGGTTTCTGTGCGGTTTCTGAGACATGACACTTTTGCCTGATGTGACTACAGGGCTCCTCTTACTCTATTTGAAGTCCTCTGCAGGCATCTATGGCATAACTCAATTACTAAATGCAAAGGAAATCCCTCAGAAAAACTTGATGTAAGGTGGGCTCCCATGCCCAAATGATGTTTTCATTGCACTCTAGTTATTGACCCCTCTTCAGAAAGCACTTGCAACTTCTCTCCAGTCCGTAGTACATGGCATTGGAATTTTGACATTTAGGTGCACAAAAGAAAGAGGATGCTTGCCATGTAACACAAGTGGATCTATTATCCTACGCAATTTCTTTCTGTCTCATATCCTGACTCATCAGGATACAACACATAACAGAAGGCACTATGTAGAACAAACTTTTCACAATTTTTTTATTCTTTTATGCTTTTTGTTACTGCACAATCAATTTACAAATATAGTAGGCAATATTTCAAGTACCAAAATAAGAAAACGGCACTAAAAAAGAAATGGAAAAAGAAAAGAATGAAAATGACAAAAAAAAATCATTCTGCTCTCCTAAAATCTCCTCAGGAAGAAAACTGCTCACAACTCAAAACCAGAGAAATAACCATTTAAAAATAGATTCTATCTGCCTGCATCCATCATTCTTTCCCCTGTTTGTCAAGACTCTATGGCCTTGAGCTCTGCTTTAATTCATAATGGTAAATTAAGTTCATCCTTTATTTAATCTCAATTTAATAAATTACTGCTAAACGGTCCTTCCGGTAATTTATTAACATAAAATAATGGTTTTACAGGAGGCCATTCCAAGCTGTTCTGAGCCAGAGAACAGCTAGTCCACAGCTTTATTAGGTTTTCACTCTGTTAATACATATCCACCTTTCCATGAATTTTGGGGGTTTGGTTTCTGTAAGATGGTATTTTTCCAAGTATACAGTTTTTGATGGTTTCATGAGCAACTTAATATTCAGTAATAGATATTTAGTTTTATTACAGTTCTTATTGACACTGTTAGCCAACTTTGTTCTGTAGAAATGTAGTATCAGATAAGAGTCCTAGAACTTCCCCTTTGGTGTCTTGGTTTCCTTAAACTGCTCAAAAGAAAAGCAGCATTAAATTGATCCATTAAAGAATTCTAGACCTAACTATAATGTCAACCTGTAGCTTAATATAAATCAAAACAGTATTTTAATGCCCTGGAAAAGGTGTTTTCTTTTAGTTCATTCACCTAGTGTGAGCTCAGAGCTCATCAGTTTAATCATGTGCACTGCAAAATTATTTAGAGAGTTCTTCTGTATCAGACTTTGGTTTGGATGCAGTTGTGGAGTATTTGGACCTAATAAGAGGCAGATTATATTGATGTGCATGTTCTTTCTCAAAGTCTGGCAAATGACAAAGGAATAATAGCCTCTTCAGGAGAGCAAGGATACAGAGTCACAGTGTACATTTTCTGAAGAGCATTTGAGTTTTTTGAAAGAACATTAGTTTCTGATAGCAGTACATTGGTAGGACCAACGTATCTAACGATGGACACATAAGTTTCCTATCTCTAAGGACATTAGCCAAGCCTTGTTAATAAATACCAAATTCACTTACAAAAAGTTGAATAAGATACGAAGTAAGAGTTAAATACGAAGATAGCTGTAATGTCCTGGATTTCAGCTAACCACATGAGAATTTTTTTGCTTCATTTTGAATATCTATTTTAGAGATAAAAAGTGTTAGCAACTAGTGTAGTGAAAGAGTTTAAAGAGGTATACACTCCAGCATCCCAAGATGAGATAAGAAGTTTAGACCAGAAATACCTTGCAAGTGAAAGATGTCTCAGAACTCCCTTCTGCCAGAACAAGAAACTGTAGTTGGTCAACTGCCTGATTGAAAATATTAGCTTACAGCAAAAGTATTTTTTCCTCCCTTCAACTTGCATCAGTTGGTCCACCATGAAAACAAGGTATATAGAGTTTAGATATCAGATGATACAAATTATATTCCTCAAAAATCCTCTTCCCTGCTGTGATGGCAAATTAAAAAAAAAAAAAAAAGACATCAGATTGAACGATAAGCATTATATTAACTGGAAGCTTTGACAGTTATTGTATATTTTCATATCTCAAGAAAAGGTAGACCATGTGGTTGTTTTGTAAATTTTTGCTTCATTTAAATCTACTATTAACCCCAACTAACTGGTTTATTATGGTATAATCACATTAGTCTTTTAAAACAGAAACTACACTTGAAAAGGTATTTGTGGACATGCCCTTTATAACAGTAACAAAAGAAAATTTGCTTCTTTTGAGGAAATTCTAAGTGTGCACACAGAAACATTTAGATAAAGGTCAGATTTTTAACTATAGTAGTTATGCATTTGTACAAATCACAGATTCCTTTTGTTGTTGTAATCAACATAAACAATGAGCTGTGTTTTGTGCTGTTCTGGACCTCTAATGTTATTAAGTTTATGAAATTTATTTGCAAAATAAAATTTGATTGATTGATTGACCCCACTGGTGTTCGATGCATAGCAAGGATCACCTCAAAGGCTAATCATTTTGCCAAAGTGCTCAAATCTGAGAATGAAACCTGAAGCTTTAATATCTTCTATCACATGGTCAGGACTCTTAAAGAAGCAGCTTGTGGGCAGTCTGTGTCTTACAGTTCTCAACTACCTCTGGGAGTCAAGTGCTCCTGATGAATCTTATGATATGCTCCAGACAGACTGTACCATGGTGGTAATAAAAAGATTAAGCAGATAAAAGGCAGACATCAGTACAATAAAAAGTGAAAGGTATGCTTTTTGAAGTGGAAAAGGAAACAAAATACTGTGATAATGAGCTAACAAAAAACATGAGAAAGGTTTCTCCTGAGTTATAAGAGATGGTATTCTGGCACCTATTAGTGTTAATAGCTTCATAACAGTTTTTCTGACACAGAAAATTATTTTACCTGGATATTCACAAAGTCAAGGTCTCCTTTCTGTGTGGCCTATAATTATGCAGTTCTAACTGTCCTAGCATTCATAGGAGGGAATATTTATATTCCATCAGATTAATTTTTTTCTCCACTCTCTGCTTTCATCACGGCATCCTCCTCAACACAAGAACAAAAAATTCAAAATGGAGTAAGGTGGAAAGCAGTGGCACATGGTACTTGCTTTTCAATACAAATGAAATTTGTTTTTTATGAACCATAACAAGGCAGAAAGCAAAACAGAGGTGGAATCCAAGAGAGAACCACTTTCCATGGCAACCTCTCCTTGAATATATCACAGCAGGACCAAGAGGAGGCAACTTTTAAACATTTACATATGTGTCTGAAAACCATACCAAACAACTACCAACATACTTATTATTCTTTAAGTTCTGTGAACTTTCTTCCAATTCCAGCTAACTCACTTTCCTTTCAATACGAGTTCACTCCAGGCCATTCATTCAGTGCATGTGCATCCAAGAGCAGTCCAGCACACAAATACAAAATACTTCTGTTTTACATCAATGTGTTATCAGATTCTTTCTGATGATCACACAAGGTTTTTCAATTGCAGATCCACACTAGATAGAGGCAAATATTACTAAAATGTCTACTGTCTATTGTATTTTAATGGTGAACATTTACTGGCAAGATTTCCTGAAGAAACGTACATTCAAATCAATATCATCCAATGACTTTCATTAGCTGGGATAGCCCATGTATCAACTCCACTCAATAAAATCTATTTTAAACTGAAAGGAAAGGAAAAGTATGGGATTAAGCTTTTGTTTCTGTTTTGGTAGGTATCATATTCTGGTGGGAGGGTTTTTTTCTCCTTTGGTGAAGCTTGTGGTCTAATGCTCATCCTTTCTGATCTAGGTATGAAGACCAGGCATATTAGCAATTGCCTGTGCATGCTGTGTTCTCACAGTACTGTGTATTTATAGATAAGATGACCACATCATGGACTATTAGAACAACCTATTCCATAAGGAATATCAATAATCAGACATCACATCCTTGCAAAACTGAAATATATATTTTCAGCCCACACATTTGCTGAAGGCAAAGAAAGAAAAACGAAATTATTGGATGAAGGCAAATCTTAAAATGGCTTAGTGTTATGGGTGTGGTGAGAAAATGCCCTTCATCCCAGCCAAATGCTTTACACCTGATAAGTACTGAATAAACAAATGAAAGGAATTATCTATGTAGTTGAAAGAATTCCCATGACATAGGAAATAAAATTATTCAGAAGCAAAGGAGACATATTATGTTTCTTGTGTTCAAATGAATGAGGCCTGAACAAAAAGAAAATCTTGCCAGGAAATAGCAAAAATAGCAGCATGACAAAAGAGTGCATTTAGCAGAATGGGCGACAAAGCTAACAAAAACTTCTGGGATCTCGTTGCAGTCATAAGGAAACCTTCAACAGCCTAGTGCTAGGTCAGCAGTGCTCATGAACCAACACAGACCAGATCAGGACTAACAAGCAAGCTGCTGATCTCTCAGCTCAGCCCCTATTGCTGCTGTTCTGGCCATGAGCACATTTCTTGATCCTCTACACATCAGGTTCCCTCACTGGTAAAATGTGACGAAAAGTGCTAGTTTTCTTTGTCATAAATTTTGGTATTTACAAAGCACTCTACAACAGTGTAAAACACCGTGCAGTTCACATTCAAGGATTTCAAAGGTTGAAGAGATCTTGAATGTGAAAATACCATCCTTAACATGTCTTGTTAGAAAAGCTTCTTTGCAATACACTTAGATAACTGATTAGGTTTCTCTTAAAAGATTTCAGAAATGCATAATTTTATCAAACATAACAAGACTGAAATCATGAAAGTATCAACTATTGCAACTCAGTATATTCAGGATACATCACAGATGAAACTGAAGCTAAGATTTTTGTAACTGTTGTCATTCTCAAGATGTCCTATATTAATATGGATCTATCTGGTAAGAAAACCAGTCAAATAAAATTTTTCAGTCATTGATTCTCTTCCAGTTTAGAAAATCAGGTATATTGAATACATGCATCCATACCAAACAAGCAAAATGTTTTAGCAGGAGAAAATCTATTATGCCATTACAGTTGGCAGGCAGGCAGTATTTATAGCTTAGCTTGCATATATGTCGTGGCTGACATTAGCACAATAGAGAAGGGATTTTCTATTACCACTTCCAATTGTTTATGTAAGTCATGGCAGTAGAATTAGACCTTAGTTTGATTTTTCAGATTCAAATCCTTTTCTAAATGTTATTGTTTCTCTAAGACAACATTTGCCTCTCAACAGATCTGACTGATAGATCTGACTATGTGTTAAGTTGGTAGACTGAAGTAATGAGTATATTTTTAAGAAATAAAAATATATAACCTATGGTTTCAACCCTCATAGTTTCAAATCAATTCCTGAGAAAACACCCTATAATAAATATGATAGCATTTTTCTCAGGCAAAAAAAATTGTGTGTGTGCCTCTGCAGGGTGAAATTGACAGCAGGGCCAGAGCATGTCCTTGGCCAGATCAAGGAAAGGACACAAAACTGAGCTGCTGCAACCAACTGATACTGTGACATTGTCTGATTCATGGTCATAGGTAGGTCATTAGGTAAACTTCTTGTTTACCTAAATAGGTCTGGATTTCCGAACTAGAAATGAATAGGATAGAGACCCATTGATATCTAAAGCAAAAGCATCACATAGATCAGTGAAGCCTTAAGATGCCTACCTTTTATTTAGGCTCCTAAATAACCATTGACTTATAATACTTAAAAAACCTATAATACAATAACACTGTTAGGATCCCCAGCATTTTTTTGATTCATGCCCAAGTACTGCAGAATGCCAACAAAAATTCCAGTCAATAACAAATATCTCTGTTATGCTGAGAGAGCAAACAAATTTGAGAAAGCAGCAATCACAGTTCTGATTTTTAACTTAAAATTAAAAAAAAAAGAAATTTACTGTATCAAAATGCAGTGAACTTTATACATATGCACATTAAAGTACTACCTAAATAGCTTCAGTATAGAGGATATTAATGCTTTTGCTAATGGTGCAAAGAAGATGTTGAAATACAAAAATTAGCTTTATATATATGCACCAGTATTTTACTTCAAAAATTGCCAGGTATTTGTGTTTCAGGAGCCCTAAATTACGCATGGAAAAACCAAGATTTTTTTGTGTAACATTTGACATCAGTTTACTTTCTACCTGTCAATTTACAAAACAGTGCTCTGTCTCTTAAATGATACGTGACCAGCTAAAATGGAACCCAGGCCACTTTGTGGAAAACAGAGGAAGTGAAATGTAAGGAAAAATTGCTAGGCAAGCCCATATGCTGACAAAAGAAATACAGGACTTTTCAAGAAAAGGAGAAATTAAGTCAGTTTCAAGTGGATTATGTTCTCTCTGCTCTCAGCTTTCTTCCTCCATGGTGTTACTAGTCCAGCCCCTAGTTAAAAGACAACTTCTTGCTGTTCTTAACACTTCACAAAGTATAATTCATAATGCTTGTCTTTGTGTTCACAGTTCTGAGTGTCCTCAGGGAAGGCAACCTAGGGACTGTTAGTATAAAGTTACCCAAAGTGAGACTCTCAGGTGTTAATTTTCTAACCAGTCCATTTCTGTCTCTTGATTCAGTTGAAATATATAAAAAGAAAAAATCAAATATATTTCTCTTGGACTGATCTTCCTTCAAATGTTTTTAAGGCAAAAAATCCTTGAATTTTATCACATTTTTCCTCTTAGGACCAAGCAACAAAGGTCGTGATTACTGCTTGCAGTCCATGATTTACTATTATGAATGTAGCAATAATAACAAACAAAAACCCCAACCAAATATATTTGTACATAAATCTTTAAATAAGCAAACCAATAAATCTGTAAAAATGTATAATTTAATAACAGACCTCAGGCCCTGCATGCTAATCTATCTTCTTTGACTTGTTGGCTGAAGAGGTAAGGAGTGAGACACAGTATTCCTTACCTGCATGAAGATTGGAGAGATTGTCTGAATATACTCTTTGCTGAGAACAAATTAATCTCATTTAAAGCTCTTGGACATGGACCAACTTTCAGTCCAAATAAACAGAGACCATGCCCAGTCAAACTGCTACCCACAAAGGGCTTCACACTTGCTCCTTCTCTGTCAGTGCTGGGGAAGGCTGAGGATTATGATAGTAGGAGACAGCCAGACTATCTTTCCAGGTCAGAACAGAGGTGTCCTGGATAACATGGAAAATCTTACAGTATGTTATACCTAATCTGTATGCATAACAATAGCAACAGAGAACTCTGGTTTGCAGTATTTTCAATGTGTCACATAGGACAAGGTGCCTAAGAGACAAATCAGCACACTGGATTTTACTGCCAATGTTACTATTCTTTAAAATTCTGACTAAACTGAAATAGTAATTTATGAGCCAGCAGCACTTTTGCAGCTCAAGTGCATATTTTACAGCAAGCAGCAAGTCTCTTCTCACATGCTTTATGGGCTATATTTTTCGGTGCTCCAAAGACATCTAGACACAGTGAAATGGCCCAGCAAAAGTTTCACTTGTTTTTGTATATTACCCTCTATTAATGGGAAAACAGTTTTGCAAGAATAGACTCAACCTGTCTAGAATTTCCACAATGCAGATAGTCTTTACATCTGTTGCTGGCCTAATTCTGTGTCTGTACCTAATTCTTGTTTTCCAAGACAATAATTTTATTTCCAAGAAATGAGGGAATATGTTATTCTAGAAGTTTTAAAAATGTGTGAGCTTTAGGTCATCTTTCAAACACCAATTCACACAAATTCAAGATGACAGGAAAGATGGAGAGGGACCTTTGTCGTGGAGTGTAGTGATGGAATGAAAGATAACAGTTTTAAAATGGATTAGGATAGGTTTAGATTAGATATTAACAAGAAATTCTTTAGATGAGGGTGGTGAGACACTGAAACAAGTTTCCCAGAGAAGTTGTGGACACTTCATCCTTGAAAGTGGCCAGCGGGATGGGGATTTGAACAACATGGTCTAGTGGAAAGTGTCCCTGCCTATTGCAGGGGGTTTGGAACTGGATGATATTTAGTGTCATTTCCAACCCAAACTGTTCTACGATTCTATAAGAAAACAAACTGGGAGGGCCTGGACTACCTACAGCAAAGGGGAACCCCAGATTGGGAGGCAGAGACTATCAAATGAAAGGTGCTTCACACGCTCCCTTGCTTTACAATGGCAGCCATGAAACTCTTAGTTGCATTACAGAGACTTGCTAAATTTACTAATTATATAAGGGCCAGTGACAACATCCAGTGTGTTAGCATGAGAGGGTATTGGAAGAGACCTCCAGAAAGAGAGGACAAGCATTTGCACCTGTGTCAGTGTGGCAGGGCTCAGCATTCTGCCTCCTCTTTGAAGAGGAATAGCATGCTCTCTGAAGGAAGCAGTTCAGAATATTTTGTTTTCATGGCATTTTCTCTTCTTTTGTTTATAAACTTCAGCTTTACACACACTAAATTTAATTTCATTTACCATACACTTCACTCATCTAAATCTCTCTGGATCACTCTGTACTGTTCATAAGTATTTGCTTTCTTCTCTGAAGCATTCACATCTATTATCACTTGAGAAGTTCCACCACTGCTCCTGGGGATATAAACTCTCAGCTTCTTTCAGGAGAAGAAAGACTGCATCTTTGTATTTTACCATTGCAATCAACTTTTTATATGGAACATTGCTAATCAGTTTTACCTGTATCCTAGGAACAATGAATACAATTTCTAAGTTAAAATCATCAGAATGCAGTAAAATAGCTTAATTTTCAAGCAGCTATGAGCCTAACATTTTACCTGTCTCAGAAGTGTCTGTTCCCTTCTACTTAACTGAATCAAAATTAGCTAAATTAGACAGGGGTGTCACAGAGTATTAAGTTCCTAATTGCACAGATACATTAAACAATTCAGTGAAACATCAGGGAAAAATTACATCCAAATATGGAATAACATTGACATGAATTATATCTATTGCATAATATTTTTGTGGTATATATCAGTAATAACTGTACTATTAGTAAGATGCAGCTATTCTAATTCTCCTCTAAGGGGTTAATCTAAGCAGGTTTAGGAAGGAATGCTAAACAATTCAACCTGTAAGCATTCAGTACACTGAAGAAGACCTTAGAAAGAGTGATTTAAAAGAATCTGCCTCTAGTGTTATTCCATCTGCAAGCATGATTAATATATCATATTGTACTTAATAGTAAAGGTCTCTTCAAATCAGTATTATTTTAAACAAGCCCTCTGAATCATAAGAACAAAGTTGAATGCTAAGTGATCCACCACTTTAATATTAAAATAAAAGGGTAAAAAAAGACTGATTTGCAGAAACTACAAACATCTTAAGAGGTGGGCAACTGACATTCAAAGAATGTTTTTTTTCTGATTTCTTCTTCTGGGACTTTTGATATTCCTATGTTTTATCTAATACTTTTAGCATCATAAAAAATGAAACCAGCCATTATATTCTCTAGAATAGTATGCAGTAAACAGATTACATAAATAATTCTGACTAATTTTACAGAAAAATATCTCATTACATTTATGTAACAAGGTGACCGACATATGAAGAGTGGAGCATAAATCTGCCAAGACTATATGCCTAACTTTAAAAAATCCACTGAACCCATCAGCCCCAGAGTCACTACTGTGAAGGTCCAGTAACACTGTCTGAAATGAACAGCAGCACTGAGGCATGTTAGTAAACAACACATTTCATTTTAGCATTAAAAACCTAGGTCTGTACAAACGCAGAGATACATTGTGTTTGGATTAGAGGATTATTGCCCCCCAGACAGAAACTGGCTGCAAGATATAACTCAAGAGTTATATTAGTCTTTCTTTCAAATAATTTCATAAATATAATTTGCAACTTCATCTTAGTTTACTAATTTGGAGATTGTGTTTTCGGAATTCCCTGGTTCCTTGTCAGAATCCTATGAATTCTCCCTCTGTTGGTTAGTATACACACCCACACTCCATATCCACCCAACATATTCAGCCACCTCTCTACTGTAAAACTTGTTCTTTCAGTTGAGAATGTACTTAAACACAGTAAACTGGAATATATCATACCCCTATATTATTGTGAAGGAAAGATGTTAAATTATATTCCTGTCTGTCATTTCTAAAAGACTGCTGAGTTTATTTCTATATTTAAAACTTGAGTGAAAAAAACATATACATAGGATGATTTAAGAGAACGAAAGAGGAAGAAGCTAATAAACCTAGAACAACCACCAAATGGCAAGCAAGTTTATCTACATATTTTTTTTCTAGCACAGCTATATCTACATTTAAAATATCTACACTTGCTGCACATTAAGAGCAATGTTAAACATAAAGACACTATTCAGAACCCTGCTGCTTGTATGATTCAGCCCAATTCCAGTATGTACAACCTTGTATTTGGCATGTTGAATTTAATTTGCCTTCATGCTGCCTAATCCTCCACCTGTATTAGCAGTCAGCAGAATTTCTTGAGATTTTCTCTGGCCTGAATTTTTTAACTTCATTTGAAAATTTAAATAACAAATATTCAGAGAATTTGAATATTCACAGTGCCTCATGATTTTAGTCATGGGGTAGGAGATGTTCTGTGTTTGTGAAGACCAATTCTACAATACCTGATATCATGCTGCAGCCAGAAAAAGTTATTATGGAATGAGTTCATGCGAAGAAAAATGTCATGCACAGAGAATGCCAAGTAGTTCTTCCAGTCTATTTAGACTGGACAAGACTGACTCAGATGGACTATGCTTTGTTTTGCATAATGCAGTTCAAGACAGTACACTGGGGTAGTGTAGAAAGCAACAAGTGTTTATTTGTTCATTTGTTCTTTGTTTCTTTATATTTTTGTCTAGAGAAAAAAAAAAAAGATTGAAGAAAAGGAAGGTAGGAGTTCCTTGGATAAAGGACCTGCAGGGAGGCAAGAAGATAGTGTTCTCCCTGACCACACCCAAAAGAGGAACAACGTGCGTGAATTATAGCCAAAGAGATTCAGTTCATCTGTTCCAGGAAGCCTGTAAATGACAAGTGAGCACTGGAGAAGAGGTGGATCTTATGTCACTGGAGTGTTTTTGAGAACAAACCTGATCACCACCTTTTAGGTACAGCATGGAGTGATTGACTTGCCTTTGGGAAGGTGGGTGGACAAAGGACTCTTAAAGTTCTTTCAGACTGTAGGTTACAATTCTGCATGTAAGGCTGTGAATTCTTGAAGGGTTTCATACTCATACACATTAGTTTTTAGAGCAGTGCCCCTCAGCCACCTGATCAGAGACCCCATTCTGTTAGAGGTGCATCAGCAGTGCCATTGGAACAACTGACATGTTAATTCTCCAAGGGAGAAGGAAGGCAAGGAATAGACATGGATTGCTGTTATTAAAACTTCTTTAGTAAGGCAATGCTAAAAAGTGTTTGTCAAAATGAAACCACATGAGAGCATATTTGATTAGTCAGTAGGTATAAGGCAGTAGGTTTTCTAAAACTCCCACGTGAAGAAAATTCTCCTGTTGTACCAAATTTTCTCACAGTATCAATACATAATTTAAGAGGGGATAGGAAATCATGCACATTTTGCATTAGAGACATCAGTTATCAGTTTAGCTGGGCAGACACTAGGCAAACATTCCAAAACATATTCCAAAATCTCCTAATATAGAATAATGCCACTATATATTTCTAATAAAAAGCCAGGACACACAAAAGGACATCACAAATACAGTGCCTAATGAGATGCCCTTCTCCTATCCATGGCCCTACTGGGTGCGCAAACTTTTAATGAACAAAAGATTTTGTCCCTAACACTCACACAGCTCACAGATTTAGCCAGCCAACAAACATTAACATTTGGTACAAATACCTCAGTCTGGCGTACTAACGTAATTGAAATTGGTAGAGATGCAAATATTGTGGAAAATCTATCTGAACCATAATTAACAAGATGTGAACCAGAAGATGCCAGTTATTTCTTTTCAATTGTTAAATGCTCCACCAAGTAATACTACAGCATAAAAATATATTCAAATATATCATTATTCCGTTTAGTCGAGAGGCATTTGCAGTGTAATAAATGAAATCACTACAAAGGTGGTGAATCATTTGTTTACCTTGCAAAAAGTAATCCTCATGACAAGGCAGATGAACTGGCATAAAAAACTACCTGTTATGGCTAGAAAGCCCCTTAACTTCTACTTTTCCTCATCTCTTACGCTTCCCATCACTCTCTACTTTTCCCAAATGTCTTGACTGTCTAAAGAAATGTGGAGGTAAAATCCAAGTGTTTGGGATTTTCTAATTAATAAGTGGGAAGCCAATTAGTATCTAACTGCTTCCAGTTGTGATGAAATATCTTCCTTGAGCTGCTTACACTGACAAATGATTTTGTGAGTTTCTGAAAGTTTAAAAAGCAGGACTTAACAAGCTTGGCAGAGTTTTACTCTGTATCCTGATGTTTCGATTTCAGCTCCTCCTACGTGGATACATTAGATAATCATACAGCTCACACTTAAAGAGAAACTAGAAGAATAAAAGGGGTGTGGGTGAATTTTTAAAAGGACTAGCTAGTTTTCAAATAACAAAACAGTTTCATTGTTTCTGCTAAGAAAAAAGACAATGGAATTAGAACTTTAAATTTAATTTTTAGGCAAAGTATTCCCACCACTCATTCCCCTTGCCACTACTTTGGAAAATAGTATCTGCCTTGCAGAGGCAAATATATGCACATTTTGGACATAGTTTACCTTCCCTTGGAATATCAGTGTTTCCTAAAGTTACTATACCAAACTCTCAGATCAAAGGTTTTTACTGCATTTCATTTCTATAATCATGATCACATCTTTGTGGCCATTAAATTATGCAAGGCATGAGAGACAGCACATTTCTGCTTTTGTTCTGTCTCTTTGTTTTTACAGTCAGTCTCTCTTTGATTATAAAGAAACAAAGAAAGTTACAGTTTGAGCTTGAAAGAGACCTCAGCTTCAATAAACCTACAAATATATTTCCAACTCTACATGCAGAATGCTTTTTTAAAAGCCTTTATATTAAAAATTAAAAGACTGTCAGAATGACAGTAGGTTATGGTTGCACCATTTTCCATTCTCATTATAATTACCATCATAGATATAGATTCACACTACAGCATTATTCTCTCTTGTTGCAACTGATGGCACAAGAACAAGCTATCAGAATTTTATTGCTTCATATATTCTATAAGTTAAGTACAGTCCTGTATGGCTTTGACCTTTTCAATATTCCATAATTTGACTGACTGGCTATTCTAATTTTTCCCCTGTTTACAGTCTCAGAAACCTGTGGGGAAGGAGCAAAATGTCCAGCCAATCAAAATACTGAACACTGAAAAGATCAAAGTAGTAAAACATACTACAGTCTTTCACAGAATATATTAGACATTAAAATTTTCATATTGCACTATAAAAAGATAACATTTTCCCCTGAAACTCTAGACACTATAAAAGTGGAGCACTAGTGCATCAAAGGTGGTATCACTAAGCCAAATAGCACAATTTATACTACTCATATGTTCTTGGTTTAGACTTCTACACATTTCCTTAAATAATGAGCTCTTTTCTAGTGCTGTATTTAAAAGAAATTCAACTATGGTTTAATAATTTCAATGCAACTCATGTCTTTCAGGTATGTGTTTCAGTTTGGGAAACTGCAGGGTTAGATGCTTCTGACTCTGCTGAATGCATACCACTAAACAACAATGCACATTTCTGACTTAGCATTACGTGTAATTTTCCTTTTTTTATTTTCTCTTTCTCTCTTTCTCTTTTTCCTTTTCCTTCTTTCTCTTTCTCTTTCTCTTTCTCTTTCTCTTTCTCTTTCTCTTTCTCTTTCTCTTTCTCTTTCTCTTTCTCTTTCTCTTTCTCCCCCCCCTCCCACCCCCCGTGGTTTATAGATACCGGGTGAGTCTAGTAACATATAGGTAAGTTTATATTATTTTTGTTTACCAGACTCATTTGCATTCCTACACTACTGCGCAAATAGTAGCAGGTGACACACACACAAAAAAAATCCATTGCTTTGCCAAGATAGCATTCTACTAGTAACAAACAAAAACAAGGCATCTTACTATGTCAAAGATGTTAACAGTATACAATGAATACAAGAGATTAAAAATCAAAAGTAAACAACATTGAAATGATATAATCTGAATACTTTATGGATTCATTTCCATGTAATCATTGCAGCTTAATTGGGTTATGGAACTATAATGTATTACCCTGTTATCACAATACATATTTCTTTATCTACTTGCTAATGAAACAGATGTAAACAAGATGAAGAGCACTAATACGATTTGATTTGCAATCCTTTCCTTGAAAATGCCCAAAGAATAGTCTTATTATTGATATTCTTATCAAATAGGTCGTCCTATTTGTTACCTTTAGAATGCAAATCACTAATGTGTATCCTTAACAAGTTTCGAAATCAACACACAGTTAACTAGAAAAGTTTGTTCCTATAATGCAGATATATCAGAATCTCTATCTCCTCTTTAGCAACAGACACTTGTTAACAAAGAGGTTCAAATATTAAGCATAAGCTGCTCATCCTGCTTGCAAGTCTGCTTTTTGTGGTGTGATCACAGCAGGCACAGTCACCAAGGAAACAAAGAAAAGCTACTACACCATCAACCTTCACACTGGAACAACAAATGTCATATAAGACAATAAGAAGTTATAATATTTGCAAAAAAGGACAATATTTAATGTTACAGAATTTATAATTTAATAACTCTAGTTGGTAAAAAAACAGACAAGGGTGCCATCTAATTTACTGCACTATGCTGGTGAGCCAGGTTTACAGGTAATGATGCAGAGCAGAGAGCATGAATCTTCCTCACCTACTAGTCATTTGGTTATATGATCTCATGCTGTGTGCTCTGCTGTTCTGTCTTTCTCCCTGTTGCATTACAGTTATCATGTATCCCATTCTGGCTTCTTTTTTTAAAAATCTGTCATGACTGTTTTTTTCACTGTCTCACTGAAATAGCTCAACAGAACTACAAGAGCATCTTCTAAAGGTAAAGTCTTTTAAAATTGCTCAAAAAAGTACTATCCTAAAAGTTGTCCTACATGTGAATTTGGAAAGAAAACTCTGTAAGAAGAGGTACATTAGGATTTCACTGAGTAAGACTAGTAATTTGAGTGGGGTCAAGGAGAAGTGACCAAAGTGCTGGTATATCACTCTCTATGATGACCTGAAAGGATGTTGTAGTGACATGGGGGTTGGTCTCTTCTGCCAGATAACAAGCAATAGGACAAGAGGAAATAGCCTCAAGTTGTGCCAGAGGATGTCTAGATGGCATATTAGGAAAAATTTCTTCACCGAAAGAATTGTCAAGCATTCGAACAGGCTGCCCAGGGATGGTGATTAAAAGACATGAAGATGTGGCACTTGGGGACATGGTTTAGCACTGGGCTTGGCGGTGCTGGGTTAAGGGTTAGACTCAGTGATCTTAGATGTTTTCTCTAACTTAAGTGATTCTACGATTCTATGAATTACCAACACAGAGTCCAGGTGAGCAGACAGAAAGATTTGCAATTTGTGTAGGTATATGATATGATAGAGGTAAATACCTGGCAGGAAAAAAAATTAAGTCAATGATCATTTTGTTATAAAAACAGTGGGTATGAATAAACTTAGGTTGGAAATTGGATGATGGTTTTTAACAATCAGAGGAATATGTTTCTGCAAAAAGATCCAAACAGTAGCAGATGAAGAAAAATATCTATATATTGAAATAGAAAGAGAAAGTAGAATGTCAAGTGTTTTTACTGCAAATAACTTTTCTGCATCACTTTTTTACAGCTGTGGAGAATAGAATAGCTTTTTTTCCTGGCTTATCACAAAAGAGGGATAATTACACTAATTTTGTAGGTGTACTTGGTAAAATTTAAGGATTGATATAGAGAGATTTCTCATTGAGTTACGCAATGTAAAATCAAGCTTTGCTATTGATGATGATATTGTGTGAGACAATCCCTCTCCAAAGTAATTGTAGTAATTAAGAGGAATATGGACTAACGAAGAGACTACTTTCCATTTGAAAGCACCTGCAATTGCTCAACAGACAATAAAGGACATAATATTTCCTCTGTCTCAGTTGCTGATCAGAAGAAAATCTACACTGACCACTAACAGTCTGCTTGGCAACACATGTCTAAAAACCTTGGGAACATCCTCCAGAACACCATCAGAACATTTATGTTACCATTTATTAAAATACTAACAGGAAATTTAGAGTTACTAAATTATAAGTACTGTACTTCATGGAACAGCTGAAGAACAAAGATGCCAAATCTCAAGCATTACTATCTGGCAGGTAGCCTAACAGAAATCAATCCAGTTCTAAAGAAAAATTGCCTCTACACTAAGTGGAGATTTAAGGAGATATGGCAAGTAGAAATGAGGTTCAGTTCCAAGTAGAGTTGTTATTGCTACAAAAAAAAATCCTTTTTTGTCACTATGCCATAAATATAGTTGTTTGCTTACTTGATGATAATGTGCTAGGCACTTGTAAGAGGGACCCCTTTAATCGGTTCCATAACTGAAAGTATCGTTTGCAGTTGGGTGGATGCAAACATTGTGATTTCTCCAACTGATCCTGTCTATCAACCAAGACCTAGAGCTGTCCTCACAATCACAAGCTAACAATTTGCTCTTCTTACTATTTAATTGAATGTGAAAGAGTGTTATCAAACATGTTTTGAGTTAATATGTTCATAACTTTAAATATGGAAGATTAGTCTTTTGAGTCTTTTCTGTGGTGAGAAAGTCTGATGGTGAGAATTTCATTTCTCCAGAGGCCAGTTCAAAGCATCAGCCCAATTTTGGTACTCAGTATCATTTGCTATCCTTGATTATATGGGGAAATAAAGGCACCCAGTTCCACAAAGAAAGGGCTATGCTTTGTAGGTATATTGCTGTGGAAGAATACTTTCACAAATGATGACAAGGAAAAAGAACCAGCTAAATATGGAGGAAGAAACTTGAAAATAGCTTTTTTTTTTTAATTTAGACAGAACACACTGAAAAGCAAGCGTATTAGCTTCTGAAACTGATCTGTTTTGTGAGACTACATGCAAAAAGTCCAAAAAATAAGATAAAGACATACTTTTTTGCCCCACCTTACTTTTGGATCTTATAAGTATCAGCTCACTAAAGAAAAACCTTTGGATGCAGAAAATACTAAGTTGGGAAGAAAAACCCTATAAGAACCTACTCCTGCATCATTTGCTTTTACAAAAGGCTTTCACAAAATTTCATGATCCAGCCCCTTTCCATTTTGGAACTGAAGCCTTAGTGAGGTTTGAAAATATTCTGAAACATTTTTTGTGTGAGAAAGGGTATTTTCATGATATTTTGCTCCTACACACTGGAGAATTAATGGCTTTCTCTCAAAAGCCTCTTGTAGGGAGATTTGCAATGTCATTTAGTAAACTCAAGAGGTCTGAATAAACATCTAGGTGGTTGTTTTCAACCAGCTATGCAGCTTTTAAAGTTTACTGAATGTATATTGATGCCACAGGGACCAGGTAGCATTAAATAACCTTAGTGGATTAGCTGACCTGGGTCTTACTGTGAAATACTGTTCATCAAGATAAGTTTAGGCACCAAAGGCATTTTTCTAATGTTCTTTCTCTAGTCAGTGAATTGAGACAGAGGGTCCTTCTAATGAGGAGACCTGCTGCAGGGTTCCTGATCTCCTTGAGTGCTCAGGATGACAACTGCTCTATTCTTGGCTGTCTCCTCTGTTTTTGCCACTCCTTCAGCAATATGTGGGTGGAAGAAAAATATAAGGCAAGAGTTAGGAAATAAAATTGCTTATTTCAGAGTAAGAATATCAGAATGAACGATCAATGTATCACTAATAATAAATTCCAAACATTTCTCTCCAGTGTGTGTTTTCCACATTACTCCAGTGAGGATTCAATTATATCTATGAGCTTTTCAGATGCTTCATAAAATGGCATATCAAAATGAATCTGTATTTGGAAACATGACCACAACTGAGCACAAACGAGAGAAGAATTCAAGGACACAACGTGTGGGTGGATACATGCAAAGCAATAGCATATGTCAGCACTACCAATTAACAAGTATCAACTCTGTATCTGGCAGTTTAATTACTTGCTGAAATAATTCTGGTTTTGTGCCTTTTCCCTCCATCAATTTCCAGTAATATTACCTTTTCTCTGACACACTAGTATTTTTCTCTAAACTTTTCCTCTCACTACCTACATCCTAGGATGATGACTTCTTCCCCTTATAGGGAAGGGGAAGAGAGGAAAAAGCGGAACTTGAAAGAAATCCTGGAAATACAGATTTATAACACTATAAAAATTTGAGGGGTATTAAGAATCCTGATATATTGAGACATTCACTGGTGACCTGGAAGTGTTCTACAGTTTTGTCATAGACTTTTTTTTATGATGGAAATCTCAGAGCTAAATTGCATAGCTGGCTTCCACATTCTGCCTCTCTGGATTTCATTTGCCATTTCTAGTGAATTGCCAAGCATTTCCTATTCTATTTGTTTCACAGAAGACCTGTTTTAAACATGGTTAATTTGTCTCCTGATAATGAGCATAAAGACATATGATACAAAGCAGTTTGAAATCTCTCTGCAGGAAGTAAGCAAACTCAGCATGAATTTGATCTCAGACCTCCTCTGCTCTTTCCCTTTTGTCTAATGCAGCATAAGCAGAAAAAGAACATAGGTTCAAGAAAACAAATTAATTTTCAACTGCTGGGTGTTATCGTTGACAATATTGTTTGTCAGAACACTGGAATATAAACCATGTTTTCTTGATAATGATGGTATTACTAGTTACTGAGAGAGACCACAGAAGATATTCTAACACAAGGGGGAGTGACTGTAATGAAATCAGCAGAAACAGGAACAAGAAAAAAATTACACAACTATTCCTGAAAAGCTATACAACTCAGACCAAATCTTTTCATTAATTAATACTTATTCAAAAAATACGTGGAGTATTCTATGAATAAGTCTAAGGGAGTATTATTATAGGGATTTACTTATGTTTCAATATGAAAAGTAACGTTCATTATCTTCTCAAATTAAAACTGCATATATATGTTCCCATTTTTGACTGTTATTCCAAACCAACCAACCAACCAACCAAAAAAGTCAAGCTGCTTTTATACACGATGAATGAAAGTTGAAAGATTTATATAGTAGCTTTGGTTTGATTTTTATGCTGTTAAAGACAGACAAATTCAGATTGGATGCAGAACAAAATTCTGTGTAGGTGGTCCTGTGGTCCTGTGTAAGAAAATGTCATAGTTACATTAACTGTATCACCAAAGAATGTAAGTACAAGTAGGATGTCATTGCTGAATTTCACAGTAAAACAGTTGGTAACTTCCAGGAGGAACAGAATTAAGGCATAGGATGAATTATTTTAATTGGTTTTACACTTTTCACCCCTGCTGCTTATGCTTGTAGGCATCGCATTTCTTCCTAACTTTTCTCTGCGTCATTTTGTCTCCTTTTCACTCTCTTCCCTTTTGTCCTGCAAGACACAGGCTATTTCTTGGAGTTTAAAAGAGGAAGGAATGAGATCACAGGGACATACAAATACTCTTATGTTCATATTCTGGGAAGATATTTTCCATTTGCCACCCGTTGACTCTATCTTCCTGAGCAAGGAACCAGCAGCACTGCTGTCCAAAGGAAGTGGAATGCAGCCCTCTGGTTTCTATTTAATTCTAATTACTAAAACTGGTGATATCTTAGAGTGGTTCAGAAAACAACAGACTAGAGATCCCCTTTCCTCTTCCATTTTCACATTCTAGAAAACGCCACCATGCTTTAATAAAGAGATAGATCTCTATGAACCCATCATGAAACTACACCAGTTTGTCAAACTGCTGGATAAATGGAATGGCTGCAGTAGTTTTTCAACAACTAGCTGCCCTAATGCCTGCTAAAGGAAGAGCTGCCCCTCTCTGACCAAAGGTAATGCTGTGATTAGTACCCTGACTGTGCTACAGAATGGTATGTAACTGTTATGTTACTGGAATGTAACCAGTGAGTGTTACAAAGGGAAACACGAATTTAAAATCTCTGATGTCATTAGACTTGAATGCAAAGGTGCGTCATGTTGTCCCTCTGAGACAACTCCCATCTTAGCAATACAAGGAGAAGTCGTGGCTTTATATACAATTTTAGGTCTGCGATAAACGGGACTACTATGATTTCCAGAACTAGCAGGGACAAGTATTACAAGGCATATTTAAAAGACAAAACCTCCTTTCCTGCTGGAAAAATGCCAACTGCAATACAAAATTTTGTTATCACTCTGTATTACCCATAGGCAGGAAATCTTAGCAGCTTTGGAAAACACAGAAACACCAAAAAGTGTGGGGGAAAAAATCTTGATGCCCTTGGTAGCTAAATAATAAAATTGGAATTAAATAAGATATTAAATAGCAAAAATGTAACATCTGGCTTATAAAGTGCTTTTTTTTTCTCCCTTTTTTTTTCCCTTGAGAAGTGCAATGAATATTATGCTCATCTTCTAAACCCTATGGAAGTCAGGCAGAATATTTCTACTGATTTTAATGGAGTTCCGAATAGTTCAATTCCTGTGCCACGCAGGTTTGTGTGCACTGAGTCAGGGTAAATGAACTGCAAAATCAGTGCACAATTTACACAGCTAAAAAGATGATGGAAAAAGCAATGACCTCAGTGCTAAAAAGATAGTAGGAGTAAAGAGTTGTATTTGACTCATGTTGTTTGCTGCAAAAACAGAAGGATTGGTGCACACAGTGAGGCGCTATGCTGTACATACAATACAGCCACTTTTCCATATAAAAAGTTGTGCAACAAACCTGCAGGAACAATTTCTCATGATCTAAGTAAAGCACCAGGAAGCTGGTTTTGCTTCTCTTTCGTCCCTTGATTAGGAAATGGTGTAGTCATCTCTATGTAACTACTGCCTCGCTCGAGGAAACGATAAATGCCAAAATTAATTTGTGCTTGCTTATTTATCAAAGAATTCCACAAATACTACTGAAATGTAGGAGTTAAGAGAAATAATGAAGAACCATTAGAGAGAAGGAACTGATCAAAAGTCATTAAGACATTTCACACATTAAGGAAAAAAAGAAATCTAATTCTCTAGAAGTCCAGAGAAACTTCTGCTACAACTGTAACTCACGTTGAAGTAAGCTGCATGTGAGGAAAACGGACTAAACACCAAGAGCCCTTAAACAACATACAGTTCTCAGTAAACCTGGAGAATCAATGCACACTTCAGAAATTAGCATATGGAAATCAATATAAAAATGGACATTTATTAATTCAGATAGCAAAGCAGCGAAATATTCAAGTCCTTTGCTATGATTTGTTAGTTGTCTTTGGCTTCCTCAACTACAAATTAAATCAGTGGATAATCTGAAAACATAAAACCCTAAAAGTAACTCAAGTACCAGTTTCCTAATATTTAAGCTTTGCACTGTGCCGGACAGACAATAAATTTTCACCTGTGTTTTAAATGACAGGAATGTTGGATTTCAAATAGGAACAACACTAAGATTTCAGCACTTCAAAATTAATGCTTTTCTTTGTAATTGAGATCACTAAATACATGCAACTTATTTTTGAAATGGGTTGTATTTTCTTCTTCAAAAATACACACCTGCTGAATGTTGTATGTAGACAAACCATCATTTTTAACAATTTATAGAGCTACTGTCACCACATTCTGATGCAGGTATTATGCCACATTCTGGCCATGTACATTACAAAATTTATATTCCTACTCTGTCATACAGCACTTACTGAAAACATCACAGCACTCTGTTAATGATTTAACAAGCAAAAGAACAAATATGAGTTTGGAATACAAACAGCTTGAGTTTGTCCACACTGACATGGTTTTATAAGTTACATATTTTTTTTACTTGTGATCCAGACTCCTTTACCTCCACAGATTTGGAATATACTTGGGTTTTTTTTCTCCTTATTCCTTTGTGCAATACTGAAAAGAATTCTCATGTCTTATTGTCTCCCTTTTAATCAGTTGTGTATAATACATATATTTGGGTGCTGACTAGCAATGAAACAAGAGTCAAGATACTACCTATAGACTTACTGACACAGTAAACAGGTAGAAAAATAGGATGGGAATTTACATTGCAGCAGCAAATAGCATCACCTAGGGACATTCTTTCTAGTGGTTTTACTATTTGAAGCTTTTTACTATTTAATTCAGAGATTTGCAGGCTGTTTGGATGAACCTTAAAACTTCAGCAAAACACTCAAAGTAGGATCAAACCTAAAGCTGAAAGCCCTGCAGCTCATTTTCAAGAGTCAACTCAAGCAAAGATACCCTAAGGTTAATATCAGCATTAGAAGTCAACCACAGGTCATCTAGGTATTAGAAATATACCTACAGAAAAATGGAAAACAAATCTCAGTTATTCAGCAAATTTGTTATGCTAAAAGCAACAAATATGTTTTATGTTGCATCAGCCACCATTATCTACTGAGAAAAAGTAAAAAGTGATAAGTAGTTGTTTCTGCTTATAGAAAGTGGGTTTTTCCACTAATTTTGCTCCAACTCCCTTTCTACAGAAGCAAAGTGTAAAACTCCTATGTATTATAGAATCATCAAAAATGTGACACATGAAACTTTTCCATTTTTTGTTGAAACTTACATCTAAATAATAACATAGTAAATTCCAGATCAATGCAAGATCTCCTAGAAAAGTGGTGAGTTAATGAACTTGTTTCATAAACATGAAAACTTACTTCAACATTGAAGCCGGTATGTGATTCTAACAGAGAAAGAGATAGCTGAACAAAGTGACTTCCAAGATGTGATGACCCAAGAGGCATGTGATGGGGAAAAGACCAAGAAAAAAAGCAGAGATCAACTAAGCGTCTTTGCACTTTCAAAATATTTGGAAGACTACTATAATATGTATTTAAAGCTACAACCTGTTGTGTGCAAACAATTTGATTTCTTTTCTTTGCAGTGTATTATTCCAGGATTACCCTTAATATTTTGCAATACAGCAAAAATATTTCATAGGTTCCAATAATTTACAGCCGCAGTGTTCTAGACATCACCATCACTGGAAACCTACAAGAAGATAAGACACTAAAATTCTTCTACACCTTTTTTATTTCTTTTCTTTTTCCATTTCACTTTTAATTTCTCTAACATGCTGACTGAACTACCTGAAAACCTGAAAAACATTCAATCATTATGTAAAGATGTTTTTTTGCTCTTTTTTTAGACTTAGCAATCTAAGTTGCAACTGTACAGAATAAAAGATACTTCATAGCCCAAAACGTGTCAGTCTTTTACAATAGTGAAAACCATACCCTTTTCCTGAGCAGAGGGCCATACATGACATTTATAGTATCTGCATTCAGATGGTCAACAAGTGAGTTAGAAGCAGCCATACAACATAAAGATCTTCTCTAGAAATCAGAGCACTCCAGGAATGATAATCATTCACTGTTCCCTAAACATACAGTAACACAGACTCTAAAATGACTGACTGAGTCGTTCTGTTTTCAAAATCATTCATTAAGGTAAACTTTTGTACAAAGGCAACTTTAGGCTTTTTATCTCATATTTGCTACCCTCCACTGGGAGGCTGATTTTTTTTCCAAATTGCTCTGAATGCAGTACTTAATGAATATTCCCACTTTGGTCATATGCAGACTCCAAGCCCCCAAAAATACAGAGCAAAATTGCCTTTAAACTAAGAGGAAAAAACCAAACTAACAAGAGTAATCAGTTCCAAGGGTAGGCAGAAAAAACTAGACTAATTGGAAGAGACTTTAAGAAATAAGAATGTTTAAGTGGGAATGCATGAAAGGACTTTGATAACTTCAAGTCCTGCCCGAATTAGGGTCACAGGGCATGTGTGAGGAAAACAGCAATGGAATCAAGGTGTTTCCACCTTCCTGTTGTTAGGAATGAGGAAACAAAAGCCTAAGCCTCTTTGCCTGAAACCTAGTCATGCAGGCATCCTAACATGAATTCTCTTTTCTCTACAAAGTATTTTCTGCTTAGAAGCAGTAGTTTGCTTCTTGCGACTACTTCGCAAGAACAGTGGTTGTCTTCTCTGCTTGTGCCTCAACAGAGAAGGGAAGAGAGCACATCTGTGGGTCAGATAAAAACTGTATTTTCACTAAAACCGCGATGGATACACAAACAGTCTCTCACAAAGCAGGGCATTTTTCCTAGTTATCCTATCTGTTGCAACTGTACAATAATGTCAGTTTACAAACAGGACAGCATGCAATGTGAAGGGTGCATAGGGTGCAGTTCAGCCTGAGAGAAAAGCCAAAATAGTATGAACAGACGTGTATTTTCATATAGCTCAATGGACTAAGCTCCCCATTTAGCTCTAGTTTTCACTGTAGAGTTATGACTGATGAATTCATAATACCGCAGAGAGGTGATTAAACTTCATAATGACAAATGTTTATGTGTTTCTGTATATTCTGTAACAAGCACTGGCTTCACTAATCAAAAGAAAAACAGACCCTAATTTTTAAAAAATGAAAGTTGCAAAATCTAAATCATCACTTATGAATAAATTGAGAAAGATATTTCAGGATAAAGATAATTCTTGCAGCATTTCTGAGTCACCCTCTGATGGCACCCATCTACCTGAAAAGTAATATAACTTGTGACAGCAGCTACAAAATTGCAAGAGATAAACCACTTTAAGAAGTGTCCATGCTGATTTAATACTAGTTGATGAATCACAGAAAAATAAAATATTCTACTCTTTAAATACTCACCGTATTGTTTAAATATTAAATTTCTCTTCTTGATTGCCAAATCAGTATTATACAGGTTGGAGATGTGTTTACAATCTCTTACAATTGAAGCACTACCTGTCACTGTCAGATGACAGTTTTCAACCCTCTGGCTGGTGACAGCTTTTTTGCTGTGACATGATAAGTGCAATTAGAACGCTGTTTTCAGATACATTTGCATTTTAGTCCTGCTGCAAAGTGTTTTATGAATCTTCAGACTGACAGGCAAAAATACTGACTTTTCCTATAACTTTGGCCCAAGATTTGCAGACTGAAATAAATCATTGTTGAAAGACCCTCAGAATAATTAGGTTGCTATTTCTTTAGTGACCAAGGCAGAAAAAGCAATGAACTTATGCCAGGGTAAAACAAGGATGAGAAAATTTGTTTTCCTCTGACTGTAGTCAGCATTTTTCACAAATATTGGGAAGCTCTGGAGAAAGCCTTCAAAATAACTTTTGTTAAATAATGGCAAGCATGATGATGTGAAAAAAAAAAAGGTAAATTCAAGTAATTAAGCATGACTATTAGTCAAGGTAATGAAAAAACCCACCTCTTCTTACCAGCAGACTGCAATAAATTGCATACTTCTAAAGATACAGCAGAGAGTTATAAGTAACCTGAACCACACCCCTAGTGCTAAAAAAGCAAAGAGCTATGAAGCTTCATATCTGTATCTAAGCTCTACTGTCAAAAGCTACAGATCTGCACATTTACAGAAGAAGCAGGTATATATCAGAAATACACAGCTAAGTTTATTGTAATGCATGGTGGCTTCGAAAACTTGACACTTCAGAGTTCCTAGTACCAAGCAAGTAAGACAAGTTATGTTGCTGAGGAACAAGGAGATGCAGCTGAGATACGTAAGTTATCACTTGAAAATGGTAGATTTGAAAGTGTCATGACTGCAGGTAGAAAAGGGAAGGTATTTTGATTTGATAGTTCAGTTGAAGTGTTATGCTAAACAGCTGAGGAAAAGTGGACCTCTATCTAAATTTTCCACATAATTCTAATCCAAACCTATCACAGAGCTTTTCATTAGCCAATTACTTTAGCCAAACACAAACCCACAGATTATATTTCTAGGGAAAAATGACAGATCCTCCACTCTTCTCTCAATCACAAATATAAAGAAGGGTATTTCCAGTAGTTCTGCCAGAGAAACAGATACTACTCCATTATACTACTCCAGATACTACAAATGATTGTCCATGGTTTCATATCCATCAATGCATTACATTCTTGTGCTCAGGATTTTACAGTATTATAGGATTTTATGTGATATTTATCATTTAAACACTGACCAGTTTTGATTATATATATTCATATAAATCATAAACATACAGTCCATTCTCTGAAGAAAACTCTTTTTTACACAAAATTGCTCATCTAGTGATTCTACCAACAGATTAAAAAATTATTATTTTTATTAATTTCTATTTTATTGAGTTATAAAAGTTATTTAGGCAGTTTTGATGTTATGACATTGGTTGCTTTGTTTTGCAAATTCCTAATCTACCTGTAATTAAAGTAACCCATAACTGTGAGAAATAGTCTTTAACAGTATATGAATTCCTGAGAATCAGGACTGTTTCTGTTTCTTTTTCTTACAATACATGCCACTTAGAACTCAGTGCCACAAGTTATTACAGTGAGACAGGGACAAACTAGAACTAGGAGAGGTTAGACAACTTGTCCAAGGGAAGCTGTAACTCATGAAGTCACAACACTTTGTCTTTTATGAAATGCAAATATGTCTTTCTTAACTCTTTCCTGAAGCACTGGTGGTGGCTCTTGGAGAGCCTGGCATTCACAGCAGGTGGACTTCATGTTTGCACTGCTACAATGGCCTTGTGTTCTGTGATGTAGTCATAGAGTTGTCAGGCTTTATAGATGATTTCTAAACATAAAATTATTAATTTTAGGGGGAAAAATATGAAGAATACTGCAAGTAATAACAGGATATGCTTCCAGTTTCTCTTATAATCTGTCAACATATTCTGTTGCATGTTTTAATCCATGAGATAAAACAGACATCTGCACATTCATTTCCCTCATCTTCCACAAATTTTGTTGCAGTAAATCAAGAAGCAACAGGTGAGAAGTTTCATATACTGAGTCAAGGTTATTTTGCATTCTCTTTGTCAAAGGAAATGTAGTTCTTGTGACATTCCTTATTTTACTACATGGAAGTGAGAATGTGAAGGAATTCAAGAGAGAAGGTCAGACAAAACCGAAGGAAAGCTTGATAAAAGCTTTGGTAATATCTTGATTCTTGGATACTCTCTGAGCTGAAAGGTACAGGTGAATTATTTTAGACAATAATTTGTAGCACTGATGAAAAATACTGAGGTTAATGTATGTAAATAGTCAACTAGGATTTACATTTTAAATTTTAGGTACCTACAAATTACAGAGTATTCCAGACTCTCCACGGCATTTGCTTCCCTATGTTCCCTTCCTAGTCCCCATGAATCCTTAAACCAGGTTTGCAGAGAAGTACTCAGAACAAAACTCTGTTGGTCTTCAACCACCTTGTCACTAGAGAATTCCCTTTTGGAAGAAATGGGAGCCCTTTCTAACATGACAGCCCTTTAAGCTGGGTTAAGGTACCAGAGTGAGTCTCTGAACTTTGTCTCACATGAGTTGTGCCAGTAACAGCATATCACCCCTCACAGCACAGGGCTTAGCATCCCTGCCTCTTAGACACTGATGGCGACAGAAGATGGTGGTATGCTTTTATCAGTCTGATGAGAGGCATGGGTGTAAGACAGCAGACAGCAACTCCTAAGGAAGAAATTTTTTACAGAGAGAGTAATCAGGTATTGGAATAGCCTGCCCAGAGGGGTGGTGGATTCACCATCCCTGGAGGTTTTTAAGATGAGGCTGGATGTGGCACTTAGTGCCATGATCCAGTAGTCACAGTGGTGTTGTATCAAGGATTGGCCTATAATAAATAAACTCATAATATATTTAAGCATAGACGAGTCTTTCAGTTACAAAAAAAAACCAAAAAACCCTGATATCAACCAAACTCAAATTTTATATACATAAACTCTATTTTGTAGTTATGGGCAGAGAATAAGCACAGAACCATTCTAGAGCATTTTCAGACTAAAATGGAAAGCTGAGCTGTGCTTTAAACAATAACATGAAGAGTGCCTAGACTCCAAAATGTATGAAAATCAATTGTGAAAATATAGATCACTCTATCATATACTATCCAAAGATGGCAATTGCAAGTTATTATTCCATCTACATCTAAGGCTAACAAGATAAAATTGTAAAAAAACATAAGTTATTGTCTGAAATCAATGTACATAATAAACAACATATGTTCTCCATTCCATAAGGGAATTTAAAGGGCATACATTTATTGTACGTATGCCAATCTCTGGTGTAACTCTGGGTCATTTGGCCAAAGTGTACATAAAAAGAAAATAGATCAGGTTTTAAGGTTAGTGTGCAAGCAGATCTCAAAAATCAGGGGAATTAATCTATGTTTTCCCCTTCCAAACAGCACTGACAGTTTTTATAGCAGCACCAGTGAAATCACACTAACTCCATGCTACCACAAAAACTTAATATTTCAGCAAACAAATACTGTATGTTTTTGTTATATTCTTTCACAATATAGTGCCATGGCAGTAAATAAAGCCAATTTGAAAATTAAAAAGTCTTTTTGATATTTCATGCTGAACTTCAAGGCACTGCCTGTAATCCACAATTGAAGGAAACTCATAATATCAAAACCAAATTTTCATTCAATGGAGAACAACAGAGTATGACTTTTTGATCTTAAAGAAAGTTTCAAATGTAGAATCTGTCACAAATGCATGCCTATTTGAGAAAGATGCCCATCAGAAAAAAAAAAAAAACACCTTATTCCCAGACTCCTAGGAAGTCTGCATTTCTCATTTCTTTCATTTTTTTGGGTGTGGGTTTTTGTTTGGTTGGTTGGTTTTTGGTTTTGGTTTGTGGTTTCTTTGTTTGTTTGGTTTGGGGTTTTTTTGTGAGAGGAAATCGAAATGGTGCAGTTTACAACTAGTCCCATACTAGGTCCCTGGCTAGAACAAACAAGAGAGAACAGTGTGCAGCAACAGTGAACACAGAAGGCACTGGTAATTGTTTTGAAGGAAGAGAGCAAGATAATAGACATTAAGATGGGATCTCAAGAACTCAGAGGTCACATTGAATGAAGAACTCCTTCATGCACATGCAATAGGGATAAACATTAGCACTATGAACTTGTGCCATCCTAATACAGTTTTGAAACAATGTGAAATTAATGCACAGGGAGCAGCCTCCGCAACAAACAAATGCACCCAATTGCATCAAGAAACCTGAAGGCCACATTCCTTGGCTCAAAAATGTCATTAAATCCATAAATGTTAGTGCTCCTATTTATATGTGACGCTCAGAGAGCCATGCACCTTCTGAAATTAATAAGTACTGTTTCAAACTACTCCAGCTTCCACAGATTTAATCACCATTAAAACATCTATGATGGTTCCTCCACAAGGGACTTAATATTCTTTGATATTCTTATGTATAATTACGTCTTATAATCGGTGCATAGCTATTAAGTGATGTACTGCTAAACCTCCAGGTTTCAAATGAATAAATATTAGCCTAATGTGCTCAATCAATGCATAGAAATAACTTTAAGCACTTTTCCTGCAAGGGAAAATATTTACCATATATCATAGTTAGATTAGCTTGAGGCACTAAGCAGCTGATAGAGGAGGATTGAAAGCCTGGAAATCACTTTAAAAGTCCTTGCATTTCTGTGAAGGACATCTTCAACAGAGGGAGAAAAGAAGTAGAAAGCTCTGTTACCTTGAGCTTCCTATAAAACAGAGTACTTAGGATCAGAACCATGCCAGAATATTTGCTTTGTGAGACACAAAATGATCTTTTCTATAGAGAAAAATCACTAGAGGATACAAAGAGCTTCTCGTCTCTTCACTTTACTGAATTTTTCAATCTAAGTGACTCTAGCAGCTTTGCAGTAGGTTGTTCATAAATAAATCTCTTCAGCTGAAATTTACACTGCAGCTGGGGTCATGCCTGGCTAGATATACAATTAATATGTTAGACCTAATTGTACAACCCTTAAACAACAGAGCTTTTAACACTAATAATAATATTCAAAGAGTACGTTCAGTGCTTCTCAGTCTGAAGATGGGGGCCAGGTGGGATAGTTTCTATATAATTTAGAGAAACTGCAATACTGTATTCAAACTGAACTGTTGGATTTTTTTTCTTTATCCACACTAAATAAGATAAAAAATAAAATGCTTATAGTGTTTTGCAGGTTCTTTGTGTCCAGAGAAACATTTACTTGCTTCAAGAGTAAGGTTATAATCAAGATAACAGTAACTTTAGCTAAAGCTGCAGGTACATTTACAAATAAAGTTAGAAAAATACACACTTTCTTTTTCCACTGCATAAAGATAAAGCCTCCTTTATCAACTACATCACATATAAATAATAGTCTTAATTTGGTTTTTTTTTGTTACTCTCTTCGTTAATTGTCAAAATAATAATTACTTCCTCAAATGTACCAAAGGTGAGGTGATAGCTTAAAGTGGACTGAAGATCTAATTTTCCAAATTACAGACTGTTCACTATCTGGTTCTTCCTTTTTTCAATTTTTTATCAAAGTTGAAGATTTTGTTACATGTGGCAACAAAAGCAACAACATTCACAAATCTTATCAAAATACTTCATAGTTCTGTCAAAATGTATTTTCCACTGCTGCTTTTACTTCAGCATTCCAAATGTCTTCTGCCACACATGACTTAGCATTTCAAACACTTAATTTTTTTTTTTTTTAAATCATAGAATCATAGAATATGGTGAGTTGGAAGGGACCCATCAAAGCCATCAAATCCAACTCCTGGCCCAGTGCTGGACACCCCAAGAATCACACCATGTGCCCAGGAGTATTGACCAAATACTTAGACTTCTGTGACCACTTCCCTGGGGAGCCTGTTCCAGCACCCAAGCACCCTCTGGGTGAAGAACCTTTTCCTGATATCCAGCCTAAACCTGCCCTGTCTCAGCTTCATGATATTTCCTGGAGTCCTGTCACTGGTCACCACAGAGGATAAATCAGTGCCTGTCCCTACTCTTCCCCTCACAAGGAAGTTGTAACTGCAATGAGGTCTCTCCTCAGTCTCCTCCAGGCTGAACACACCAAGTGACCTCAGCCTCTCCTCACATGGTTTCCCCTCAAGGCCCTTCACTATCTTTGTTGTCCTCCTTTGGACACTCAAGCAGGGTTGCCCCATCCCGGGTGCAGAATCCAGCACTTTGCCTTGTTAAACTTCACGTGGTTGGCAATTGCTCATTTCTCTTTTCAGGGTCTCTCTACCCTCGAGAGGGAGTCAACATCTCCTCCCAGTTTAGGGTCATCAGCAAACTTGCTTAAAATCCCTTCAAGTTTTGCATCTAAGTTGTTAACGAAGATGTTGAAGAGAACTGGGCTGGGGATGGAGCCCTGAGGAACCTCACTAATGACTGGACTCCAGCTTGATGTCACCCTCCTCCAATTTTTTCCTTGTTATATAGCACGTAAGTGACCATGTATAGATAAAACACTGAAAATATGAACTAACCTCAACTAATTTAAAATAAAATACCTGGTGTTAGCCCTCCTTTTGAATTAGTTCATGGCTAAAGTGTGAGCAATTAAACTTTACAAATTATTCATATTTCAGTTACTTCAAAAGAAATTGTATTTTTGAAAGGAGCATGTTGCAATTCTTCATGAAAGAAAAGTTTGCTCTCTTTGGAGCTTTATTTAATTCAAATTCAATACTGTTCTTACAATAAAAAATAGTACTGAATAACATTAACAGAAATGAACAATTACTTAAAAGCAGAGTGCAAGAGGGTAAAGGAAAATGATCTCAACCATGGTTTTGAAAAGAATGTTTTCCCAACTTTTGAGAGGTGAACTACAAAACAAGAGGACAGAATCATGTTCCTTTTAACTCAAACTTTTGTTTTATAAATTATTTCTTATTTCACATACAATGGAATTGCTGTCACCTCTAGTAAATCAGGATATATTTTCCTTTTCTTTAGCTCTTTTTCAGTGCTTTCTTAATGAATTTGATTGCAGACTAAAAGCAGCAAGGACAGAAATTACATGTTTCTGCCACCTTAGCAAAGATACAGGATGAACACTAACTGCAAGAAAGGCTCCTCACATTACCATGGCTCAGTCTCAGAATTCAGAGGAAGGAGCAGGACAAAATCAGGGTTTTGGTGCCTTAGTTGAAAACAAAATCAAGAAATGCCAATTTCCCAGCACAGTTTTAGCCAAACTCTAATATGACTGAGTATTCCCCTCATTTTTCAGAATAAAATGAAAGGGTCATTTTAAGCCAGAATTTCAAACACAGATAACAAAATTTCCCATCACTGGATCATGAGAGCTGGATTTCTGAAGGCATTCTTCATCTTTCATTAGCCAAGAAAATCTCTTCAACCCTGATGTCTGCCAGCTTGGTGAAGTAGCCAGCCAGTGACTGTAAATAGACTAATTTATTTTATTGCAGAAGACAGTTCTTGTTCAGAGCTGAAACACATTGACTGACTGATGTAGGAAATTTGGAGGATTTTTTTTCTTTTTTGTTAAGGGATACAAATCTTTATCCTCAAGGTTTTCTCATCCTGTTTTCTAATGCAACACTTACAAGATAAATACCTAACTTTACTGACCTATAGCATTGTTGCAAGGTTTTGAAAAGCAGAAGATGGGTATATACTGAGCTAAATTATGTATATCTGAAAAAAAAAAGGTATAAAAATTCCTTTAGAATTAAGGACATTTGGACAATTAAAACTTTATTTAAAAACAGATCCAGCATGCATCTGCTAAAGCAGAGCAGGACAGGAAACAGCTTCTGGTGAAATAATCAGTTTTCTTCCATTTTTTTGTGCTAGGTATACCACAGTTATTTCACCTCCTCCTGCCCAATCTGTTATACTAGTTAGTTACTTATTCAAACACAAAATAATCAGGTTATTCTGCAGCTGTAATACTTGGAATAATGTACCACTAGGAAGAAGATGCACAGAGGACAACACTGAATTTTCTTGGCAAATACAGTTTAAATTCAGTTGATATAAACCAGAGCCTAGAAATTCAAAAATGCTCACTACTCATCAGCTCTCACTCAGTGCGAATCACTGGGTGCCAGGTGCTTTTGAAAAAAAATCTGTCTCTGTACTAGATGCCGGACTTGGAGTTGCAGCATTATGATGCTATTTTTAAAGCCTGGCCCTATGTTATTTATTGCTTTATTATCAGGCAGGGTGATAAGATCCTTTGTCTAGGATTACATACTCTAGACTTTTACAGTACTATAAAGAATTGTAGGAACATGTAGCAAAGATAAAATGTGCATTCATGAATGTGGTTAACATAACCAATTAACATTATCCAAGCAAATGAGGTATTTGTTTGTTATTGCATTTCAAAAGAAATAATATCTGCATGCTCAATTTACCTCATACAAAAGGATCTAATCTGCTGATTCCCAAATACATTGTGAAAAGAAATGTGCATGTGAATTCAGTGGCTAATTGCACATGTAAACCCCATACTCGTTTAATTGCAATAGTTCCTTCTGCCCATAAGAAGTGCACAATTTCAGTTTATGCATTCAAATAATCTAATTTTGACATGTGTCTATTAAATTGCATTTGCCATTGCAAGATGCACTTAAGGACATTAAAAAAACTTGCAAAGTGTAATTCTGTAATACAAAAGTGACTCCATATGAATTTTACATTGCTGCATGACCAAATTATTCAGATTCTACTATCTTTATTAGATTTTAGTTCTTAACTCATTATAGAAGCACAGTTCAAGGTTGAATTAACTATCTTACATTCATTATTTGTTCTCAGAATTATTTAATAAAACCTTGCTACAGGTCTACAGTTGTGTTAGTCACTGATAAATCAAAAAGGTTTACAGAGAGTATCACATTCTTGTAGCTAGAAACTCATTTTTTGGCATAAAAGTATTTACTTCTGGGTCCTTAGAAATAAAATGTCTCCAAGATCAGCATAATGTAATAGGGAAGGCGGGTGTACTATTGAGCATAAACATCTCTTTCTCAGTTTCATTATTTCAACAGTCCCAGCCCAGGCACTTCCTGACTGTTCTTCAAATAACACAGGATTAAAAAAAATAATAATCTGTAGGACTATGAATTTAATTTTTCTTGCAGTAAATGTCATTGCCATGAATCTTCATAGGAAAAAACATGAGGATCAAAAAAGCCCATAAAAGGAATCTTATGGAAGGGGAAAGAAGAAAATGCTATGAGGAAGCTTATAACAGCAACAATAAACAAAAAGGCATGCAACCAACATTTATTTTCATATTGTAGACTAATTATTGAATTTCCAGGGTTGATAGAGAAAACGTTTGGTTTAGTTGCAGACAAACTATAATTAGTAGTATTCAAAACCACAAAAAACACGGCACTGCAGTGCCATTGTTGCATTCATTATTCAGAGTGCAAACACAGCATATAAGGTGCTGCGCAAACTTCACATTTTTGATACCTGTTTCAGTATCACACAGGCCACAAACTCCTTAGTGACTCCACGTGAATGAATCATAACACAAACTTTGGAATGAGGCAACTACATCTGTAATTCTGCACCTGGCACAACACACGACCTGCATATTGAGGGAACTGGCAGCTTTGTGATTCACAAGCACAACCTGGTTGTGCAGCGATGAACTAAGAGCTGTGTTAGCTGTCACTGCCAGCTCATTGGGCAGACTAAGAACCAGCGGTGTCATAGAATGCACATGTTAAAATCTTTGTTCCTGCTGAATGCAGAAATGCAAAGAGCAATTTGTTTTTCTGAGGCCTATGTCTAGAACATAGCATATGAAAAAGACTTTGAAATAATCCCATTACATCTGCATCTACTGAGAAACAAAAAAATTCAAGAAATATTAGCCCTATTGTAGACCTTTTTCTTACATCCCTGAAATCAGTTCTTCTTTATCACTTGGCTAAAATAAAAACAGTCCAAAGCACATTCATATCACCACAGAAATAACACCTTTCTCAGTTTCACTAGTCCTCTGGACAACAGTGAACCTCTAGGATTTAACAATTATCTTCTTTCTAACCTGACTAATCAGGACTAAGCTTCTTCTCTTTTCCTAGTCTACTCCTGCAATGAAAAACTAACATTCTAGAGGAAGACTCATAAATCCTCAATTCTCTGTAAACATTTTAAAATTTACTGTGCTGAAGTACCAAGGAAATGTTTCCAAGGAAACTTCAATGAAAAGAGAACTTCACACGATTTGCTTTTTTACATCTGATATCAAGTTCAGTGAGAGGTGTCCTAAGGCTTGCAAGCCTTTTCAACTGAACTTTGGCCAATTTATGACTTCAAAGAAACTACAGAAAATAAAAGATTTTTCTTTTTTTCAGCTACAACTGGAAAATAAGCAACAAACTTGATTGAATTGCCTGTGCATTCTACCATATTTTAGAGCACAAGTAAATCTAACAACAGTTTCTGGGAGTTAGGTAATTCTGAATGCACATAGATTAAAATTAATATTAAGCCCAGATCTACCCTTTCGTGCACATGTATTTGAACACATTGTTTAGTGATGCCAGTTTCAGTGGAGCTGCTTCTGAGTTACTTCTGGAAGGTATCACATATGGATCCAACTTCAAGTGAGCTGCTGAGAAACAGTGCTGGGAAGGCTTATTACAAGGGTTTTGTAATAGATCACAGTATTACTTTATTAACCAAATTCCATAATGCCCTCTTCACTGGCCTGGAGCTTTGATGAGCAATAGCATCTGGGAACCAAGCCTCTGAGTTTTCACTTGCTCTGACAATTTTAAGCAGCTAGCTGCAAGCTTCATTTTGGTTTCTTTTCTATATCTATCTTTTTTCTCCATTACCAGCTAGATATTTCAGAATTAAATATTCATTTGAATAAAGTCTAGAATCTCTAAATCCACCCTCCTGCTCAGATTTTAATTGCTTTCCTGGAGAAAAGGGCTTTCAGCTTCTCAGAGGAATGAGTTTATGAGGTGTCCTAGGGTGCCAGATAACACAATTCCTAGAGTAAGGTATGGGGTCTGTATACCTTATACAAGTAGATAGCTTTGAAAATCCCACCATAGGAAGAAAACAAGAAATCAAACAAACCAGGATCTCCCAGAAACGAGAGAATTCAGAATTAATAGTCTAGAGTGTTTCATAATTAGTAGCAATTCCAATAGTGTTTAGTAACATATTAAAATGTGATCTGGGTTCCCTGGGTGGAAAATACTAAGAACTAATGGAGTGGGCAGGGAGAGCTGTTCTGCTCTACAAAACTCTCCCTATAGAGGCCAGGTAATAATTGCTTTTGTGTAAAGTAAGTCATAAAGGTAGCAAGGACCTTAGAGTAGACTCTCAGTAACACTGGAAAGCAGGGGTTTTATCCTGGACACTCTATTGACATTTAACTTGCTTTAACAATTTACTTGGCATTCACAGAGTTGAAGCTGCGTACATGCCAAGGACTTTGTTACAGAAAAGGTCCCAAACATGGCACTATTTGCTCTATACTTTTTGGTACACTTATGCCCCTCCACCTAGAAAAAAAAATATATGTATGAATTGCTAATCATTCACATCAGTAACAATTAATTTAAGACATATTTCAGTAGTCCATTATCTACAAAACCCTCAATTTGACATGACTTTTAAATTGACTAGCATTTAATTCAAATTGCATATACACTTTAATTAAATATCAGCTAGGGACAATGATTAAATGAATGTCTGTCATTTTCAAACTGAAATAGAGTTTTCCACTGTAGGGTCTATGTGCTTGTAAAGTTTGGGCTAACCTTCTCTTTTTTTACTGTTCAAACAATAGTGTTATCAACAATGATAACAATAGGTGCATAAACTCCAACAAAATCCTCTAAAACACCTTGGTCAAAAAAACAGATCCATGATCACAGTTTCATGTCTGAAATAGCAATCTAATCAGCTAAACTTCTGAGAACCTAGCCAATATGAAAGTGCAGGTGGTTTCTTTGAGACTCACAGAGATTAATATAGGGAAATAAGAAGTATATGTAAAAATATATCAGGAAATGTTATTTTCTGTAAAGTGTAAGTTAATATAGGTTGGAAAAAGCCTTGTCTGCAATTTATCACATTGATGTTTTCTCCTTCTTTAGCAGCTAAATATCTTTCCAGGAACTCTTTGGTGCAAAGCAGAATACTATGCCTTTTCCAAATGTGACTAAGTACATTCCTCATAAAAAAAATGGAGAAATAAGTAGACTGGCTAAGATGGGAACAAACCCACAGGCTTTATCTGAAATATATTTAGTTGAGAAGAAATACGGTTATGTGCTAATAATAATTATGAAAAGGAGAAATGGTGAGGGAAAACGTGAGAAAACAGGAACTTCTGTGACAACACAAGCATGGCCCAAGGTTTGATGTGGTAACAGAGTTTATCTTGGGAAATTTTTATGTGTCTTCTAAAACATTATTAATCAAAGTTGGATACATCTACAGTCCACTTTAAAATAAGTAACCATAGAATTTAGAAAATAATCTCTGGGTAAACTAAATTTCTATTTCTTTGAAAACAAGCAAGTTCAGAGAAAATTCAATAAACTTATGCCTGTCAGGTCAGAAGCATAAGACACAAAATGATTAATAGGTGGTGGTTTTGCTTTTGTGCAAAAAAAGAACAAGATGGAGAGGAAGTGCTCCAGGAGCGCTATTTTAGTCTGCATGATTACCACTTGTGCCAAAGGTAGCAAGCACTGAGTGGGATCAATAAAGAGTCCTTGGCGCGTAAGTACTGTTACCACAAATTGTGCAGTTTCCTTTATGAAAGGATAAAAGCACAGTGAAAGATTGCCAGCGTCTTCCAACAGTATTCCATGAAAGCTCAAGGATTACATGAGCAGTACTGCACAAAGTAAGGTTTTTAGCAATGATATGAAGAAATTAAAAAGGCTAGTAAAGGGATGGGTGCAGAACTCATCAAACAAGAAATAAGTGCAAGTAAGTCTATCTGTGTTGCTAAAATAAGAGAGTGATCATACAATTTTCTCTGTACACAGGAGATTTATCCCCATGAGCTGAACTATTACACCATTCAATAGCATGCAGGGATAAATGCTTGACCAGTTTAGAAACATTTCTTCCTTTATTTTCCATCAATTACGCTAAATTCTTGAAATAGTTAATATATTTTATATCTTCATGTTTTGTGTTTTTTTTATAATTATTTTTAATTTTATTTCAATGGTGAAGAAAAGGAAAGGGAAACAAAGGAGAGTTTCACTTGTTAATCTTGTCCATGATTTTTTTCCCACTTATTACATAAAATAGCATGTCTTTATTCAACTTAACTCACAAAGGTGTACACAACATCCATACAAATAATTCCTTTTAAATCAAATATGTCAAGTGAAAAAGTATAAATGCCTGACTCCTTTGAGTAATATGACTGTCTACAAACTAACGGGAACTGGTGTTATTTTGGAATCAGGGTGCTGAGATATAGCTGTAGTAGGAACCTGGCCTGGGAAGAAGGAGAGCTGTACTTCATGACATAAGTCATTTCACCTCTCCATGCTCAGCTGGAAAGTGAGAATAGAAAACACTACTTCTTTCAAGAAGAAAGAACAGAAATACCATTTTAGAGTATTGTGCATAAATGTACAAAATTATGGCATTATAAATATGCTTCTAGTAGTAACCCTATGAAGTAAGTGGAAATTGTTATATCTAACTCATTGATATATCTGAAAATTAGAAGGAACCTCTGTGTACAACTGGCGGATATACCCTCCAAAAATTTTTATTCAACTAACTCTGCTTCAAGACCAACATGATTTAGTTCTCCAGGAAAACATTCAAATTTTATTTTAAAAATGTTCGTAACAAAGAATCCATCACAACCTTTAATAATGTAATCCAATGTTTAACTGCCTTAACTGTTAAAAATAGTGTATTTTCTTCAACACCGCTACCTAATACAGTGAAAACTTCTACTATAAAATTTCTCTCCCAATTAAATATCTGTACTCATTAAGTCATCTATTAAGATTTTCACAATTCAATTAAGAAGACTTGGCCACTTATTTATCTGTACTCCATGAAACTATTTTTGACATCTATTTTTGACATTTTTTATCCCTTCTGATGTGATTTATGGGACTCTTTACCAAACTCTCCACAATATTCAACTTCTTCAAGTATTGAATTCAGAACTGCAGAAACTCTGCAAAAGCATTACAAAAACTTTCATCACACTGCCAAAAATGGGAGTAATGGCCTTTTTTTCTTTATGTGCTATTCACCTGATTACATAGAATCACTTTAGCTCCATATACCATGGCATTACACAGAGATCAGTGTCAGAGTGATTATTTAATGTGATCCATCGAATCTTTTTCAGACTAAATGTTTTTAAAGAATGGATTCCTTGTTTTTGTAAAAATGATTCATGTTCCTTTTACCAGATATAGTTCCCTAATGAAATGCCTAATTTTTTTTCTCAGTTTGTCAGCTTAGCAAGATTGTTCTGCATCAGTGATATTTTCCACATTTTACAGTTACTCAATCTATATTTTTTCTTCAATTGCTTGTTTCATAAGTTAAATACAGCCAAGAATATATTTCTCTTATATGTCACATTTCTTTTATAATCTATCAGTTTGATTCCTCATTTGACATCTGAGATCTTTCACATAAGTAAAAGACCGCTCCATGTGCTTTGTGCTCTTCTAGTACATTAAGATCTATTGCCTTACTAAACTGTGCAAAAAAGGCTTTCATAAGCCTTTTATTTCAACACTGTTAATTTTTTAACAGAATTTTTAACGTCATAAAAAGGATAAATATTTAAAACACATTTTTCACAAATTATTGTTAGTTGCCTTTAACATTGTCCTCTACATCTCCATTACTTGAGTGCGAAAGCAGAGTGACTTGAGATCTCTGTTTTCTCCTTTCTGTAACATTTCCGCACATTAGTTAGCTTCCTTCTCCCTTTAAAACCGTTCTCCAAACACTCTTTTGTATGAACATTAAGAGTCTGCAAAGCATCTTAGCTAGTTCCTTTAAAGTAAAGCTTTGACATGAGGGACTTCAGCTGTAACACCCAACACCATTCCAAAAGAATAACGTCATAAAAGAAGAAAAATACTTTTGTTGCTTTGATGAGTGAAGGATATTAGAAAACTTGAATGCAAACTTTGCATTAGAAAATGAACGAGAACAAGACTAGAAATGTATTATAAAACTTGTTTAGCAGAATCTGGTTAAACTTATTGGGAATCTCCAGAAACACAGATTCAAAACGCTTGGATAAGGAGCCCTGACAGGAGACCAAATGTGCCAGGAAGTCTGCTGATTTACAGGCTTCTCACATTGCTTCTGCCAGGCGAGTCAGCCTGTGGCATGGAGAAACACTGCCTCCTTCCCCACAGTCTCCTTGAGTGTGGAAATTGTAGTGGTTTAAGGAAGAAGAAAAGCCTATTTTCAAAGAAAAGCCAGTAGCCAGCCTCTCAAAACATGCTTCCTGCTCAAAATGAAGTTCTCCCCCCGAGTGGGATGCGCTCAGGGAAGTGTTGTAGCAGCAGAAGCAGCAGCAAGATGCTGGGGGGACACCCTGGCATGGGTCAGGGGTGGCTGCTCTTGCCCACATCCTGCTGCTGTGGGGCCACTTGTCTCTTCCAGAGTGCCCTGGGTATGGGCCAGCAGCAGGCTCTGACACCCAGTCCCATATATTTCAGGAACCACTGAGAAACCCTTTCACACCACTGAAGTTATGTTGCACACTAGAAGCTATGTGTGATCAAATGGCATTCATTTAATTTTAAAACCAGCATATTGTAAGGCTGAGTCACATTTAGCGTTGATATAGTTCATTTAGGACAAACCATAGCACTATATTCACACTGTCTGAGGAACAGTTTTGTTCTTCTTTTAAAAATCTTTCTACCTACTTTTTCTAGACTTCAGTGCAATCACACTCTTGCAGCTGCAAGCTGAATTTATGCCTCTCTTTTTGTTATACAGTATCATTTACTTGAGGTTTCCTCCATGGAAATTATCTGTATAAATCAGTAGCATCTGCCTTTTTTTCCTCAGTAAATGTACTATAACTGTGGTAGTTAACAGGTTTCCTTCCCTAAGCTTTGAGACCTCTTACTGCTACATATCTCTTGTGTTAACATGATCTGAAGTGCAATGATTAATTACAGATTGATTAAGGTTGCAAAAAAGGGATATATTTTGACATGCTGTCCATTTCCCAAATGTGTTAAGTTGGAAACAAAAAGGAAATACTTCTCAATATACTAACAAACAAGAATGTATTATTAATATAGCTTAAGAGGACTAAACAACTTACAGATGGCATTTTTTGGTACATTTTTCTATACATATTCAGAAGTACTGGAGTAAGACAAAAGTTCTGAGATGAATATGACAGATATGTTAAATCAACAGAAAAGATAAGCCTAGATAGTAAAAAAAATAACAACCCCATGAAATAACAGATAGAAAGGAGTCCTGAATCAATGGAAGATATATTGGCAACAATTGTTTTCCAGATGAAAAGCCTGAGAATGATTTCTTAAACCATTAATATTTAATACCTTTGCGTTTGCACTGTGTTAGACTGTTACTTCAAAGTTACATTGGCTTATAAGTTTTTATAAGAATCACTGGCCTGACAGACACTTAAAGGTACATTTTCAGCACTGTGTCTAGGAATTAACATTAATGGGATTTATGCAATGAAGTCCTTGAGCACCACTTCAAATATTACTCTTCTGAGCTACTAATTCAGTGTGATTGCATAAGGGTAAATGAAAGGAGAATTTTGATCTAATAGTTTTATATTATGAACTAAATACACGTAACAGTTTGATTCTCTCCAGTATAAACCAGAATATTCAAATTAAAGCAGTGATTAAAAAAAATTCTATATTGAAGATTTATGTTGGAGAGCAAATTTCTTTGTACAGCAAATGAAAATGGTTAAATTCACCAGACTAATATGATATTTATCAGTACAAAAAATTTGACTTCTGGAGCACAGTAGTTCTTAAGAGCTGTTATCTAAAAATGAACTGGACAAAATTCAGGTCTTGGACCAAGTTTTTTCCTATCTTCTGAATTGTCTGAGCCAAACATTTTGTCTTTGTCCCATCTCACTACCATTTTTAACAGAGCAAATATCATTAACTTGATCAAATGCAGGATATAAAAAATGAATGAATACTGTATTCCTTTGGTACCAGCCTGATAATATTTTAACTACATCCCATATTTTGTTTATTTTTATTTCGATACAGTACTGATATATTGTTTTATTTAGAGGTGAAATCTTATTTATCAACAGAGAAAAAAGCTTTAAAAATAACCTCCAGTAAATCCCAAATATACAGGAGAACTTACTGCTGTGCTTCTTCTAAACTAGAATTTATAAACCACAGGATTGCCTTCCGTACATTTTTATCTCTTTTCTCAGTATGTTTTGACTTCTAGGAAAAACTCAGAAACTAGACAAAAATAAATATAAATAAAACGAAAAGTTAAACCACATCACAGAAATGCACTTCCTAAGTTACCAAGGACGAATATTATTATCTATAGGCAGCTACTTCTTACAATCCCTATATGAAATTTGTCATGCTCTATCATAAAAGTGTTAAGGCTGTTAACATCCACAAAACTTGTTCTAGAACAGCAGCTTTCAACAGTTAGAAAAGTTATATTTTTCATTCTAAACTGATCTTTGGACCGTTTATACTCATTTGATTTTATGTCAACATAGTTCTTTAGCTCTTCTCATGCTCTAATATTTATCATCTCTGCAACAGTTCTAGGCAGCAGATACATTCCCTCACAGATCTTAATTTTTCTAGGTTAAAGGGACCAAATTCTTTTGGCTTCAGTCCCACACTCCTTTCAAACTCAATATATGTTGGCAACATAGGATTTCCTGAACCAGCAATCACAATGTGTGGTATGATATGAGCACCTGCATATACTACCTTGAAATGAAAAATTGGCCAATACTTTATACAACTTTTTTTTTTTTTAATTTCTTTAGTATTTGACACTGTAAATATCCCTTACTGCATAAGCCTTCATATACATCACAAAGTTAGTACAACTAGACATGTTACCATCGGCTATGAAAGCTGTTCTGTGATAACAGGTGGCCCATCCAGTGTTGGCAGAATGGTGCTGCATACACTCAAAAAGTTAAGCAAAATATCTTCACTGCTCTGGGATAAGAGCATATACAGGACACTGATCATAGCTCAGGTGATGCACTGCTATTCACAGAACAAAAGGTAAACCTGCAAATCTTCAAATTTTACCATGTTTTATCCCTTACTGCAAATTTGCATTGAATTATTAAGCCAGACAGCAAAAAAGTCTGATGGAATGGCTAGCCACCATCAGCAGTTTTATTGTCAACTGCTCAGCTAAAGGCGCTAAGGGTTCAGTAAGTCAGCAGTCATCAGGCACACAGTGACAATTGATTTTGAATAGCTTGCTGCTGCTGTTACAATTTCTGGTAGATAATAGCACACTGAGGCAAAGCCAGCACCTCTACTCCTGTTCTGTCATGGTAAATGAGAGTAAGAGATCCCTTAGGAGTTCATGAAATTCTTTTCTCTGAAGTTTGGAACACAGGCATACACTTTCCTAGATTTTTAATCCCATTCAGGCACATGGACACATGGGTGGCTAACCCATGCTCTACAGAAGAATTGTTATTTTCAAATATTTTTTTGCAACAAATATATTAAAATGATGTTTCTGAATGCCATGCTTTGAACAATAATAATTTCATTGACAAAACAAATTCACTGCTCATAATAATGGCCCTGAAACCTTAGTAGTGAAGGCAAGAAAGATCTCTGACATGCATTGAACATTGCATTTTGAAGAGTTTTCTGTCCTCTAGTCTTGTAAATATCTCTTGAATTCCATACATGTAAGCCCATGCATTTTTTTGTGACCACACTCTTAGCTATGGCACTCATTTTCAATACTGAATTTTTTATATTTATACTGTATAGTAATAAATTAACTCTCTTTTTCTTCTTACCATGCTGTCTATTGTGCTGATGTGCAAGACCTCATTGTCTGGAGCACAGAGGCTCTTTATACTACACCACATGCACATAATTATCCATGTATGAGTTTTTCACTTGTACTTGCTTTACAAAACTGAGAAATAGAGGACAATGAATGTTGACAATTTTGCTATCCCTTAAACTCTTCCTAAAATCAAATCTAATCAGTTGTAAATTTAAAAAATGAAGCATAATTAATTGTATAATTCAACTTGAATCTTTCCTTGTATTAGAAAAGAAATGAGGAGATCAAAAAACTTTGAACGTATATTTTCACAGATTTTGTTACTTGACAGATCAGAGAAACATTTACTAGCAATTTTTGCAGTAAAACTGTGGTTCACTCAATAACAGAACTACATTTCATCTATTGCTACCAACACACAGCAGTGATTTACAATTTTAGCGTTCGAGATGAAGGAAGTATTTCCCTTGGAATCATGCTTTTTGGGTCTGCTGCTGTTGAAATACTGTAATTTCCCAATCAAGACACTTTTCATAAGTCTGGTTATGCTTTAGCTCTCTTTAGTGAGATATAAGTATTATTTTTTTTATTTTTGTGTGTGCATACTTCACATGCAATACATGGAAACAACCAAGGCGAGTCCATAACATATACATAAATTTAACACATGAAATAGGTTTTAAAGAAAGTTTTACACAGGCCTTGTAGAAATTGTGTTATGACGTGCTTGTATTCTTCCTGGCAGAAGCTTTGGAAATGCATACATTCTGTGTGGTAATTATTCCCAATGCAAACTAAATAATTCAGGGGCCATAAAATGTTGATTTCAAATTTGGGAATTACAAAATAGTCCTTGGGAGATCTACTCAGCTTCCTATGTAACCCTGGGCTAGCCAAAGACTTGATGCTTCAATTCCCCATCAGTCAGGTAGGAATATTAGTATTTCTCTTTTTTATGAGTGCAATTTGAGAGCAGCAATGAAAGCCGTTTGAAACCACAAAATAGTAAATACACCTGGAAAAAGACACTATTTCCTATTACCAATTAATAGGTAGATATAAGCTTACACCTGTGGCTTATTTATGTCTAGTTGTTGCGTCATGTCTTCTAAGTAAGTACTTAGAAGTTCCATGTACTTGTCATTCAAGTATTTGGCTAGGATAAATCTCCCTTTCTGTGAAGTCTGAGATTAAAAAAAAAAAAAAAGTGGGTATTTCCCCTACTGTTACTTCAAATGCATGACACGTGGCTGTGAAAGAAAGCAGAAATTTGTGATCAGCCACAAGACAGATGTGAATTGCACCAGACCCAGCATTTTTAGCTGAATTCTTTCTGATGCCTATGAGAGATAGAAATAGGAAAAAAAAAATTGATAACCTCACAAGCATATACATTAATTGAAGGACCTAAGAAGGGCAATGTGTTTCCAGTTCCTTTTTCACCATGCTTTTGTATACTAACAGACAGTGATACAAGGATTCCACAAATAAAAAAAAATTAGAATTGCTGTACTCACCCATCAGTTAATCTAATCCTTCCCTTTTTACAAGACAGATGTTGCAAGTCTCTAATTAAGATCCTAATCTTATTCTGTTTCAGCAAAAATAATGGTATCCAATGATTGATTATATATAAAGCTATAGCAAAATATTTATAGCTTACATGTAGAATATTTTTACTCATGTTATACCCTGTAGATGGGACTGCTTTCATAAAGGGTGAAGAATGCAGAATGAATCACTTGAATTTTCCTTTACATAAAAGAATCACCTTTCATAGTCAAACATTTTAATTCCATAAAATTTTTCTTCCTTTTGCCATTCTCTAACAAATGGAGTCAAAAGAAACATGCTCAGGTATGCAATTCTGCATACATTATGGTAGAGAGATAACAGAATATGTTAAGAATTCCTAGAGGAAAATTACGAGAACCCAAACCTTATAGGACATAAAGGAAATCCTGTAATGTTAATGGATCCAGTTTGCTGAATGTCTACAGATCACGGTGAACTACATGCAAGTATTCACATTTATCATAGTAAGTCCCTGTCCTCCTCACCCTGTCACAGGAATAATGAATATAGGCCAACATGTGTTAGGACTGATATAGGAGAATTTCATATTACAGTATAGTAGAATCATAGTGCTGCCAAATCTCTACTGATGATGTAGGGAATACAAATACAGAGGTACATAGAATATACATATATAATATACATACAACCAGTGCTAATACATTATAAAGTAAAGCAGAACAACTCTGAGGAGGAGGAAAGTAGTGAAGAGAACTGAAAAACCTCTTCTCCACGAAGTTAATGGCTGACAAAACCAACATTGTAGCCAAGTGAAAAAAAAAAAATGGAGAGCTGAAGAGGATATCTAAAGTCTCCTCCTGTTCAAGAAAAGGACACTTTCCATCAAAAAATAATTATTTTACTCATCCAAGTATTTCTTCCTGAACCTTGGTACCACCAACTAGACAGCTCAGAAGGAACCTCTCATAAAACCCACCTTATAACAGCACAAAGTTATGTCAATTAACATTTTAACCATTTTCTAGAATAACTAGAACAGAACAATAATAGATACAAAACCAGAATGACAGCTGTGCAGCACTGGCTGAGAATTCCTGCAAGAACATAAGCACTGCTTACAACAGGGTGCTGGGTTTGGCTGGGGTAGAGTTACTTTTCCTCACAGTACCTGGTATGGGGCTGTGCTTTGGAGCTGTGCTGGTAAAAGTGTTGATAACACAGGGGTGTTCTGTTACTGCTGAGCAGGGCTTACACAGAGCCAAGGCCTTTTCTGCCTCTCACCCCACCAGTAAATGGGCTGGGGGTGCACAAGTTGTTGGGAAGGGACACAGCCAGGGCAGCTGACCCCACCAAACCAAAGGGATACCCCATAGCATCTGGCATCATGCTCAGCTTATGGAGCTGGAGGAAGATTTGTCAAGGGGGCTGATTGTTTTAAATTGCATCACTTGTCTTTCTTAGGCCTTATTTCTCTTTTTGCTATTTTCCTTTCAATTACAATTTATTGTTATTGTTACTATTATTATTATTTTTTCAATTAGTAAACTGTTCTGATCTCAACCCATGACTTTACTCACTTTTACCCTTCTAATTCTTTCCCCCCATTCCCCTGCTGGGGGACAGTGAGTGAGCGGCTGTGTGGTACTTATTTGCTATCTGGGGTTAAACCACAACAAATAGCTTTTAATTTTTGGATACAATACAACAGAATGTGTGTTCATATGGTATCAATCTCACCCAAGGACTTCAGAGACATGCCAGCTGAACACACCTGGCAACACTCCTTGAGCTTTTCTCTTATTCCAGGTATTAAATTTACAGGATTTGGCTTCCCACAGAGCTGAGACTGTGAATGCCAAGACTGAAGCATTTACTTCTTAAAAATAGCAACCTCTGTCTCCCAGAGCAATTTCTACTTTTTCATGAAACCACCTAATAACCGAGTCTAGGCAGAAACTAGTATTGCTCCCATAAGCAGGTCTATATCTGCTCAATTTCATATCATAATGTGTCGATCACAAACACAACCAAAATTTAGACATTTTATGAGCTTTAATTTAAGCTTACGTGATTTCTCATGAATGGTGTGCGGCTTTGTGCTCTACCTAAATTCTATATCTGATTTCAACAGCAGGAACCACAGCTATTTTAGCAATATTTGTAACTAGATGATTGCATTAAATACTACTCTTCCTGTTCTCAGAATAACTGCCACAAAGCATTAATCTGTTGTTTTTATACTGCTGGTCCAGATATTTGATAGATATTAGAAGTGCAGCCAAAGTATCAAGTACTTAGCAGTATAGACATCAGGTGCCAGGACAATAGAGTGCCAAAGATACTGGCAAGCTCAGTTTTGAAATATTGGCCTGATTTGGGGCAAGTGACAGCAGCAAGCCAAAATACATGAATAATGCATTCTTACAAACAAATACTTCATCCAATACTGAAATTGGAAGCACTAAGCATTGGGTGTTAGTCTGTTCTGCAAATGAGGGAATTCTGTTAATTTTGTGAACTTTCTGAAAATAACTGAAAGGTCCTGGACACAGCAAGCAAATCACAAGGAAAGAAATTGCTTGACAGCAGGTTCAACTGAACTCAGAGCTACATGAGATGACATCATGATATGCTTGGCAATAAATGGAGCCTTGGTTCCATCACGCACACAAACAGAAAAATTATTGAAGGCATTTAAAGATATGATATGACGAAGTTGAATTAAACACTGTATTGATGACTGAAATTACATATACACCTAAAGATAAAATACTGTAGATCTCCTGAAAAAGAAATAATTGACAACTGAACAGTGGTTAATGCTTGAGATAGATTGACTTCTTTTCCCCTGAATTTAAAACTTCAAGGGCTATTCTTGAAAGTAAATATATGGTGAATGCTCCTTGATCATTATCTCTCTTGGCATTCCTGATGAAGGTGACAAAATATATGCCAAGGAAGATGGTAAATCAACAATCAGCAGCATTGCTCAGAATATTTATATCAAAGAGCTATGAAGAAAAAAAAAAAGAGTACCAAGTACAAATTGCTGACGTTCATGCTAGCACGCCATTTCATGCTAGTAGCATGATACTTCATTGCACTGTGGAGAACTTCTGCAACAAATCTGGAATGCAAAACCCATTACAGTTTAAAGGACAGTAAGTACACTGTGTTCCCTAAAAGACTCTTGCACAGTAGTCTAATAAAATAGTATTTCTGAAGTAGCGTATCCCTTCACACCATTTTTCCAGCTTTGGGAAAGGCTTCTTGTCCCACAGAGTTTACATTCTGTTGTGTTTAAAGAATGGTATTCCCCAATTTAGTACTCCCACTGAAAACACCACGAGCCATGCCCCTCCTGATGGGACTCACAAGAGGCAGAGATCATGGGTTGAGATAAGAACAATTCACTGGGAAAAGCAATGCCATAAGAAAATGAACAGTAACAGTGACAATATTAATCACAAAAGCATACAGAGAGGGGTTGATTCACATGCAAAAATGCTCACCAGGGACCCCAAGACAAAGAACAATAGCAGACAATGCTGTCACATTTTTATGACCAGACGCCTCACCCTTCTTCTCAGAAGCCAGAGAATCCCTTCCCTTCACCCCCAATAACGACCTTGGGTGGTATAGAATAACCTCTGGGTCCTGGCCAAAAGCAGGACACATTCCCCTTGTAATAAGTCAGCATGAAAACAANGAAAAGCAATGCCATAAGAAAATGAACAGTAACAGTGACAATATTAATCACAAAAGCATACAGAGAGGGGTTGATTCACATGCAAAAATGCTCACCAGGGACCCCAAGACAAAGAACAATAGCAGACAATGCTGTCACATTTTTATGACCAGACGCCTCACCCTTCTTCTCAGAAGCCAGAGAATCCCTTCCCTTCACCCCCAATAACGACCTTGGGTGGTATAGAATAACCTCTGGGTCCTGGCCAAAAGCAGGACACATTCCCCTTGTAATAAGTCAGCATGAAAACAAAGGAAATGTGAAGATAAAGCAAGGAGGATGTTAAAGTGAAAAGCAAAAAANAAATGCTCACCAGGGACCCCAAGACAAAGAACAATAGCAGACAATGCTGTCACATTTTTATGACCAGACGCCTCACCCTTCTTCTCAGAAGCCAGAGAATCCCTTCCCTTCACCCCCAATAACGACCTTGGGTGGTATAGAATAACCTCTGGGTCCTGGCCAAAAGCAGGACACATTCCCCTTGTAATAAGTCAGCATGAAAACAAAGGAAATGTGAAGATAAAGCAAGGAGGATGTTAAAGTGAAAAGCAAAAAAGTAAATGTTAATAAGCAAGGAATTCATTACAGCACCAGAAAAGTAGTGTCATAAGAGAGAAGACCAGAGGGAAGAGTCAATAGGCATCAGATTTAGTGTTGTATTTAGCAGTAAGGAGTGGAAACACAAAAAGGCAGTGGGTACACAGGGATAAGAGAGGAGGTAAGAAAAAATATGAAGGTCTTTTTGGGAGGACACAGAAGTTCACATGAAGCAGAGCTCAGTGATGCAGATGTAGGAGGCTTGTGAAGTCTGACAGCAAGATCTGATGTCTCAGAACAATAGTCTGACACCACACTGATATTGTTTGACTGCAGCTGTATAGATGTGGTAAAATCTAAATGGCACTACTTTGTGCTATGTGGACTGAAAAATCTATGACACTGTCAGGAAGCTTACCTCAATTGCATTCTAATGTATTGGCTGACTCCAATATCCTGCCCTGTGGACTCAGGAGCATTGTATCTGTAAAAGCTGTCAAAAGATTTGAGTTTACGTAAGATAAGAAGATATCTTGACTTATTAAATGATGTCCCACTTTGTTTAAGGAAAGGCTTGCTTCCTTTACTGCTGCATTTTTCATCATTTCATGGCATCTAGGACAGGCATGCTCCTGAGCATAAATAAATCAGCTAATAAACACACTGTGCAACAACTGCAGGTTTCGTCACTACACCTAGGGTCGCTGAAGCCACAGGTTACAGAATGGGGCCTGTATGTGACAGCCAGTTCAGACTCCTTGGTTGCAAATGCAAGGCACTGTGGTCAGGATTCTTGCACGATCCAGTTTCTTTCAGGAAAACACATTATTTCCACCTGGGTGCACAGAAGGCAGGATTCAGAGAAATGCCAGTGGCTTTTCAATAGAGAAGGCAGATGTTGCTCAGAATAAAAGGCTCATACAGAAAAGGCAGACACATAAAGATGGTCTTCATGAAGAAACAATTTTCAGAACCCCAAGAACAGGCTAAAAGATGAGAGGTGCTCCTGCACTCACTCTTTGAGGGGACTGGTTTTTATTACAGCTTCTCTGATAAAGTGAGATCCCTACCTTTAAGAAACTGGGATCTGAAAGACTGTATCCAGGTCAAGCTGCATCATGTTCACTTTGGTGTGCTTTGTTTAGCATCTTTAAAATTAAACCTTTATTTTCAGAAGAACATAAATTTTCTCTAAATTGAATTAGTTAAAAGTTTGTGCAATGGACACTTCCTTTCTGCAATTTTAGAAATACTTATTTCCTCCCTTTCGACAGTAAATAGTACATATTTGAATATTACAAATTTTCTTTCCAATCTTCTCATTCAAACTGAAAAAAATCTCAATCCCAAACTCTTTCACAAGTGTGGAAAATGCACAGGAAAAAGCTTGTGTTCCTTCCTTCAATAAGCACGTGCTATCTGGCAGTTGAGAGAAACAACCAAATCTTTTGTCATCAGAGAATCCTTCAGAAAAGATTTATGTTGCAATAATGGGACATTTTCTCTTTTTTTTTTTTTGGATGATACTAAATTTGCAACTAGATGAAGGAGCTCTAGGCACATAAAGACGTGGACAGGGAGAAATGTCCATCTGCTATTGACTCAGCCAATTAACAAACTGAACAGACTTTGAGAGCCTCTGTTTATTTTTCTTTGATGTACTTGTGCTCCTAACATAAGTTCATCAGAACATTCACAAAAGAATTTTAAGGAAGACAGAAACAATTTTAACTAAAATGGAAAAATACCAAAAAGTCAGAAAGGCTTTCCTTTAAGAAAAGCAAAAAGTTCTTAACATGGCTACAACCAATGATCATATTCAGCTCTCTGCCAAGTTCAAATGCCTATTTGGGATGCATATGCCACTTGTGCAATTTTTCTCTGATCTCTCAGAAACAATTATACTACTAGGATTGCAACTGCAGCAAGTTTAAATCCATTCCAACACAAAAGGTGATGCTGAATTTAAGCAGAGCAAACACAAAATACTGTAACGTAATCTGTAGCTGATGTTTGAGGGTCTCTGGAGCCCACTCCTAGTGCCTTCTGTAGCTGGGACATTGCCTCCTTACACCTGCCAGAGCCAGTATTTATGATGGTGCTTCAAGTCAGTAGAGATTAATGACATCAAAATTTTGGCAGAAAAGAGAAATGAAACTCTGTTCCAAATCAATTTACAGCAGCAGTAAAAATAATTTCAAATCTGATTCAAGAAGGGCTGGCAAAGTCTATTCCAAAGAGGTTCATTCTGTTTTGCAGAAAGAATAAACAAAATGCCATAAGAGTTTGTGGAGGCAGAAAGTTCTATACCAGACTGGCTGGCAACAACTATTTCAGGAGCCAACCGAATTTTTCTCTATCTCAAAATAAGATGCTCCCAGAAATATTTGAATCACCTGCAAAACAAAGTCGTGCCTTACTGTACAAGGGAAAATCAGTCTGGACAAGCAGCTAAAGTAGGTTACTACCTTTTCTTCAGAGATGTCCACTGTAAGCTTTCATTTCAATTTCAAACTATATTTCATTTGATTCCCAAGAGCACGCCTTTGGAAAACAACTACAATCTCTTGGGATATTTCTCATTCTTAGAGTAAGTTAGGAACTACTTGAGAAAGTGACTGTGACAGTAACAATCACAACATGTGACATCTGTCAATAACCTGGATACCTTGCATCTGGGGACATGGTAGAGGTATCCCCAGTGACAGCAGTGTTCATCACCTATAAGGAAAAAAACTGAGGAGACCATGCAGAACAAAAAGATAGCAAGAAAAGCAGGAAGACCTGGCACACATATTTCAAAGTAAATTATTTTCTCTTCAGGCTTTATGCATGCAGAGCATTAGTTCGCACTCTGTATTCAATCTCTGCTGGGAAGCACTCAGTGTTTCATGTCAGGGAAGGATGCTCAGCATCAGAGCACTTCATAAAGGACAGGTCCCTGCATAAGTGAGTTTCCAAATTTTGCTCTAAAGCAAAGAGGGTTACTCCCTGTCCTTCAGGGAAAGGTCTGCTGAATGGAGATGGAGCAGGAGATTCAATGTGCTGTCTTTCATTGTAACTCTGTCAGTTTTAATAAATAGCCACTGAAGATCACACAGCATCACCTACCACAAAACTAGAGAAGTGCCTTAATTTGTTCTTTAGAATTTGGTCAAATCTCAACCAGAGGTTAGGGTCATTGGAATTATAAAGGACATCCCAAATTTCCAGGTTCCCTCTCTCCTTCCCCTTCACTCTTGAAGACATATAGATGCATATACAGTTCCTGGACAGGCTTACTCCAAAAACTGTTAATTACGCATGAGCACTGATATTTTGCAGCTTATCTGAACAAAGAGACAAAAGTACAGGCCAAGAAAATCCCACATTTTGATGCTCAGCTCACTAAAGGCCATATCAATGTATTAGTAACACTACATTATTAAAATAGAAAATATATCACGAAAGTAAAATACTGCAGTTATGTGACTGACTGTAACATTTCATGCACAATTTTCAATATTCTTTTACTTAAAATGAACCCACACTTAGTTGCAATAAAGAAAGAGAATAAAGGAGAGCATGTTAGCACATGTATTTCTAATAGAGGGGCTGTAGCAAACAGTGAATTGATCCAAACCTAGAGAGATATAATTCCATATATTCCATGCTATAGTGTTACTAAATGAGACTCTCAAACACAGTCATAAATAAATCCCATTTCTTTCCAGTTTGAAAAAAATAGGCTGGTATTCTGTTCTAAATGGAGCGTTACAATGCCTGTTCTTTGTTCAGCCCTTCATGGAATAATGTGGTGTGTAAAATCTGTCTAAAAAAGCAGTTTCTCTCTCTTTGTCTTTTTGCTACCATGGATATGACGACATTTTTTGCCAACCGTTGCTAAGTCATGAACAGAGGGAGCATTTCCTTTTCTCACATAGAGGGCAGGGTATGAGCCAGAGCTTCCAAGAGACACAATGTTCTCTTTATGCAGCCAGGGAAAACAGTAAGAGGGGGCTGCTGATGGTCTGGGAAATGGCGGGCAGCCACCAAGCACACAAAGCTCACAGCACTGCCTGGCCAGTTTCAGTTCCCACTAAATTGGTGGCCTATTTTCTCATTTCAAAGAAGGGAAAGGGAGGGAGAGAGGGGAGCAAAATAAAAAAGCCCTACATCTTTGCCACCCAATCCTTGCTGAGGCAACCGCTGGTTCCTCAGCCTTCCCAACGAGGGCTGCATTCACTGTTGGAGAACGGGAGAGGGAGCACTTATGGTGGGTCCAGGAGCTGCTTCTCCAAACCCCACTGTACGCTGCACCTGCTAACCATGTGTGTTACGGCTGTGGAAAAAGAGAAGTTTCCAAAATGGAAAGATATTGGGTCAAAAAAGGATTCGGATCCAATTATGGTCAATTTAAGAACCACTATAAGACATGTGTTTTCTGGATGCCTGCAGACTTACATGCAGGTCCTGAAGTCCTAAGTCTTTTCCTGGCAGGAAAAACTACTGTTGCGATCAATGCAAATATCATATGAGAAAGGTTTTTCAGTACATGAGCTTTGACTGTTTCATACACTTGCATAGCGACAGTGATGTAGATTATAGTGCTACAGTTTGCAGTGTTCAACACATTAAATCTTTTGGTAATTGAAAAAAAGTTTTACGCATTTACTTTTCAGAAAATAAATCAATGAAGCCTGTTTTCTGCAACACTTAGGAAAACCTCACAACTGAAACAATGGGTAACTTTCTTCCAGGTCTCAAAACTTTCACAGGTCACATTGTATGACTTAGAGTGAGGAAGGGCAAATATTCATATTTTCTTTAACAGAAGAGATGAATTTTTCCCCCTTATTGCAGCTATTCATCACTTACCAATTTAACTTACAAAAAGCAGACTACAGGTACTTTTTCTTAGCTCTGCCCTAGAAGAAAAATAGAATTTTCTGCATCTCAGATAATGGCACCAACCAGAGAAATCAATTTTCTTTTGTTTTTGAAGAATCTGAGTGCAAAGGAAAGGGGATGACATTTCTCAAGGAAAGTAGATGGAGTGGGGGGAAGAAAAAAGAAAGATGCTGTTCCATAACACAGCAATGCATGTTGACTCAAAGACCCTGCTTCAACTGGCTGTTCCTGTAAAAATCCAGTCCAGTAGGGGACACTAAATGAAAGACTTTCATACCTATTTACAGACATGTGAAGCTGCTCTTAACATGGTTAATGGTGGAAAGCTCACACATTAAGAAACCAAACGGCTCTGAAGCGAAGCCTGCCTTCAATACTTTCACTAATTCTGACTTTCTAACAGAGATAATTTTAAATAAACAAATTTCTTCAACACTGACACCTATGTGACACAGGCACATGTTTTATGACACATGAAACAGTTGGCACGTGGTGCAATACAGTATTAGTTAAAAGATATTCTGTGTGTTTGCATCTCTGAATAGGGACTCGTGTAACCTGTGAAAAGATTAAGCGTGAACTTTTCAAAACAACTGTCATCAATTTTTTAAAGAATAGACTCAAGTAGTTTGACAGGATGGGATTAGCATATAGGGCATAGCCTGTGGCATAAAAGAGACTAAACTCCTAGCTGCTGTTCACACTTAGATACAGCATCATGAATAAGCAGTGAGCTTCTGTCCTCAGCCATCTAGGAAGGCCTTGATCCTGCCCTCAAATATGAAGGCAGGTGTCTTGTAAAATGCGCTGCTCTACTAGCACTGCATCTGATATTACAAGACACCAAGCGGTGTGCACTGGCTTATTAAAAAGAAAACTGAAAGTGCATGAAATAACCCCTCCTCCAACAAGCCTTTCTGCAAGCAAAAAGAACCAAAAAAAAACCCCAGAGAGATGAGAACAGAAAACAGGCAAATGAAAAATAATCCTGTGCCCCCCTCTTCAGTTTAAGAAGGAAAAAAAATGCCAGCAGATATACATGTAAATTCCCCGAGTTCAACTGAATCACAGCATAAGAAGCAAGGAATTTATATTAAGTCTTTTAGAACACTCTGGACTCAACTGGTGGCATTTCTTTTGAGTTCACTTGCGCCTGAATGCCCAGGAAGGAAGCGAAGTGAATGTGCAATGTTGAGCTTGCAGGATATGTTGCTTGATAGGGTGCTGGCATCAGCAGGGTTCATTTTCTTCTCAGACCCCAGAGCTGCACAAGTGTATTACTGTGTGCTTTTGTGCAACACCAGGGAAGCTGGAACAATTCCACAAACTATATGGATGAAAAGATGGAATGCATCATCCCACAAAAATGCACTCTTTTTTCCTCCTCCCCTCCCAAAAGATTGCTTAAAAGGGGTAAAATGTGATCTCTTTTGTAAATCTTTCACAGCCCTTTATTTTGTGTTTGCACTGTTTCTTTTAAGCAAACATAAAGTTGGAACTCAAATATTACAGTAAGGAAACTGTTCTTGCCATGAGAATTCCTAGCACTGCAGATTCATGTTCTATTACACATGCAAACTCAACGCCTTACAGCTTTGCAGAAGAGTTTTAACTCAATCTAACTTTTCTCTGCATTTTGTTGGCATTCATTTCTTTAAAACCTAAAATGTCACGCTCCCCTCCTCCTCAACAGACTAGGGCAAAACCAAATTTACATGAATCAACACAAAAACCTGTGGATTAGCAGGAAAAATATCCTAAAACAAATAATTCATCTTTGAGAGTAACTTCTCATAAAAATTCACAACCCTAGAAGTCTATTTGCATTAATTATTTAGGACAGTTTACTAAGGAGAATATTAATAACATGTCTGCTTCATTTTTTACCAGATGAACAACTTTTTGTTAATTAGATACAGAATAACTAGCATCATCAGGATTGAAACGTGCCACCAGAGAAAAGAACGCTACTAATGTAATGAAACATTAAAAGAGATAATGAACCTAGTCAACAGATAATCATGGGGGGTTTTGTCAAAGAAAAGTATGATTTTCCATATTTGATGAGGCTGAAGCTGATGGACTCCTTCAGAAATTGCCATAAACCATCAAACAAAAGTTCCATAATGGACATAGACACTACTGGTTTATAAATGTATTAAAAAGAAAATAGGAATTAGGATATTTCCTCTCTGTTTCAACTGACATATATGGTGGCAGGGTAAAAAATGAACATAAAGAGTTTGATGTATTTGCAGAATGATTATATCGTATCCATGGAATAGAAAAAGTTAAAGCTAATGAATCCTTTCAAGTGAATTAAATGGGCTCTATTAAATACTCAATCATTTTCTAAAATCAGTACATTGAAATATCTGGAACACTTCAAAAGTGTTAGTGACTTTGAAAAGTAAAGAAAAAAACTGACTAGCGCTGTGCAGAAGAAAACTCTACTCCCTGAAAGTACTAGCAACTTCAGTAGTGCTACTAAGAAGCAAAAAATTGCTATTAATTTTATAAAAAAATAATTTTATAAAATGAACCTTGAAGGATTATTTGAGGCTGTTCATTTTGAATGAAGCCATAATTTCAAATATCCTAGTATGCAGAAAGTGTTTCAGTATTTATCTAGGGATTTTAAAAGCAATTTTAATATAAATGCAGTGAACTGGACCTGCCTTACCAGACTTTTTAAGGACAGTGACCAATTCCCCCCTTAAAATGAATAAAATTAAATATATAACCTGCATCTAACCTGATTTTAATCTAACCTGATGCAACAAGATTTGTTCTATATATGTCCTAGGACTATTTTGTTCACAGAAAACACATCCTGCTGATTATACCCTCTTTATATTTTAATAATGAAAATATTGTATTTAAAAAACCCTATGCTATTAAAGTTGTGGAGTCTTGAAATATGTTAATCATTCTAACCCATACTTACAGATCCAGAACACTCAATAGAATATACAGGTTCAAATCCTTTTCCAATTAGAATCAGGGGTGCTAATTAATTAGAAAAAAACTGCAAAATCGTATTCTGATAAAAAAGTACTATTCAAAGTCACAGTGAAAACAATCCTATGGAACCATAGGAATACCTTACTATCATTTACTTCTCTTTTCTCAAGCGATGTTGGGGCTGCACTGACTGACTCAATTTGTAATGCCAAATAAACTATTTCAGACATCCATTCATGTCCCTTTCAAACAGCAGGGGGTGCTGTGTAGTCAGCTACCTTGCCTGAAGGGTAAATAAAAGGAAATGGAAATCACCTACAAAATAAATAAATTAAACCTTGTAGTATGGCCCATGTATTAGAAAGGACTGAGCATAATGAGACATCTCATCAGTGTAAGAGTAAAAGAAGTCATATTAATCTCAAATCCTCTTGGAAATGATCCATTATAGATAGCCTGCTGCAGAATTTTGAGAAGAAGCTCCTCTACTATAACTTCTTGGACATTTTTCATTACTGCATGCTGCCGGGAAGACGTGAATAACAGCATTTATGAGTTATGATGGCACAGATTTAGAACTGTGGATGATACCACATGTGTCCATCTTACCCTCTGGTAAAGTCACACTTATCACAAGATGACAAAACCCAAACTGGTCCACATTCTCTGAAATTAAAGCTTCACTTCCATTCAAAAAGCAAAGTTTTGTTTTGTAAACAAACATATACTAATAGGAAGGAACTCACACCATAAAAAAGGCAGAATTTTAGGTCTAGAGAACCTGGGTTGTTTTCCAGTAAAAAAATTGTGCAGCAAATAAGGTAAGAAATCACTTAGATTCTCATCCAGTGCAAACAGAACACTGACCTACAAATCTACTTTACTTATTTTTCCTTACAAACATCTTTCTATTTTTTGGCCTCAAACAGAAGTGTAGAAGTAAGCAAACATGACCATACTTCAACTGAGACCACAAAAATGAGTTTCGAAATCCAATTTCCAGGAAAGTCTGATTTCATTACATATTTTTCCTGAAATGCTATCCTAATTGAACGTTCAATTTTCCAAGTATTTTTGCTCTCATTTCCAAAAAAATTTAACACTGATAAAGTTTTTAATTTTCTTTCCTCATTATTTACAGTTCTGATGGGCTGCTGATCCTTTGTTTAAACGTTTACATCTATATAAAAATCTATACTCTTTTAATTTGATCGTGAGTGCAAAACCAGTTATCGTAAACTCAGTTAAGTAAGGAAATACTTATATCTCAGATGTTGTATAGCTGTTGCTGGCAATGCTAAGGAGTCATGTGGTACCTGGAAAATCTTTATTATATTTACATGAAAGACTGGATATATATTGGGTTCTGAAGACATTCACAATACTTTTAAACCATAAATTTCTGACAGAAAAATTTGGGGTTTGTCGCACTTTGCAAAATCTCTGCTGACAAGTCTATACAATCTCACACACAGAAGTCAAAATACACCTCCATGTTACAACGTCCATAAACACAAATTTCATCTGGGGAGAAATATTTTTTCTGGTAGAATATTATTATTTTTTGGGTTAACTTAAGGATCAATTCAATACTCTTGCTCTCTACTCTTAAAGAGCACATCACAAAAGTAATACAAACCGTAACACATAAGGGATACAAATCCACCTCATTTCTCTGGCTTACGCTCTCATGATATACTAGTGTGATAAAATTATTACTGCCCTTTTGAAATGGAAAAAGATACATTAGCCAGTTCGTTGTTGATATAAAAATCACTGGAACTAATTTGGTCTATCCTATTAGACTTCCTAACTTGCACTCTTTTCCTTTAAAGTTATAGTAGCAGTAACCTCCCTGCAACTTAATCATCATAAAACCAAAATTAAGTGCTTTCATTTCTGAGCCATGAGTTAAATTTCTGTAAAAATACTGGTTGGATCACATTACTATTGTCCAATAAGAACAAGTAGCTGTCTGAAATCCATGGATGGTGCAGAGTCTTTTTTTACAAAGAAATGAAAGGAAAGCTTTTTTGCAGCTAATGGACACAAACATATAGATAAGTGATGTTAAGTCACCAAAAGGGTGACCTCAATAACTCGCACCAGTATCAAGAGCTCAGCTGGAGAACTCTACTTATTAGTGAACACATGCCGCATGTCGTGGTATCCAAAATGGCATAAAGTAGCACTGTTTGTAACTTCATCATGCTAGCTACATATGAAGTCATACAGACGCAACACACATGGCTGAAAACAAGTATGGAAATATGTGTGCATATAAATGTGTATAGATACTCATGTGTATCTCTGAATATGCAATCCTACAAAAAGAAAGCATAAACTGTTTCTCATGTGCCGATATTGACCACCCACTGATGGCCCCTGGTTTATTTAGGGATTACATTGGTATAAAAGTGGAAATTTCCATCCGTTTTTCTCTAAGTTAAATATTCACCCCTCACCTATAAGCTGACCCCTCATCACAGCAGAGATCTTCAGGCTGTGAAGAGGTCTTTTATCTCTAAGGACTGATCTTAGTCCTCTGACTACAGTGAACCCAATGGGTGACCTAAATAGCTGCAACAGATTCCAGTGCTCATGTGGAATATTCTGCTCATCAGCATGAGGAGAAAACACAAAAACAAAACCAGAAAGAACAAAACCCCACAAACTAATAAAAAACACTGAAACCCACAACTAAACCAGTATTTGTAACTACATTTAGAAAACATTTTATTCAATATATCTCATGTTCCCTTGGGATCTCACATGACTGTTCTATGTGCTAATTTTACTGAAAACATGGTCTGGCTTGTTTTCACAGATAAGGGACTGATTTGTACACAGTAAGTGGTGTTTTTAGCACGCTGCAGATAGTTCAATATCTAAACATGACACAGAGTTTAAAATGAAGTTCCTTGCCTTGCTTCTTAAAGGTTTACTTGTGCTCAGTCTTTACTGCAACCTGAATCAACTTCTTGATTTAGTATGTGATATAATATATGAACCCACAGGCACAATACTTTGCCCTTGTGCCCTGAGCATTTTGAGTCTCAGAAAGCATGAGAACTCTTATCAGGAGACCTAATAGAGAATCTAATCCTGTAGATAAGGATATGGAGTGGGGATATGGCGAAGGGAAGAGGTGGTGCTGAATCCATTTAATCGCTTGAATGATGCTGTAAGCTCTTCAATTTATTAAATTTATCTACTTTCCATGGCTGGTTTACATGACTAGATAAACATCTTCTTTTGGCATTTTGATGGAATCATAAAAGGGGAGGAACTTTGAAAAAATAGTCCTAAAGACCTCGATAGTGTTGTACTGATATTTCCAGCGTTTTTTTCCTTTTAACTAAAACTATAAATAAAGAACCATAGTGTAGCATGGATTTATATGCAGCACTCCCAATTGATTTCCGTGGGATTTGCTTTGAAAAATCAATGGTGTGACACACCACAAAGATAGACATTAATTTTTTTCTACTTTAAAATAACAAAATACATTCATTATGACAAACTATTAAGTAGTTTTAACATTCATTTTGTTGGATTATGGCAAGTACTACTTAGAAGTCAAATAAAAATAAAACTAGAGAAAACAGATCCCATTCCTTACTTTGCAAAAACAAAATGGTATGTAAAAGACAAGTAGTAGAAGAACAAGATAAAAACAAAGGTAGTGAAGACCAAAACATTAAGTAGATAAAAACAGTACCAATGCATTAAGCAAGTAAAAAGGGAGTTTATAAAGAACTATTACACATTAAATAACATAACCCCCAAAAAGCGAAAAAACCCAAAACACAAAACCAGAGTGAACTTTGCAAAGCTCATATTTTTTGTTAGCTATGAAAAAACCTAAGTAGTATATTCATTTTCACAAGAAAATATTGAAGGGGTATTCGAGATGTTATACATACCTTCTGACAACCAACTACCAAACTTTCCATTTGGACAGTTATCAGAAGATCAAAGATAAGCCTCTGGTGTATTTCCTGCTATAGCACAGAGGCATAATTATTATGAACTTGGAAACAAATACTGAACCATAAATATTCAAAGCCAGGACAACTGAATTTATCTGATGGAGACCAATATAGTGTACCAGAATGTTTACCCTCAAAACCAAAGAAAAATTAAAACTATATATATATATATATAATAATTTTACAAAACTAAAGCACCTACTGCACTTCGTTGGCTTTTTTTTCCAAATCTAAACCAAAACAATTGCACCAAATTCACCCACAGCCCATATTTGAATGCTGTAATCTCTGATTTTCTTGAATACTTTAGAGGTTCTCAATACCTGTTACTCTTAGAGATTGCCTGCTGAAGCACACAAAAATACTGTAACCTACTCACATAGGCAATAATTGAGAGCAACAACCTAACTTCTCTGTTTACTATTCACTGCAAGAAAATACAATGTTCAGACCTTTCAAAAGCCGCTGAGATGATTTTTTAATCTTTAAAATATGATTGCTTATTTCAACTGTGGTCTGGGGATAAATTCTTTGATTTTGTTTTTTTTTTTAACACTCATTTCTTCAGCTTATGGAAGGAAACAAAACACTGGATTCTCTTTCCAAAAAACAAGCTGAAGACAAAACTGCTGGATAGAAATATTTTTTCAGGTTTTAAGCAACCAAAGCTCTAATTAGTTCTAAAATTAATATTCTACACTAGACACATGAAACTTACATGATGTTGTTATGGCAACTCTATTTTTTAACAAAAGGAATTAACAGAAGCATGTACTTAGGTAGAGCTGTTGGAACACCATCCTGTTGAGGATCTTAATAAAATATAGAACCACTTATGCAAAATTATTCTTGTAATTATTTTGTTTTAGTGTTACAAGCCTACTCTTTTGGGAAAAAATGCACTGTTCCCAGAAAGTACCTTTGTTGTACTTTTTATTTGTTGATCAGGTGTTGATTACTTGTTATTGTGATCTCTTTTCTTTTCCCAGCTTTTATCAGCCATAAAGTGGCTTGCTAAAAGTATTGCATATGGACTGTTGTCGTATTTTAATTTCACAATATGAGGAGCAAAGATGGATTGCGGAGGCTCTCAACTCATCCCTAATGGTTAATGCTTTGCTGAGAAAAGGACTTTGGGAGTTGTTTATAATAGTGCTCTTAAAATACTTCCTTATCAGCATCAAATTGGTTTTAAAATGACAGATTTCATTCTAATATCAGTGGCACAATACAAATGGCAGCATGATAGCTTTCATATTTCCACATAAAAATGTTTCCGTAACTTTAATGAAGAGCATAGTCACTGGACATCCATATTCCCTATTCATTCTAGCAAAGAAAATGCATTCACTCATACTGCACAGACTGGGGTGGGGAGAACAATAAACAGAAAGGAAAGGCCTCGTTGCATATTGCTGAAGATCTCCTTTTCAGCACTCATAGAAACCAGCAAAAGCTTATCTACATTTTTTTTGTTTTCTTTTTCTCTTACATCTTCATCAAAGTCTCCGCAATGTCCTTTTAATCTCCAGGAGAACAAATGTCACATGTGAATCACTTTGCTTCAATCCATTGATTATACTTTGTATAGTTTTTTGCATATTACAGCCAAGGAGCAGGTTTGTTCTGGTGGCCATGTACAGTATTGACAGAAAGGACACGTTACAAGCAGCAGTAATGTACAGTAACAACAGAAAAAAATTAAATAAATGTGGCATTTTCCTCCTGAAGCTTAAATGAATAAACCCCAAAGAAAAGTAACGAAGGAGCAAAGAAATACTGTGAGCCAACTCTGTTTTGATGTAGACAAACAAAAAGGAGGAAGAATAAATCAGTTAGAGCCCACATTCCATTGATATTTCTAAGCTGTGCTGAGGACTCCTTTGCTCAAGATTGTGCTCAACAGACAAAGACCCAAGTTAAGGGCAAAGCAAAGACAAACTGGCCAAAGGGAACTCCAGGAGGTACTGTGCCTCACTGCTTCTGTTTTACAGACTAAGGGGCAACCTTTTATTTAAGCTATTCAAAAAGCATTAACTCAGAGTCTCACCAGCTCGTTTGAAAACTGTGACATCTTCTTGGAAGTGCAAATTCACAAAAAAATCTTCCTTTTGGTGTAAGCTTAACAGAGATTTCATTGAGTAATTGCCAATTTTTCTACTACACATTGTTAAAAGTAACAAAGAAGTATGAGGAGGAAAGGAGAAAAGAAAAGAGTTCATTGAGCTCAGCAAATTGTACAAAGCTGGATCTAGAGAGTAGTTCATTTAGCCCTTGCAAAAACATTGGATGGCATCCAAAACGGAGACTCTACAGACTTTCTTCATAGCAGAGTGTCAATACATCCAGGGAGGTTTGCCTTCCCTGGGAAGAAATGGGCATTTGTCTACCCTTTTTCTGGTCCTATGAAGAGTACTGTTCAGGCTTGTGACTGAGCTGGCATGGGTTATATGTATGGGCTGCCCAGGACCATCATAATTAGTATGGATCCATGAAAGGGATCAATAGTGTGTGTCTATTCACCAGCAACCTCCCACCCCACCCCCAACTTTAAGAAATGACAAGCACATAGCCTCTGTTTACTGTTAAACAGTGCTCCAAGAAAATGAGGAAATTTCAAAGTCCAGCTCCAAAGAAGTGAGAACTTACACAGACAGACAAAATCCTTCTGTCTGCATAAGGCTTACACTCATTTTTGCTATGCCAAGAAGCTTTGTTATTTGTTGTGGAAATTTTAATTCCATGCCAAGTGTGAATAAGCTGCACATGTAGGAAAAAAACCATGTACCTTCAGCTAAGATTACCTGGAGGTTCAGAGAATACTTATAAACCCTTCATGCCTAGACACCGATATTTTATCTTTCAAAGATTTGTTGGGAGGAAAAAAAAAAGTATTAAGTATTTTATGGAAATGGTTTATCTCCTCCAAAGGTGATAAAAAAAATTAAAAATGAAAAAAGAAATAAAAGGTAAAAAAAGCATCTGATGCAGAGAACTTATTCAGCAATACAGAAACAGTGACTCTGTCCTTCCTTTAGGCTGTAAAAATATACAACAGCTGTGTCAAAATCCTACCCTGTGGAAACATATAAATTCTGCTGCCTTTGCTGCTGACATCACTAAATCTGAATTTTACTGGGTGGTGTGGCAGCCAGTAAATTTTCTTTTGTGCAGTAAGAAACAGAAGCCACAGCCCATTCACTAAAAATAGTGATTTGTATGGACATTATTCAAATGTTCATCCAGGTAGAGGGATTCTTCTGGTGATATATTTTCTCTCTGAGAACATTTTGTACTACCTTTCTGAGACTGCACTGAGAATTTTACATGGTGACTGTCTATTTTCATGGCAAAACTACATGTGGTTCTCCATGTGCACACACCTCCTCACCTATGTACTTGCTCTTTTACCCTCTTAGATCTAACAAGGGGAAAATATACTAACTTCTCAAAGAAGCAAAAACGAGATATCACATAAATATAAATCTATTATTCTTACAGTTTTAAAACTACTATAATGCATCCTCTTTGGAAACTTTGCAGCTTAAATTAAATTGAATTCATAACTTGATAATAAATAGAAGGCCATTAAGGAAAGACTGTACTGACTAGGGTTCATGCATCACATTCTAAGAAACAACTCGTTTTATTTTAATCAAGCCTAACTTATAATCTTGGCTGCAAAACAGGTGAACTAACTGGCAGAATAGGGGCAATTTATGATATTTTAGGGAAGTATCATGCTCTGATTTGAAAATGCACAGAGGTTCAGTGGACTCAATTTATACATTTAATTACGGTGACGTCCAGATTTGACTTTTTAATTTAATAATCATCTAAACAAATGACTCTTTATTTTGTGCTAAAGTTCTTAATTTCAATAACCCACTCTGAAGCCAAAAGCCACTCACACTGATATAGAAAAAATTGTTTAATCAAAGGTTACATATGATGATAAATTGGTATGGCATTTGTTCTTCTGCCCTTTTAATGCAAGAAAAATAAGTGAACTTCCAATCAACCTGTCCAATGACTCCTTCCAGACCTCTCCTTATTTAAAAGGATATTACAGTTAAACAATAATTACATATTACACAATACAGAAAGCAGAAAACAACAATGAACAAAAATCTGAGACATTTTAAGACTAAAAGGGTATGGTCAGATAACCATAAAATCTAGTCATTACTGACAGTGAAATAATAAATTGTAGTCATTATCCGACCAGTAGCTAAGTAATGAAATACGTTGGCACCTGTGATGAGACACACACATTTGGAAAGCATTAGGTCTTTCTGTTTAAGATAGAGCATATACTTCACAATGTGAAAAGGGCAGTGTGGAAAGGAAACCAGTTTTGGGCACAATGGGGAAAAATCGCCTACTCTCATCATTCCCCTCAAATGCCCACTCTCTCTTGTTGGTCTTTCTCAGACTGCTGCTTCTGTCTCGGTGTCAGAATAACTGGGTATGTCTGAGGCCACCCCAAAATGGTGCAGGATCCCCTGGGAAGCACCAAAGTAAGTGTGCAGAAGGATTGCCCAAAGGCTGAGGAGAGCAAGAAGCAGGGAGGAGCAACACGTGCTTTTGGGATCAAAGCTTTTTTCAACATCCTTGTGTACTTCATAAATGATGGACTAATTATCTTTCTTGCAAAGATTTTACACTGTGATAACTACAAAAATACCGTTGGCCTGACACTGACTGTACAGGGGTGATGAATTAGAATAATTAGTAAACACAGTAAATAGTATTTAAATTCAACATTTGAAGGATGCATTGCTGGTGTGTGCAGGCCCTTTATAGCTGCATAGTATGTGGAGTCCTCAACTCTCAAAGGAAAAAACAAAGGGAAGGTGAGACTGAAGTGAAATAAAGGCATCCAGAATCAATAGCTCTCTCTACTTCTCTCTGTCATCAAAGACTTGTCTGTGGAACAGTATCAGGGCATACTCACCATACTTTTTAAGTCATGCAGCATTCTTCATCTACAACTACTTGGTAGAACTACCAAGGAAAGAAAAGAGAATTTACCCAAATATTATGGTCTTAAAGAGCTGAAAGGGCAAGTTAAAGTATCTCTCCTAGCAGTAATGTAAAAATCTGCTTTTGCAATAGCTTGATGTACTAGAAATTTCAGTTTTTCTAAAGTGCCCTGCATCTTTAAGTGACCACAACTACAACTCATTTACCTTAAAATTTTCCTGAGAATTGTCTCAGTTTATGAACCTTTATGAATTTCTTCATTGCTGCCAAATATTAATTGAAACAATTAACTGTGAAGAACACGTGGGTGCAAAAATATTAGTACCACATAATTCTTTCTAGTTAAGAGGCCCTTACTGGATTATTGCAGAAACGCTCTGGAGTTCTAATTACCTATGGAAGTCCCACAAGGTTACTGCAGAACATGGTAATTAGACAGTTGTAATATAAGGTGTTAGCAGGGGATTGAGGATTTGTGCTAAGAAGCATGGTGCTTTCATGGCTATTTACTGTGCAGAGTACCAGAATTTAATGGAATTTGGTGGAAATCTCCAATGACAAGTGTAGTTAAAAGGTGAGAGAAATATCTTAATAGGAATTCAGCAGCTGGTGGGGGGAGACTAACTATACTACTTCATGATGTTTATATGAATAAAAATTATTCAAGTGTTATGATATTCATGGAATTTTCAAAAGTCTTATCAAATATTTAATGCAAAATACTTCTTACATTTTTTCTGTATAAATAATACTTCTATTAACCAATATATACACCAATATTTACTAATAAAATACCAATAAAATACTTCTCAATTTTGTGCACAAAGTGCTTCATATAAAAAAAAAAGGCAAATTGACCATTGGTCTCTCACTGATAAAGAAGAATTATGTCACTTTCTGTGATAGCACACAATAAAATGATGTGGCTGCTGTTGTGTGCAGAAGCCTTTTATTTCCTAGCTCAAAGGACAAGGTTCCCAGTGACAGAGTGGTATTAAAAGCAAAAGCTCATGAAAAGGCTCAAGCTTGTACCCCTGGCACCACAGCAAGACACTTGAACTATCCTGTTGTGACATCCCATTCAGTAGAAGCAATTCAGTATTGCCAGTTTTTTAACTACATCTAAATGTATGGACAAAATACAGAGGCAGAATGCTACTCAATTCTATTATGATAAAGGGTAAATTTGGAGTAGTTGAAATTGAACCAAGTAGCACTAGTGCAAATTGACACTGATAAACTGCAGAGGAAAATGGGGTCCCTAGTGTTTCTCTTCAATATGGCTAGGGCATTCTGAACATGAAGCCGTTCACAAACACCACTGCTGAGGGAGAAAGGGAGTGCGAAAACCTCTCACAAAGCTTCAGCCTTTTTCCATCTTTATGACTGTGTGAAGTGGATATATAACCCTACTAGACAAAGTGGAAGGCAATGGTGAATCCATCTTTAAATGTCTTAACATTTCACATGACAGTTATTATAACTCATTTGCTCACAATGCCTAACTTTCAGTCCAAAAAATACAGTCTTTCACAATGCGATGGGAACAGCCTTTCACAAGGCTTTCCGTATAAAGGTGAATTTCGCTTTTCTTAGCTAAGCATGCAGCAAGGTTAGAACACCTTCATTGTAAAAATGATAATATTGCTATTCAATCTTCTTTATCCTCCCCTTTCAGTAAAACACACCTCTCAGCTTTGTATGTCAGGCTGAGTAAAGAAAGCTTACATTATTCTGAAGAACATCTAATACATAACTTTGTAATTTTAAAAAAAGCACATTTTCAACTTTCCAGGCACATGTATTAAAAAAAACCAACATGCATTCTGTAGCTATTATTACACTTAAGCAAATAACCATGCAGACACACAAGCATCATAAGCTTCTTTTGAACACATACAAATTCTTTAACAAGAGAAAACATAAAAGAATGCTATGGATAAAACTTGCCTTAATATTTTTCAGCATACTTTTTTTAATAAGAGCAAATGTGGGGGTTTTTGTTACTCTGATTCTGAGTACACGACCTTTTAATGTATCATCCTGCCTGCTTCTGTACATCTCTTGATTTGTGACAACAAAATAACACTCACTAGTTGCATTAGTTCATGATGGCGACTCATCTCTGTGGAAGTTAAATCCTGGCTCTTATGATCCTGGCCCAAGTTTATTGTGCCATTTTTAACTCAACATTAATTAAGAGCTTGTTACCTTCTGCAGTCTTTCTAATGGGATTGTAGTGGAGATGCCAAGATATAGAAATCCACGTGTGTCAGTTTTTCAGTGGATATAATATCTTCACAGACAGAATTTGAAAAAAATTAAAAAAGAAAGAGAAATTTATCATGAATGACTGTTTTCTTTCAGGAAAGCAAAGGTCTTCCCAAACACTAAAGCAAGGAGTTAAAAGCAAAGACAGGAAGCTGCTGAGTTACCATCTCTTACCAAAGGACTTCTCCTGAAAAGTTGATCTCTTTTCATTTGATATAAAAAGAATGGCCAAAGGGCCAAAGGAGAGAATGAGGACAAAAGGGAGAAGACAGAAGGAATGATGAAACTGTTTGAAAGCAAGAACCAGGCTGAAAGTACATGTGTCTCCTCTCACACATATAAGCCACCACAGAAGGATGGGATGGTTGGAAGGCTGATGCTAACAACCAATCCACTCTGGCCCAGTTAGGAATCTCAGTAAAGAAGGGTTTTTTTCCTCTCCAGGGAATAAATATCTCACTTTAAGAAGCCTAGAAAATATTAATATATTCATTGAAAGTCACTCCTTTCATCCACTCAATATGTGCATGAAAAAGTTTCACAGCACAGCGTATCTCACAGCTTTCCAAGCGGATGCTGGGCAGTTTCCTTTATTGATTTATTGCAGTATGTGAAGTGTAAACTGATTCTCTCTCATTATTTAGATGTATCCACAGCTTTCACATCCTGGGTACTGACAGGACATAACTGGCTAGCAGTTTTACAAAGTAACACATTTACACCTTGGGGAAATATATTTTCATGGTGTATACTGGAAGTGCTAATTGACTTTTATTTCCTAATAACTGTTGAAACTAATAAGTTCAGAAAAGCTGGTGATTTCAAAGAACTGTAAATTAGACATTAAGACATCTTTCAGACTGTCTAGCCCATATGTGAAAATCTTAAAAAGTTATATTTAAGCTTCTGTCCTCTAGACTGAATTGATGAAGTCATCAATAAGTCAATCATAACTGTCATAACGCAGGATGTTGAGAATCTAGTAACATCATATATGTAATTACTACTACCATAAGTCATTGGGAAGGTAAAGCAATTGTCTTTTCCTGTATCAGCAGAATGGCAGTATGGAAATAAAAAAACCCGAGCTGCAGCTAAGACATTTAGGACACACTTGACATTATGCGTCAGGTGTTGGACTTTTTAAAAATGATCTTACTGGGAGCATCTGACAGTCTCTTCCCTCACCTTCGCATACCACATATTCACACAGTTTTTTAGCACATTGAGTGATTTTGCAGAGTACAAATTAAAATTATCACAAGTCCTGCAAAAATAAGCAGATGGACAGAAGAAAGGTACCTTGTAAGTGTCTACAGGAAAGGTGGGTGCAAGAACTCATACTGTATTAGATGGCAGAGAATCCACAAAGATAACTGACCTTAAAATAACTCCATTGTGAGAAATTTCTCAGTCAGTGCTTGTATGTTCTTAAGATACCACAGTCAACTGACCAGGAATCACAAATCCATGAGAAACGACTTTATGGTTTCCTTCAATTGAGAGAAATCACTGCAAAGCAAAGCCTGACTACCTTCTACTGCAGTGTCACGAACAGCCCCCATCTTCAAAAGTTCTTGCCTTAGAGGTGGGCGAAGTTTTTTAAAAGGGCATTAAAAAGACAATAATGAAAATTAGAAACGGGAAGTAAAATAAAAGAGAGGAAAAAAAGAGAAGATGAGGCTCCCTCACTGCAACCTCCCTTTCCCCTCCCAAAGAAAACCCAAACCAAATCCTGAAATGCACAGATGGCAGTATCTGTGCCAAGGAACACTGTAAGAGGTTTCACTCACGCATAAGGCCATTAGAAATGGTGACACCAGGAATTATGATTGGGACCTATGCACATATAAAAAGAGACAGCTTGATCAAATTAGACTGGGCTGTGTTTCATTCACTCCATAGGTTCTGACTCATTCAAAGGACATTAGCAGTCACAAAGCTGACTGCCAACTGTTTCCCTATTCAGTGTATATAATTGGAGTGGAGGTGGGAGGTGATAAAAGCAGGGAAGAGGCATAATAAGACCACAGAACAGAGTAAAAGGTAAAGCTGGCCAATGAAGTTAAAAGAGTGGATGGAAAGTAAATTAGACACTTCATGTTGCCAAACCAATAAAACAGTGAGAGTTTGGAAAAGAAGAGAGAAAAGAAAATTGGTGAAGTTCAATCAGGAATGGAAAGGAAATGGCCCAGTAAGAATAAAATGAGGCACAGAGCACAGATAAAGAGAGCTACATGGGAGGGAAATAAAGAATGGAAAGAGAGTATCACTCCACTGAGGACATCAGGAGATCTCAGCTGACTAAAGGTGAGAAGTGAAAACACATAGGAGTGGAAGAGAGATAATGAGGGGAGCAATGAGATGTTAAAACTGAAGAACTGAAAGAATACCTGTCATTTAAATATTCCAGTAAACTTGAGAGGAAACACTGCAACAGACCAAGCTGAACTGGCAAGATCTGAAGGTGCACAGAAAAGATGGCAAGTAATGAGACCAAGAGACTTCAGGATGCATGTAAGATGATCTCATCAGTGCTAGATATACCAGTACAGACTCCTTTGAAGCTGACTAACTTTATTAATCTTTATTTTTTGCCCTAGAGTAGCTTTTCGTCAAGGATGCTTTCAGTAAATCAGCCATATCACTGCTTTTGGAGCTTTTTTTGCTGGTTTGCAGTTTGGTTTGCATTTTGCCAGCACCTGGTGACTTTCAGACCTGAATGTAAAATTCCATCCTGTTTGCTTCATCAGGAAATGAGTTATAGCACCAGATTTCCACTAAGTAAGTAACTCTGATTATGAAGTCATATTTAAAAAGCCAAGCAACTTACAATTCATTTGAAGTGCACCATAAATCCTGTAGAGCAACCAGACACAATAAAATTTCTGTATTTAAAAAAAATAAATTTAAAAAGTGGTAAAGTAACAGAAGCAATTCCATTTTCAGTTTACACACCGAAGTCTATAGGTCTGATATCACAACTAATATGTAAATGCAAGTTTTAAAGTGATTTCAGTAAAAACCTGAGGTATGTTCCACTAATATTTCATTAATGGTCTGTGCCGTTGGACTGAAACACATGGGCCCACAACACAAAATACCCAAGAATCATGTTTAACAGTGTTTTTTGAAATCAATCTTTCCCAATGGACAAGTCTTTCAGAACTACATATCTCATTGATGCTTCCATCTATCACCAATGTTCTTTCAGCTACACCACTATTCAGAAGTATCCTATTTTATATCTAAGCCAGATATCCAAATTCCTAATGGATTTTTTTTTCATATATCACCAAATTTTAGAGTCACAAAATTAACAGTTTTGCAAGGCTTAGCTCCATTCTGGGTGCTGCAATACCATATATAATGGGATCTGTTATATTTGTACATTATTTTCCCCTAAAACTGATATCTGAGGTAACTAAAGTCCTTTCACAGTCATCGACGATTTTATAAGCATTATCAGTGATGTAGTTGATTGCATTATTTGCAGAGAATACTCAGCCATTTGCAGTGAAGAAACAGACAGATGCTGTGCTGACCGCTTCACAGAGCAGGAAAGGACTATTAGAAATGGGGGTTCTAATAGAGCCGTTGTGTCCCATTTCACTTCTAATAACTGTGATCTCTTTGTGTCCTTCAGCAGGGTTTCCAAGATGCTAACCACTCAGAGCTTAATAGCCACATAGATTCTCACTAGACAGCAAAATTAGATGACAGAATAGTTTTCTACCAACTTTTTTGTTTCGTGCTTCTCTTTATCTCAAATGTAATTCCCACAATATCTAATGGTATCGTGGTTTTGCTTCTGTTTTTCACCTTTGATTAGTGACTCACTCAGTCATCTTTAAGTCTTGCAACTCTACATATTGTTTGGTTCATCTTCCTATAGCTGCTTTAGTATGCTTTTAACTTGAATCTTGGTCTTTCAAAATGGTTTCTACAGTCTTATAAAATGCACCCTTTTTCCCCCCTTAAAACTTTCCTTTAATTGCCTTTTTCATTTCTTGTGTAGATTTCAGCTTAAAAGAGTGGGGACCAATAAAACTCCCCTTGAGGTGTCAAATATAATTTATTCCTTAAATGTTGTTTTACGACATGGGAGAAGTGTCATTAAGAAGAGATAAGATAAAAGAAGGAAGAAAAGTGAATGGACAGATAGTCCAGACAAAGAGGTGAATTAACAGGGCATATAACAAAATGAGTAAATAGGCAGCTTTGGAGTAAAACTTTGGAGGAGGTGGCTTAAGGAAACAGCTATTCTACAAAGGGAAGAGGCAATCACAGCAAAACAACAGCTGTCTGGAAGTCCCCTTCAGTTTCTCAGAGTAAGTATATTGGCTTGAACACCTCTCTAGTTTTAACTCGGAAGGCCAAAATGTGAGGAAAGTAGCAGCTACACTGCAACTTTTTCCAGAGTGGAGTAATCACACAGAATCACACCATTGTGACCCTCTGAAGAGTATGGAAGAAAGAGATACTGCCAATTCCTTCTCCCTGCAGCCAAAAGTATCTTTTTTACTTCTGTTCATACTAGCTAGAGTCTATTTCCATCTTTCTGTTTCTTTATTTCTCTTAATATCTATTCTCATCTTCATTCTTCTTCCTACACCTACATGATTTTTACATTAGTGAACAAAACAACAAACACTAAAAAAGAATGGAATATTCCACAGTAGGGGAAAGGATACAAGAATGAGTCATAAAAATTAATGAAAAATAAAGACAGAAAGAAACTCCTGCCACAACTGACCCACTTGCAGAGCATGCATGCTTCACATCACCTTGTTAAATATTTATAGTTTCTTAATAGTCAGTGGTTCAGTTTTTCTCACATAACATAAAGAATCACATCCAAATTACTTCATTTGGAGTTGTGGAGAAAAATCTTAAAGAAATATATGACTTCAATAAATCAAGTAGCAAAAGCAGTATGACAATTTCTGACATTTCTTCACTGTAACTCAAAATCTGTCTTTCTATATATATGTATGTGCATGTGCATGCATACATATATGTATTCTGTTTGAATATATATGCATACTAGTCCCTCACACAAATATTTATGTTTATATAAAATGCATAACATGACTTTGTAATGGATAAAATAAATAGTGACAAAATCATGAGGGAGCTATGCAAGTCATCCTAACTGAGCAACATTAAGCCATAAAGTGCCATCATTCATCCTGTATTCTATATATATTTTACAAATATATTCCTATAAAAATGTTAAAAAGAGTTTTACAAATTTTATTAGCATTATTTTTCATATCCATCTGCCTGTATAAGCAGGCTCCTTTAGTACTAAGATTCCAACTGCAGAGGGCTCTGAGGGAGAGAAATAGTGTAATTTTTTAGAAAACCTCTCAAATTATGCAAAGTAGATTCCTGACACATAAAAAGTATCATAAAGTCTGCTGTGAACTAAAAGCATGTGCCAATGGATATCAAGGATTCCTCTCTAAGAGCATAAAGTTTCCATTTTCATTCCTTAGATTTGCAAGATATCTCTAATTGGCACAGCTCTAGTGCTGAACTGTGTCCAGACCTGCTCTTCAAGAAATCTAACTTTCAGCACTGCTTGTGCACATTCTGAGAAGACAAAAACACATCAAAAAGAAAAAATGTTTCTCTTGTAAGTCGTACTAAAAACTCTGCAACTTGATATTCCTCAGAAGTCTAGAATTGCAAAGGCACCCCAGTTAAATCCTGCTGGAACAAGAGAAGGAGAGTTGATTAAAGTGGGTATAACTGCACACAACTTATAAATGGTCACACGAATATCTAATGCTTTACAAAATGGGACACACAAATACAGTAAAGAGACCTTTTCAGGAGTGGGACTGGCTGAGCAGGCACACAAGGGAAAATGCATACAGTGGTATTTGGGAGCAGCCACACAGGAAGCTTATTGCACAACCTGACTTTAAATTTGCTCTTTTACATATAGGCTATCAACACCCATTATAGACAACATAAACAAAAGCCAGAGTTTTAGTTTGCACACATGGAGATGGAAACAAGTGTTTGGGTGGTAAATTTTTCAACTCTGACTTCAAGAAAATTAATTAAGACTGTTACAGAAGGGCAGTTTCCAAGTGATGATTGACTCAGAAAGCTTGGAAGATCTCATTTCTCCAAGAGCAAGAAAAAAACTGTTCTAAGTCTAATAGGCAAAGTAATATATTTTCATTGCTGTTACATTTCTCTAGCCAATTAAAAGGACTAAAGAAGAATTTTCAAAATGAGTGGAAAGCCTCGTGACAGAATTTAAGAACCTACAATATGTGCTTAAGAGAACTGTCTTTCAACAATACATGTTTAATCATGAATAACTACTGTAATAATTTGTCCTTAAAAACAGTTTGATTGTAAACATATTTTGCCTTCAGCCCTGATAATTTTACTATTATATGCACATATTCGACATATAGTAGGGTGACTGGATTGGAACTACAGTGTCAAGCTATTCAGTAGGGAATTGAAAAATTCAGACAAGTTAATTGATTTATATACAAGGAGTAGTTAGAGAAAGATTTAGTCAACAATAGATTTAATCTTAATAGAGTAAATTTAATCTTAATAGAGTAAAATTTACCTGATAAAGCTAAATACTGTATGTATGTTAATGTGAAAACCTAAAAATGTAACATAAAGCTAATAGAGATGTACTTGTGCATTTGAATTGCATTACCTTGCCACAAATAAAATTTTAATTGCAATGAAATTAAGATGACATAAAGTGAAAGTGAAATACATATATGTGTACATAGCTACAAAAACAAATGCCACTTGATAGACAGGGATCAGAAATGTCAGCCTAGAGCAACTTTAGTCCTTTCAGTTAATTTTATAAATAGAGCAAGTTAAATCAAGACTACTCTTTGCATTAAATTCTGTCTAGATTTGCCTAAATTTCTGTGTGCAAGTCTGTGTCTACCTGCTGCCAGATCAGCAGTTTGTAAGTGGGAGGCTGAAGCGAGCCAAGACTTCAGTGTTATCTCTTCCAAATTTTTCCAGTGAATTAGCAACCACTTTCTGGCTGCAAACAATACCATACTGTATGTGTCATATTGTTAGTACTATGCCTTAATTTCAGATGTAAAACTGCCTCTCAAAATAGAGCAGAGAGTGAATTAAAAAAGAATGTCATCATACCAGAACTGTGAGAAACTAGAAAAGACGGAGGACCATATTTCCAGGTTTCTTGGATATATCACAACATATGGTCTAGAGAACATTTTATATTTAAAAACTCTCCAAAATACTGAATTGTCATTCATAAGAAGACTCTTCTGTGCTTCTGAATTCTGAGGACTAAAATTTAATCTCATTTTGTCTTTCTTGTTGGCATAAATCCATATTTTCCAATAGTACCTAAGATAAGATATTTATCTAAGAATATCCTTTATTTTCTGGTCTCTATTTAAATGACCAGAAAGCTTCCTACATATATATGTGCCCATTGATCCCCAGTTTTTTTAATTTGGGAGCATTGTTACTGGGATGAACTGACTATAAAGAATTGTAATGTTATGATTAAAACCAGTTTTCCCCATCCTAGATACTTTTCAATTTCAAGATTCAAATGACTACCTTTTTAAACCTTGGAGGAGAAGGATTTTAGACCATGAATAAATTTAGTTTATATTCTCAAGCACCAAGATCCCTCCTGAACTCTCATTAGTTTCACTGGGAGTCATCCATCAAAAATCTGCCAATTTAAAAATATGTAACACGGGCAATTGCAGGATAATAACTTACACTTCAGAACACTGTTCTAAAAAGATGACAAAGATTTCCAGTACAAACAAACTGTCACTCTTAGTTGCACCTTAATGTTGTTTTTAAACATTTCACCTCTACAATATTATGAATTACATGGTACTTTTAATTACCTTAGTTAAAGCAATAATCAGGCTTGGTCACACACCAGTCCTGACTTCTGGAATACCAAAAGTATGAATACAAATCTCCTTATGTTCTATGCAACATCACTTCAGTTACCCTACTTTCCTCTCAGTCTGTACAAACTGATTATCAACTGCTTTTGGCTGCTTTGTGAGACAGGAAAGGTGACCTTAACACACACAGAGAAGCTACAGGAAGAACATGCTAAAGTTAGGAAACTGTCCCAGTGCAAGAGGAACGCAAATTTCATGGTCATAGTCTGTTGAATAACATCACTTGCGCAACTTGTATGGCACCTAGAGAACAAACCTAGCATAGAGGTATCCCATCCTAGAGGAAGCCTATTCCCTTTCCAAACTTCAGTTAATGCCCAGGCCGCAGTATGGCTAAAGTGAAAACACAGGTCAAACCACCTCACATTTGCTCTAAGGTTGGACCTTGCTATCTGCACTAAATCACACTATTGTGCTGCTTCAGTCTATAGCTAAAGACTGTGCCATATATTCTTTCAGTTCTACAAGTGCTGTGAATGCCTACTATTTTGTAAACAAACTTAGAATGATATAGATGAACTGTGGGTTGTTTTGCTTGTGAGGGTTTTACATGTCAAACCCTTGAATGTCGAATCTATTATAGAATGCTGCTTAACCGGGACTTAGAATTAAAAGCAGGAGAACAAAAGAGGGAAAATGCTTTCATGAGCTTCAACCAGTACATGAAATTCACTGTTTTGTTTTATGTGCATTTGGATACAATGCATGAAGAGTTGAAATTACTTTCAAATACAATGTGTTTTGAAACAACATGTTTTTCAGGTTAGGATGTATTTCCAAATATGCCATGTAAAAGTGCAAGGAAAGTTGGTTTACTTAGAAATAATAAAGCAGTTCCCTGAATCAGTCCATCTTGATGACACTGATGCTAGCTAGCAATGAGGGTGATGCATGAAAATTCTGTTCTCCAGGAAAGTATGCAGGTCCACGAATCAACACAAGCATTTGAATACCAACCAGACAGGTTAAGCACGTGCTAATTATGCATGTTCCTGTGCAGATGACCAATATTCCTTCCACTGGTGAAAGGCCTAATATAATTAGCAGAAACCCCAGAATTTTCTGAAAAGAGGGAAACAAAGGAGTGAACTGCAGGTTACCTGCAATAAGAGCAATGAGTAGAAGATGGGGGAGTTCAAGGTTGCCCCAGGACGAAATACAGAAATGGGGACAGAACAACAGAAGAAATCTCTGTCCGAATTTCTTCCTCTTATTTATTGTGGGAGACATCCAGCTAAGCAGAAGAAGTTTGCCCTTTAGAGGAAACATTTAATTATAGGCATAATGTGACTGTTTTGTCCTCAGCTTTTGATGTTGCTTCTGTGATGGGAAAAGGGTTTCATGCAACACCCTCATAAATCGTGATGAAGTTGGGAGGAGATGCAGAGGCTGTAACCACTTTTCTGAATCAATATACTAAAATTTTTTAATTGAAAAGTAGTCTACATTTATTTTGATAATGAAACTATTCTACATGCTTATAGTATTTTGCATTTTTACTAGTAAACCACAATTTACTTTGTAAGAAAATGCAATGTCAAGAAACTGATTCTTCAGATAACTCCTCTTGACTAGATTTTTCTATTATGAAAATTCTACGTATCATTAAATAGGGTAAATATACCATTTGTAAATACTTCTGGCCTTGAGGCATTTTTTGACAAAAAGCATTTATAAATTTTTAGAAAACTAAAAAAAAAATTTCTCAAGTGGACTTCTGTACCATTTAAAAATGCAAAGTAAATATAGAGTCACACCAAGGAAATTCAGGACAGCTTCCTTGATATGCTATGGAAGCTGGTCTATAAATTCTTATTAAGGAAAAACCCAGAGTAAAAAGGCACAAATTGAGGGAGGGAAGAACATATATTAGTAGAATAAATAACTCCCTGTGGACTGACATACACTGTAGAAAAAAAATTACTTATTTTAATTTTGACATATATTAGACATTCAGTTCTCTTGCTAGTAACTAGTTATGGTCAAAATATGCAATTCATTATTCATGTCATCATAACAGGAAACCATCACGTCCAGTGCAAAGGCACTATGCCATTTCAGACCTGGTATATGCTCCAGGTTTTAAGAACTGATGACTAGATTTAGCTTGATTCATTAGTGCCCTCGGAACTCCCTATTCAGATAGCGTTTCATACAGAAATATGGCTGCTTGCACTTCACTGCTCATCTTCCCACTGAGAATAGAAGACTGCCATGTTAAGGCAGAATAAAGTTTGAAGGACTTACAGAAATCATAGAGCACTGGATAGAAGAGTAGACACACCACTGCATTTGCTACTAATGTATTTTTGCATTTTCTTGGTTTGGTGTTTTGGGATGGTGGGCTGCTTTTTTCTTTTAAATACACTCAAGCATAACAGATCAGTACAGAAAGTAAAAATATTCACACTACTTACCCCAGAGGGTAGAATGACTTCCTTCCCAAATAAATAATTAGGCAGTTTTACAAAACACACATTATTTTCCCAAGTGACTGGAACGGCTCCAAGCGATTAAATACATAATTAGGTTGTTTTTCTAAAATGCTTATTATTTACCTGAGAGTCTCATCACAGAATCTCTAGTAAATACTGTCTCCCTGCTAGCAGTTATTACCAAAAACGCCTCTATAATTTTCATCCTTCCTCCAGCAGTGATATCAACAGAGGATATTACTTGGGGCAATGGATCATGAAAAGGAAAATCTGACTGTGCCAGGCAACCTATTTAACCGACAAGTTGAGCTTCCCTTGTACCTGGCATAGCACTCTTTCATATTACAAATACAGTAGAAAACAAACAAAAGGACTGTTTGGTACTTTAGTTTGTGTTTTAGAAGGCCAGAAATTCTGCTGAAGGCTGTGCCTATCCATGTTTACCTGCATGCATAGCTACAGAAACAAAGGAAATAAAAAAACCCCATACTAAATATTCACTGTTTTCTACCTCATAAGGATAGTGAAGAAAACACCATGTGTTTTTCAAAAAACAAATAACCAAGCCTTTGAGCCCTCCACTGCATTTGACACAGGATTTTCTTTCCCAAGAAGCTGTCTTGGACCATTATCAGAGCATACCAAGCATTCACTTGTACCTACCCCTTCCTCTTTGAGGGACACAGTCATAGTGCCAACCATGCAACAAGTGAATGTGAAAATTCCTGCTCACCAGGCAGGAAAGAAAAGGTCAGGCAATTAGACCAAGCTGGTTCACTTATGAAGCCAAGAGATGATACCAAATGCCCTTTTCCTAGTGACCAAAGACCATAAAACTGACCCTCAGAAGTGACCCCTTTTCATTACTCCACCTCCAGACTCAGTTTTCCTTATGCTTTTATCTGTCCAGAGGCCCTACTGCTTTGTGGTCCTTACAAAGGAGATGAAGAGTGACTGGAATCTCAATTAGAAAAAAAGAGGGCAGGAGGAGATAGTAAGACATGACAAGGTGAGGGAGAGAAAAAAAGACAAAAGGAGAAATGAAGAGCAAGAGAAAAAGATGGAAAAGAATCAGAGGGCATGCCAGCAATATTTAGGGATCACCAAACAAGGCCACAGAGATGGGCAGGCAACAAAGGGAATGGCAGTGAAAGACAGAATAAAAATACATTATTTCTCAGAAAGAAAANATACCTTATATTTCCCAGTTGTTTTTTAACACCTTCAACTAAATTATTTGTGTTTTCCACATATATGTAAATTCACAATCACAACCAAATATCTTAAATGGTGGTGAGAATTTCTTCAGATTTCCAACTTGGTATTAATACAATAAAATTCTGCCTTCGATATTTTGGATATTTCTGTAAAAGTCTAACAGTAAAAACATTCTTGAAGCACTGATATCTCATGCAGTGTGAGCCACAAAGCTGAAGATGGAGTAGCTGAGGTGTGCACCAAGTGGCAAGAACTGCACACTTTGCCAGGTCATTGCTTTTATGGCAGTGCCTCATTTTTTATGAGGTTTAAAAAGAGACATCTAGGGCAAAGGGGAACTGAGAAGAGAAGAAAACAGGTACTGACAGGCAGATAGTGGGTGACTGCAAGCACACTAGGATGCTGCTAGATGATTTCAGTTGCAAATATAATTGTTTCCTAACATTCTGATCTCTGTCACAAATAGACTATAGGATGCATCTTAGTGCTTCAGTCTAGGCCTCTTCAATGGACCTAATGCCTAATATTCCAGACATTATGCAAACTTATGAATGCCGTTGTATTACAAGTTATTATTTACTGTTGAATTTTATCCATGAGCATTTGCAGCAAGCAAGGTATGCAAAGGTATTGACAGAGAATGTGTGAATACTGTTCAAACTTAAATTGTTAGTGAAGGATGTGACTAGCAAAGTCTGGCAGTTTCAATTCCATAAGCATTTCAGAAAGGGAAAGTCTTTTAAAAGAACCTCATTCACCCTCTTTTTCAAGCCATTTAAACAATATATAAGCAAAATGTAAGTTCCACTGTCATTCTCAACTAACTGTATCTCATCTGCCTTTTTTTCCCCACCTTGGGTAGGAATCAGACTGAATTGCGTACCAGGAAAGCCCCTTTTTAGAAGGGGTTCCTAATGCTGTCCAGATGTGTTATTCAACTAAACTTTGTAAACTCCAATGTTAGTTTCTTTACAGATATTTAAAGGTCAAAACATAAAATATTGCAATAAATATAGGGATATTAAATTGTTCTGGTAGACCCAATTTTTTCTTAATTTCATTGAAATAATGAGGCTACATTGGTTTTAAAACTGGAAAATGAAATATGAACATTTCTAACTAGCCCAAATTTATCAGGCATCCAAACAAAAAAAGCTAATTGTAAGCCTCTGAATGAGTCCTTTACAATAGTGTATTAAAACTCACTATCTGCTTAAACATGTATTTTCTATCTGAAAGAATCTAGGCTTATTTCCAAATAAGAATACTCTGTTATCAGATGGTGGCAAGTCTCTATAAGCAATCATTAATTATAGTTAATAATTTCCATGTGTATAAGAAGGGAAGGAAGCAAGGCTACCAAATGACACAGTAGGTGACATGATGGCTTTTTTAATGTGAACATGGATTCCCCATGGGCCAGAACGGGAATATTGTCATTGCATACAGACCTTTCATTCATTACCACTTTCATTCACTACTACAATGGACTGTATTGGACACAGACACAGAATTAAAATCTCTTTCCTAAATTGCATGCCTTATCTCCTTTGCCCCCCATTTATTTGTTGTGTTGAAGTATGTTTCTGGTGAGACAAAATTTATTGAAATGCAGTTTGAACCATGTTAATTTTTATAACCCTCACTTGTACCTACATTGTGCAGTCATTTGACACATCTGCTATATCAAGAACAAATCTGATTTAAGAGTTTTAATAAGAACTTGCATCAATAAATTATAACAGATTGGTGATTAGTACTATTATTTATATGCAATATTTTTGTACCCCTTATAATGCTGATGTCTGCTTCACGGGGATTAATTATTTTCATAATTTTGTCTAAGTAGTAATATAGAAAATGTCAAAAAGAAAATTAGATTTTCACTTCCCAGACACAGAAATTTAATTAAAGCCAACTCCTTGTTGAAGGGTAAAGTCCTTAGCTGGTTCTGTGATATGGTAGCAGCTCTACATTCTGCCATGTGGGAGACCGAGGCTCAGAAAGTGACTCAGGGAATATTAATCACTAGGATTCAGAGACTAAACACATGCTGAATGTGTCATAGTTGGTCCCAGCAGGTTATTTATGGAGTATATAAGTTAGCAGACAGCATTGATTCCTTATAAATGCTGCTGCTTGCACAGCCCACCTCAGAGATGGCGCTATACTGAAAAAAACACTCTGCTTAGATAAAAACACATCCATTAGGCAACCTCTAATTATCCAAGCATGAAAGGTCACTTTCCCCTCATGTTGCATGAGTGTAAGAGAAACACCTCAAGCACATTCCAGCTGTAAAAATACACATCTTCTTCAATCTGTTGGACATTTTTAGGACAAACACTCAGGCGTCTCCAGTCTGCAGAGAAACAGTCCACATATAAACTACTGAACTACCGTCTTGCAAAGCTAAATTCCCAGCCTTCCCAAAAAGCGGTATTATTTACTCCTTTTGCTTACATTCTTCCTTTAGATATCTTTTCTTTCATGCCTTGAACAGTTAGTATCGCTTCTTAATGCACGGCCTCTTTGGTTCCTTCCTTTCATGACTCCTCTTCCCTCTATTTCCTGTATATTATTTCTCCCTTCTATTTATCTCAATTATTCCAATTTTTCACCTAAAGACTTCCTCATTAATATTAACTGCCTATGGATTAGAAGGGGAGCACCAAGCAAGGCCATTCAGGACTCAGAGCACCACCCAGGGACAACTGAATATAGTCTTGGTTTAAAGTTAATCTGCAGCCATGAATGAACAAAAAAGTTTTCTTGTTCAGAAGCTGACCTTTCTTTCTTAAAAAAATACATTTTTCTGGAGAAGATAGACTTTAAGGAGACACAGTCAAAATCATTGTACTTGCTATAAGAGTTCTTATGTAAGACAAATTAGAAAATAGTTGGAATTAAAAAAATACATTCAAGTAGTTCAGTGTAAATAATACTAACATAATAAAACTCCATGACTGGATTTTTTTGTTCATGTATGCAATAATTTTTCTCAATCATATGATAGCTTAAAAGTGACGTTTCAACCATATACCACATCAAGTGATCATTGTAAGAGAAACCAGTATGAGCAGAAGTGCTTTCAGTCAGAACAAACACCTTTCACTTCCAAAGACAAAGTCACAGCTTTCACTGACTCCAGCTGGGACAAAACTTCACCTCGACTTAAGCTGTATATAGGAATAATGAAAGACAGATAGACCCCTCTGCACACACTTTTGCTGCTGCTCCAGCATGTTTATTTTACGTTGACAATGGCTATTTTATTTTATAGGACAAGAAGTCTGCCTTGAAAGTTCATTTCTAGTTCCTCTTAAAGCCAATTAATTTCTAAGCAAGATTTTTTTCATTATCTCTTGTCCTTCATTATTGCTAACCAGATTAAGCCCATGTGCACTGTAATCTCTACGCAATTTACAAATGAAATATATTGCAAGAGAAGAACTAGTGAGCGATAAGGGACAAAAACACCTATGGAAATACATCATATGCTGAATTTAATTCTAGCCACTCAGATTTCTCTAAGTATTTACATTGAATGATTTCATTATAGTTGTTTCCAGAGAAGAACCCAATGGCTGCTTCAAATATACCATGGGATCAAGCTCTGCTTGTTCTATATATTTGGAGCCTGTTTAGATAGGGGAATGTTTCTGCTGCTACAGAAACAGCACAAACACCTGAGGGAGCAAACCTCAGATGTCACTGCCTGAACTTCGGTCAACACTGAAAATGGAAATGAAGGAGCTGCTGTGACTTCAACCATGTCCTTTGAGCTAGTCTCATGAGCTTGTGCTAGTAAAGGAACACAAAAACCCACTTGATACACTGTTAGTTCATGTTTATTTTATGACCACAGTGAGAGGCGAAGGCAGAGGACTATAAAAAATTCTTCAGGAAGGAAAGCACTTCAGGAAACTTCTGCAAATTCAATTAATCCTTGAGAGTAAAAATCTGGTTTATCTATATACTTTTAGTTTCCTTCTCCATCAAAATCTGCTTCTGTACACTCAGATATTGCATTCCAAAAAAAAAATTACAAAGTTTGTAGCTGTCAAGAATTTAACAAGCCCTAAATATAAAACTTAAGGAGCACTTTGAAAAATTCCTAAAACTGCAAATGTGAATCATTTCAATTTCTTTTATTTTATTCCTCTAATAATCACTGTCATTTCCTGCATTTTCTGATTTCCTAAGGTACCTCAAATGTTTTTAAGCAAGATTATTGGAGAGCACAGATTTCAGAAACTGTTGACATATGGAGGCTTCATACCAGGCAACTCTTATTTCTTGTCCCAACTGATGCACTCTTTCACTTTTGGCCCCACTACACTACGCCTTCTTCTTCATTACCTTCTTGGGAAGATTCTGTTCATAGAACACTGACCTTCACTTTAAAGACCCTTGCACACACACACACCCACAAACATACACACTTGAAATTTAATAGAACTTTTGTCTGTAACAGAAAAGATTCAAACAAGCTATTTGGTGTGATCTAATCAAACAGTTTTTCTCCTCCCTTTTGCTTGCAAACTTTGCTTAAGCTACCTGTTTATTCTCTCCTTTTCTTCAGGGGTACTATGATTTGAAAGATGATTCAGAGATTCACGTACAGAGATTCACTGATGTATTGTTATTATACCAATAGCATGTAATGTGGGTAAAAAATTCAATCTTTCAATAGAACATGGGTCTTGAGGTAATTTATTATACTTTAAAGCTTTAGTCCTTTTTATTAGCAGTTCCATACACAAACTAGGATAATTCTACATATTTATTTATATATCTGTGTGGTAAAATCAGATTACTTCCACATACAATAGTGTTTTACAGTCATCAGGAGAACTGCATCTTTTATCTGGATTCCTGTAAAATATATCTTGCATATGATTACTCATAAGGCATAAAGTGATGCAAAGACATTTTTGCAAAGTGCCTACAGCAGTGTAAAACCTTGCCTTTCCTTGGCGTCACCAACTTTTCTTCTACCAAAGATCTGTGGAAGCCTATTTTACCCTGGGGACCAAGACTCATAATGCTGTAATGCTATTTTAAAAATAAAACCGTGTTCATAGGAACAGTATGTGTTTAAATGGGGTAATATATTGTATTTTTGTATACAATTCCTGCTTTGAGGTAATGCTATAAAATTCTTTGTCCTGCACAGTAACTAAATAACCATAAATGATCTTTCATGCATATGCAAATCTATCCCTCTAAGCACCTTATTAATTATTTCAAAGATACTTGGAGGTCACCACTCATGGAAATTTCTATGCATGAAGCTTCATTAATACAAGACACCATACAGAGAGATGGGATAGACTTTTGTTGCCATTTAACAAGGGCAGAGAGTATAATCTGTAACGTTTACTTTTTTATTTTAATGACCAATGAAATGCAGCCAGCTCCTATCCTCACGTCCTTCCCCTGAGCTGATACAGTGGGTTTGAACTGTGGGGCTGCTGCCACACTCCCCTGAACAGCTAATCCTGTCAATGCTCCAGTTACCCTGCTCGGAGCTTTGCTCCTCAACGCTGCCTCTTCTCAGCTGGAGTGGTGCTGGCTGGTGCTAGATTAGCAGCCAAACACTAAGGAATTCATGTTGTTCTTCCCAAAATCACAGCAATGACACATTTTGTTTTGGAACAAAGTGAAGCTGTGGCATTATCGAGGTGATATATCATAGCTCATCAACTGAGATGATAGCCTTCCTTTCAACACATATTATGTCCTGCTTAATTAGGCCCCATAACAGGAATCAAAGCAAAGCAAAGATATAACCACACAAAATACCTCAATGCAATGACAAAATTCCTCTTCTGGCATATCTGTGCCAGGAAGCAAGAAATTAAACCTACTTGAGAAGCACTGTTTCTCTGAAATCCCTAGATCCTTTCCAGCTCAAGTTATCATACACTTGTGATGATAACACTGATCTCGTCTGTCACAGTGACCCTTTGCTGTAGCAGCTGCTGTTTATTTTTATTCTGTTGTGTGTGTGGTGCTTTCACCTCTAGGTTGATCCAGTAAAAGGTATAAAAAATTTGCTATGTTGGTACATTCCCTCGATAAAAATCGGGAACACTGAGTCAAATGTTAATGGAAACTGCAGGCTATTTTCATTATGTTATCTCTATTTTTGAAAAACACTAGAATGAACAGGACTAATTGGAAGTGCAAACAATTTAAATATGATTAATTACAAAATCAAACCCTCCCGTACAGTTGGAGGGCAATGTGTGCACATATGTCTTGTACAAACGGGCTAGATTTCAAGTGAATCCACTCTTACACAAAAGTGATACAATAATTTTTACAAATTCCAAACTTTAAACTTCAACACCTCATAAATACTACTTCAGCATTAGTCTGTGATGTTTAAAAAAACCTGTGCTAATGCAGAGTCTTTTGATCTGTCTGTACAACATGGTCACCTACCATAACATAGATCTCATCAGAGTGAATACGACTTTGTTTTGAATTCATTTTAGAAGCAGGCTCAAATCAACATCTAATCTTGCAACAAAGCTCATATCTAGCATTTTTTACTTCAAGTTGTGCTCTGTCACATATAACAGGCATTAAACCACATTGCCAAAATAAAGAAAAGTCTTTCCTTGGCATGTCCCGTGGTATTCATTCCTGGCAAGGGGAATTAATTTTAGGCTTAACTAAGGTAATTAGAGAAAGCTGTGTCAAACAGTGCTTTATCATTCTCACATGTAAATAAAAACTGCAAATTGCAGTTGCAAAATGAAGATCGTGAACTGCAGGCTGTAAAAATGCTATCTTATTCTATTCAGTAGAAGCACCATGATAAGTGGAAAAGAAAATTGCATGATACTGTCCCAAATGTTTCTTAATTGAATTCACTTGCAATGAAAGCTGCTGGATCCACAGCTTTGAAGGAGGCTAAAAATCTTTCTATCTGAAAAGTAAGAAGGGGTTCGCAACTCAGGGATGTCACCACTTCACAGGTGTAATGAAACTCAGTCTCATAACTTTCTCAAAGCACAAAAAATAGTCATTAGTTCCTAACTCAAGTATAACTCAGTATTAAAGACAACAAAATTATTGTGTATCAGAAAGTTAGGTTCAGGTAGCTGCAGAAATGAACCAGTGAAGTTCAACCAGTCCTGCTTAGATTCTTCATTCTGCAAAGCAGTTTAAAAGATAATACTTTCAAATGCTTTTTTTTTGTTGTTGTTGTTTTCCAATACAGAACTGCTAAGACAACAGAGAGAACTGATGGAGGTAGCAAACAATAAGAGAGAGAAAATGTATTGCATTTGTACTTTATTACTACTGCTATTAGAATTACTTTAAGGTATAGTATTTTGAAAACAACTTTCTGATTTGGGGAGTTCTGAAACTGAGATTAACAATATTTTAGTATTTCCATATTTAGCTATTATAACACTTAAAGCATAACACAGCTGAGGCTAGATTGGCAGCAATACCTTCTTTTCCATTCCCTCAGCTGAACTCTCACTTGAACAGCAGAAGTACACTCATACTTTGTGCATCCTTTACAGCATCCCTTTTTCTTAAGCCTAGCCTGCCTCACCATTCAAAGACTGAAATCACATCCTTGAGCATTCCAGCTCCATCTTCTTGCATATTCTCCTCCTCCTATCCCTATTCTGCTTCTACTGCTCCATTCCCATAATGTTCAACTTCAACAAAGAGAAAAGTGAAAAAGACTGACTTGCAATTGACTGTGAGGGGTAAAAACTTCTGAAAACTTCACAGTCTCCTCTCTGAGACAAAATAACTTCTGAACAACTAGAGTTGAAGATACATAGAAAAGTCCTATTACAGGTTTGGTGCTGCATGACTAGCAATGGGTTTATAGACAGAAGAGGTGGACGAGTCATTGGTTTGACACAGAAGGCTGAACGGGGGGAAGGTCTGTGACACCAGCCATGGCAGCAAGGAGGCCCTCACGAAAGGAGAAAGATGAGCTGCCTGCTGCACCGCTGGCATAACTCATTAACCTAAGGAGCTAACAGAAGAAAAGGGAAGAAAAACAATGAAAGGGGTGGGGGGGAAGGATGCACAAGCAGTTTATTAATTTGCGTGGGAGCAGAAAATGGATTAACTTCTTGAGAAGCAAGAGTACAGACTAACCACACAGTACTACAGTAATGTCAAGGTCAAGGAAAGAGCACTGGATATAAAGTTCCTGTTCAGGTTCTCATGACAAGTTTTCCTACACAACGTTAAGAAGTGTTTTGTGCAGTATGACATCAATGTGTAAATGCAGTAGCAGAGAAAACTGTTGCAGGGGGAAGTAAAATGAGACCTGGCGAGACAGCACATAAACAGCAATTCCAGTGAAATGTGAAGAAACAGTGCTTGTTTGCTCTCAGAGCACTAAAAATAAATAATTTTAAACAGTTCTTACTACTGTACTTTCAACACCCTCAAGGCATGTTCTCAGGTTAAGTAAATGCCACTGTCCTAAGAAATTTTGTCAATTTTTCTCCCATCTAGTGGGTTTTGAAACTTACTTGTCAGCCACTCAGGTAACCAGACAAACCCCTCTCCTATGCAGCTTCTAACATGCTGGAAAATTATTCTCATACCACTGTAGAGCACTTGTGACAAACATTTATGCACACATTCAAATTTAGCAACAGAAAAAAAAAGAATTCTATATATAAAACACATTTCTTCAAAGCAAAATTTTTGACAATTTTGCAGCCCACATGCCAGTATGATTGAATTAATTCCCAAAACAAATCTCCCATATTCTGTCTAAGCCTTTGTTTAATTAAGTCAAACTTTGTTTCCTACTCAGGCAAGACATGTAACCTGCCATCTTCTCAGAGTGATCTATATTTCATTCAATGAAGTGACAATTAGTAGAAATAACTTCATCAACATGAAAGTTATTTAAAATGCCTGTTCTAGTCCTTTTTTTATTACTACTTGAAGACAGCCAAGAAAATTAATAATTAACTTGATTTGAAAGTGGAGGTGAAGGTGTTTTGTTTTTTTAACCAGAGTGCAATGTTATCATCTGCTTGCACTTCATGATTACAAAATACTAATGTGAAGGAAAGACACATTTGATTTGAAAAGAAACACTCTTTGGAATCCAGTTAATTCTCCAGTTCACATGCTCAGCAAGAACCACTTGCATATTCAAATATTTTCTCCAAGAAATTAAACAACTCCTACGAAAGCAGTATAATTCCACTACTATACTCAAAACTAGTAGGTGACAAAAAAAATCTTACTTTGAAATCAAAATCACATAGATTAAAAAAAAAATCACCTGAAACATACCTACACAAGGGAGGGAATAGCCAAGCTCTGGGTCATGGATGAACTGACGGTCATTCAGCATAGTCACACAGTACAAATGGAAACAGTCTAGGCAAATGACATGGCGATGCACACACTGGAACACAAGCACAGGACTCCTGTTAAAAAAAAAACCAGCAAAAATTATGAGCAAGGACTGGACTGAACTTCACAAAAAACTTCATTTCAAACTTCTAATTTTATAACAATTTTTCATTCAAAATACAGAAGGTTATTATATACATAAAATTAGAGTTTAGCCTGGCATATCCAGCACTTTTAAAAAGAGATGGTTTTTAAAGTAAATCAGATGTGAGGAAATGGAAGTTAAGCTTTTACTGGAAGTTGAAACTTTACTGAAAACTGGAACCTAAAGCAAGAAAAGTGCTTCAGTAGCAGAAATCCCTTGTATGAGGTGAGGAAAGATCACATATGGTAAAACATCAAATAGTGATATGTAGGATAAAATAGAAATGTGACCAGCTAGGAAAGCTAAATAGGATTTTGTGAAGACCAACCCGTCCTTCAGTCTCTCAAGGCCACCATTTGAACTCTGCACAGAGGGCATTCCGTTAGTAACAATGAGTAAAGTAATTCCGCTTCTAGTCAGAGGTATGGGATTCAATCTGGGAACAAGACACCTAAACTTAAATGCTGTATATAAATACCAACCCATATGCCAAGCGAGAAATTCCTACTACAGTCAGTACTTCCTGGTGTCTGCATTAGGGTGAGCTGAATCACCAGCTTGGCTCAAGTGTCTGCATGGAATAAGTCTCCGTGGACCATTACAGGAGTTCAGACACCCATCACACATGCAGACACCTACACAGAGAGGAAACACTTGGAATAAGCGAGGCCAAACAATTTTACTCTTGAGCTGGCCTGCACTCACAAACTCTCTCTCCAGTGGTGGTCACAGCAAGGAGAGGCAGTGGCTCCCAAAATCCTGCACAGGACCAGTACATTGGAGGTGAAAGAAAATTGAGTAATTGTTGTATACAGATAACACACACAAAAGGTAATTAATATTCCGACATCCTATCAATGGAATAAACATCCAAAAGCCTTACAGGAGACAGCCTGATTATGAAGACTCACACCAGCAACCCTGCAAACAAATCTCCTGTCAGAAAATCCTGTATATCTTATCACTTCGACAAGGCTACATACCAAAGGACCACCGCAATACTCTTTTGAATGCTATAAAAACTCGAGACAAATTTTGGGAAATTAGGAGCTAGGGGACGGAGACGACAGACCAACAAGCCAGCTGGGAATCGCTCCTGAACCTCTCCTCATCTCTGCTCTTCAACACTGCCTGACTGACCAGTGGGGACCGAGATCGTGTCAGNTACAGGAAATATTACACACACATGAAATGTGCCTTCACTGCAGGAACACACTGAATAAACCTAATGGGTTTGCTCTAATATAAGTTAACTTCTGCTAACTCCTGATGGACGTATCTTAACTGCCAATTCCAAAGTAATGTGTAAGTGTTTTACAATCCTGCTTGCTTATCTTCTTATCCTTCAGGATACCTCTAGTCTCAAAATTGGAAAAATAAAGAGAGGGATGCATGAAGCTGAACAAAACAGCAAGATTCCCATTCAAATGCTGAATTACTTTACTTCTTGTCCGTGGGAAAACAGAGGTAGAAATTTAACACAGTTAATTTTTTTTTGAGTAACTAGGAAGAAAGATAATTATTTTTAAAAACAAAAGGAGGAATTCTCATATATTCATGGTACTCTGTGAGACAGGTATCAAAATACAACATCAACTACAGAAAGACTTGTGATAAAAGATTAGAGTTAGCCATAGAGCTACATCTTCCAGAAAACCTGGATGATGTTTTGAAAACCCACTGAAACAGTAAAACACCAGGCCCTCAGTGTGGGAATATAACTTCAAAATGTAATTAATAATTTCAGATACTGTATACAAGCATTTAATATTCCATGAAAATATGTTTTAGCTTTGCATACACTATAGAATTTATGGCAGTGTGTTGGTATCTCCAAAAATATAATCTCTGTGTTTTAAGGATTTTGTTGAATAAAGCAGCTTAAAAACTGAATTAAATAAAATCTCCCCATTACTAATCCTTATTAGTTGCCCACTTGCTGTTCTAAATGTACCAAATAATAATTTTAAAAAGACATCTGTAAGGCAGAATGAGAAGCTCATCTGTATCAGTTTAGCTCTGAATGGTACCAAAATCATTATAGAAAGGTGGAGGAACAGTTATCTTGTCCCTACAGTGCAAAAGTCCCCATGGCTCACCAGTCAAATGTAACCTTTAGAAAAACACACCAAAGATTTCTTCCTGAAAAGCAGCTATAATCAAATTTGCCTATAGCTTTAATGGATATCTCTCTTTTAGGGTTAATTGCTCTTTTTTATTGCTTTCATATCTGAGTAACTTTTCTAGTTTCATAGGAAGCTCCCTGGTTCTAAATTCACACTTCTCAGACCTTCATTTCAAACACAAAATATATCTCATGAGTGGGGTGAGAGCCATAAGACAAAGGCATCAAAAGTGGCATATCTAAAAAAAAAACAGGCCAGGAATGAAAACAGTGTTCATTAATATTTCCACCTAAACTTCTATGAAACCAAGACTAACACCTCATTAAGCAAATGTACTACTATGATTATTTTCTACTGTAAATTATTCTGTGACAATTGATTTTGCTTCTTAATGTATTACTGCTGTTTGAAACCAAAATTACATTGTCCAGAAGGGGTACAGCCATATATGTACACATTTAAACTGAATCTTTAGGAACAATTGTTAGTCTGAAAATTGTTAGTGCTACCTTTTAACACTATCAGACTCCAAGCAATGTGTATGAGATAGGTATAAATCTGGGTTCTGACTATGTCACAAAACACATGCTTAGCTTTTACAGCTATTACACTGTCCACTAATTTTGCAGCTCACAGTATCTGTGCCGTAAGGCTTTGAGAAATTCAGTCTGTATACAATGCAGATTTATCCAAATTCATTTGGCATTGGAACAGTCACTGCATTCCAACATTTGCAGATCTTGTATCAAAAGAATGCAATTCTAGTTTAAAAGAGGCATAAAACTCTTGTTCCTGAGATCAGTGAAGATGAGGATGCAGCGATTATGTTCATAATGCCCAGATGAAGCTAGTAAATACTCAGAATAACTCCAAGAGTTATTGATAGAAGCCTTGCTTGAACCAAACACAATTTATTTTAGAAAGGAGTATTATGAAAGTAAAAAATTTGCCACACAGTGTAACAAGGGCCCTTGCTCAATCTAACATAACAGGCTAGTAATGTAAATCTGATATATATTTTAGAAGGCATCTCATAGGTTCCATTTACATAACGTGTTTGGCTGAATTAGAGGCTTCATGAGAATAATATATAAGAAAAATGTTTCTCCCAGCAAGGGATAAATTGGTCCTTTTTGTTCACCAATTAGGATTGTAACCACTTTTAAAAATTGAAAATCAAACATTATAATGCATCAGAGGAAATTTCCATAATAAGTCACTCTCTCCTGTGCTCGGATTCCTTTTCATTACAATTTTATCAGCATGCACTGACTCAAATGAAAAAGAAAGGAGACCCTAAATGTTTCTGCTCTGTGTTATCACTGTTGGATAACTGTGTGGCATAAAACCAGCATGGATGGAAGGGCTTTCTGGTCCGTACACTCTTTCCTCCTTCTCTCCAAAGCAGCAAGATGTAGATAATTCTCAGATAGACTACCACAGTATACTGGTTAAATAAAGATATGAAGACTTGACCTTGTTTAAGACAAGAAGCCCTCTGGGAAATAAATTTTTACAGTATATCCCCAAATCTCATAAGGATTACTAGTGCATTGAGATTGAGTCCAATGCCTATGAATGTGAGGTGCTACTTAGCATAAGGAATTATTTGTAGACATAATGCGGGATCAGTTGATATATCTTTCTATGCCTACTGAAAAATATGTGGGGAAATTTGTCCCTTGCTTGGTCTTTACTCTTCATATTTTGAAAAAAACTAGACTGATTAAAGGTTAAACAGCACACCACAAATATCAGACCATTAGTTTTTAGAAAATATGAGCAGCCCCTGTCTGAAGCACTTTGAAGGAAGGAATATACTTAAGCATGCAGTAAAATGTGAAAACCATGTTGGACAAATCTGTGAAACCCCCTTGAGGTCATTTCTAGGTGACAGTTGGATTTTTCTCACCTTAATCTCAAAATCTTAACCAAATAATAATAAAAAACCTCAGCAGATGTCTATAAGGCTGCCTTGCTGGGATTACAGGCAGCGAAGCAAAAATAGCCATGTGGGATTCATTTCTGTGCAGTAAATAAATATGAACACATACAACTATAGCACAGCCTCTAACCCCACCTATGAGTACTATATTTATCATAACACACTTCTGCATTTCTAGCACATTTTTCCAGTCTGGCAATCTTCCTGTACTTCAAAAAGCTTTCTGAAGTACCATGAAATAATTTCATTTATAAATGGATCTCTATGTCATTCCAAAATGGATTTTTGTTAAGTTTCAGGTCAGCACCATTCAAAAAAAGGTGAATCACTGAAAAAAATGTGTAAGGGGAAAAAAAAAATAGGAAAGTATAAACTTTGGTGACACAAACACTACAGGCACTCTCCTGCTTCATAAACAAAGTGATTAAACAGAAATACTGTCCTTGAGCAGCACTCAATCTGTTTTGGTTCTACCCTTGTTGCAGAATGAAATTACAATGCTTAAATAAGCAAAATTATTCATCCATCACATGGCTTCCTCGTAGAACTGTATGTAGGAAAAATATAGTCTTTTAATTCATACAAAGTTGGTGTCACATCTGGCTTTCCTGTCTATCACATACATTACACAGTCTTATTCAAAACTGTTGAAAGAATTGCCAGTTTATGATACTTTAAATGCATGGTTTTCTTACCATGAAAATAATTCCAAGTACTTTCTGATTGAATATGTTACTAAAATCCATTAGAAAGGTGCTACTATTTATATAAAACATCAATATAGAAAAGTTACTACAGTGATTTCTGATTTAGAACTTACGCAGTTTGGAGGAAAGTACAGCAGTGAATCCTACTTTTTAATAAGCAATATGCTATTGTGGATTAATAGAAACAATGACCTACCAATTGCAGGCGGCTTGTAAATAACAATGCAGCCATAAATATTTAGACAGGGGTAGACATCTAAAATGAGTATCAAGATCTTAAAAGAGAAAAGAAAAAAATTATAAAGTACTAAGAAACAAATATTACTGATATGACTTTGCAGTCAAGAATCTATTTTTCACGGACATTTAGGAACACAAAAACTGTGCATCCCTGCTTTTCCCTTCCTAAAGGATAAAAATAAATCCTTACATAGACTGTACTAATTAAAAATCCCAGTATATATAAACACAGTATTATCAGAAAACTAACATAGTAAATCCCTTAAAACAACAACAGAAAGAGAAATCTTTCTTTTTTTCCTCTCTGATCACTTGCCACACAATGCATCAAAGGTCATGAAGTAAAGGTTATGACCAGCATGAGACATCACTGTGCGAGCTTAAACTTTCTGGCTGTGCTTCTGTATAAAAATGTATTCTGACCCACAGCTGTTAACTTAAAGGGCCATTGGCAAGTGAAATCTGACCTATTTTCTCTTCTCTTATGTTACTTGTTTTCCTCTAAAATGTGCTTTCATGTTCTTATTTCTACTGGGGAGCAGTGCCAAGAGGCCAGAACCCACAAACAGCCTGACAGTAATAAAGTAGAATATGAGGGGAAAACAGGCATGTTTAAAATTAGTGCACATGATGGCAAGTACTCCTTTCAGCAGTGTTCCTGTTAACTCTGTTGTTAAGGCTTTTTTCAGGCTATAGAAGTGACACACATTATTGCCTATAAAATCTCTGATCACTGTGGTAGGCAACAGAACCAGCCTCCTGAGAACACAGGCAAGGGAATTCCATGTCACATACATTCATATTAGTACCTGGCATTATATATGTGCTATTCCTGTTTGCTCAGACATGCCTTGTATGAGCTCTGTGCTCAGACACAAAAACCATGCTTGGCACATAGCTGAATCTTATGATATCAAGGGGTAGACAGTAATCAGGCTGGAGGAGAAACTCTTCCTGTAATCTATAAGATTAGCTGTTTACAATGCTTCTCTGCACAGCATATAACCAATAAATCAGTCATGCTTTGAAAGCAGATCACTAGAACCTGTTACTTTTCCTTCATCTACCCTTTTAAACCTCACTAATGCTCCACTGGAAAGAAAAAGATCTAGGTAATGGAAGCAAAAGATGACAAATACAAACAAAGCAAGCAGCTCATGAACTGCCCTAGCCCAAGCCCTGGCTAGCTTGCTTGTTACCCTCTGTAGCTGGCTGACCTCCAGCTTACTGTGAATCAATTCCTCCATACTGGCTCTCTTGTATGCAATGACCTCCCAAACCCATGTCACTTGTACCTTCAGTTTTGACCACCAAATGCCTCTTTTACACTTTCCTGGATTTAACAGACTTTCCTATCCCCCAAGGCAGCACCCAGCTTTTAGTAGCACAGGCAAAACTGCACAGTCCACAGCAGTCACATCGCTGACAAACCACAGTGGTTTGCCAAAGAAGCCTTCCTTTCACAGTCTCCTTTCTGACTAGAGATACTTGACTTTGACAGATTAGAGGCATGGTCAGAAACCAGTCTACTTTGGTTTTCAGGGAAAAAAAGCGCGTCATCAAGGTAACCCGTGAAGTTGGGAGAATGATGGGATACCACAATAAGAGGCAGAAGGGCTAACTCCACCTGGACAAGCAGCACCGTGTGATCTTTCAGTAATTAAGGATGAACAAATGAAAAAAGTCAAAATGTCTTTGTACCCAGTAGCCTCTTATTCTGCTGATTGGTCTCACTGGATCTACCAAGTTCCCATTGATTTCTTTGAAGAATTTAACCCTTATTTGGTTTTACTCCTTACATCTATGCTAGTAAAATTAACATTGTCAGTAAATGTTCTTATGTCAGTGGAATGCAACTGTCTATGCTTTTAAATTGTTAGAATGGGCCTGGACATGGCTTCTAGTCTTGCCAAATAGCAAGGTCCCAAACAGTTCCTAGGCATAGTCCAGGGGTTATTGTGTGCTGTCTTCAGCAGGCAACAGCAGCCTGCACGTGGACATCCTGGTTTGAAAACCAGGAATCCCAACAGAACTTTAGTCTGGGACTGTTCTGTTAATACCACTTACTAAATTACCAGCTTACTAAATTGTTCTGTTTTCTTATATTAGACTCAACTCTACTTTCAAAATCAAATCTTTTGAGATAGACTGTGAAAATTATGTTGTCTGTAAATACATTACACAGAAGAAAAATTTCCCAACTCAAAAGACAAGACACAATCACGAGCTCTTTTTGTCTTCTTGGAGATGCTGAAATCCCTGGAAAGATACAGGAGGAAAAGAATATTGGATATAATCTTAAGGGATGCTATCATATTATACTCTTCATTCTCTGGGATACCAGGAGGACTAGGAGTTCTGGATACAGTCTGTCACCACTGTGTAGATTTCAGTTATTCCCTTCTAGTTAACTTTGAAAATACACCCTGGAGCATGAACTTGATGATTACAAAAATACTGGAAAACAAGGAAAGATATAGAAAGTGAGAAGAAGGGAGAGGAAAGATGTAAGAGGGAACAGTAGGTAGAAGTGATATATTAAGTGCATTTTCTCCTAGAGAATTATCTTTCACCACCTTACCATTATGCTTTATGCTTTCTCTCATCTTTCTTTTCAAATATGAATGTTCAGTTTTTATGTTCATCCAAACAATAACTTGAGGGTGCTTCCCATTAAATGAATCTTCAGTCTCAACCAAAGATATGATTACTATCTTCTAAACAAAAACACCCTAAAGCTATTGTTATAACAAAGAGGTTTCTTTATAAAACTCCCTTTTTTCAGGTCCTCACTATCTTCAAAATTTACACATAATATTTTACCCATTCCCCCTCAAGGCAAATACCTCAGTATAAACGTCAGGGTGCAGTTATCTGAGAACACCTTCTACATCAGCACTTCCACTCTAAAGAAAGAAGAACAAGCCTTGGGCTAACAAGTCTCATAGAAAACATTCTGACTTGGCAAATTTTAAGTGTACAAAGCAGTCAATTATCTTAACAATCTGAAGAAAATAGTTTGCAATGTCCACCAAAAAATTGTACTAGCAGTGAAATTCTCTTTCTGATCTTACTATGGCCCTGTGTCACACCTGTGGATTTAAATGCCTAACATGCAAACAACTCTATGTTTAAACTTCATTTACCTCCTCCATCTTTTTCCCTACATGTCAACTTCCAGTACATAAAAGAGTAAATGGAATCAACTTTCCACACAGAAAAAAGTCAACAGGCACCACATACCCCACACACAAATTAAGTTGTAAACCCAAACAAATTATTATAAAGCTTGGAAAGTATAATTTCTGAATTTGTAACTGGGTCAATAAAAACACACAGAAAAATTCTAAAGTCTTATAGATCATAACTCAAAAGAGGATTCTGGAAGCTCGAATTACTTTAGGTGCCTGTTTTCTATTTAATCTCAGCATATATTCTCACTAGTTTTGTACTGCCTCCTTGGAGGCTCACCGGTCCTCTTCGTGCCTGTTCTTTCAAGGGATTACAGTACATATTATGTCTCAGGTAATGTCCTACTCTTTGTACAGGAGTACTATGGAAAAATCTTACTACTTGACCTAATAATCTGTTATCACTTAGGAAAACTGCTATCAATCCAAATATAACATTGCATTCCTATACGAATTCCAGAGCTTGATAGCCAAAAAATACACAGAGCACAGGTGAAAGACAATAATAAATAGGCACATGTGAAATTTATTCCTCTTCTAAACTTTCTGAATATTGCAGGAATGGAAGAAAGGGTATTTACAATACTGCTTGATAATACCATCTCTGGCAATCCTGTGGAAGCCGTTTGTGATGCCAACAAGAACAGATTTATGAAAGACATATTGTAAGAAAAAAATTGTGGTGGTATTCCCTCTGTTCTTCAAGGAGAACAGGGCTTGGTTAATAAAATAGTGATACACTAATCATACAAATGTTGTAGAACTTATATGAAGACACTTGCTGGAAAATGAGTGTGCCTGAAATGGCATGCTATCTTAGAAACTATCACTAATACTTCACTTTTCTCCATCTTTCCCTTGTTTTGGTGAAGCAGTTTGGATTTTTGATCTTACCTCCTCCTTGTCCTCATTGAGCATTTGCTTAGAGAGGACTCAGCGAGTAAACTCTGCAGCTTTCTTGGAGGAAATAAAATAGCCACAATTGTCAGCACTAATTAATAGTTTTCACTTCTTGTGTCTGTCTACACCTTTCCCAGGACACATACGTCATTCCCATAGAGATTATTCATACTGACTCTTCTGTTACACTCTGTTAGAAGTTAGCCAGCCTCAGGAGAGAAAACAGGTTATAGGTAGAAATTTGATACATATCTCAGCAATTTCAAAGAAAAATGAATAAGAAAGATAAAATCAGAAATATTAACAGGCATTTACTAAGATAAGTTTCCTTCTGCCTTCAATTTCCTTTTGACAATTCCCCCAATGCACCATATTTAACTGCATATGAGCTGGGGTCTGGATTACAGTCTAGCTATCAGGACAAAAAAAGATTAGTAAAAAGAGCAAGGAAATAGAATGGAAAAGAAGGAAACCAAAAATTTAACATCATAATAAATAAAACTCATTTAAAACTCATGTGAAATAATACTCTGGAGATGCCCTGCAACCATTATGGATAATATCACTCCTGACTTCACGGTCCACCTATTCCAGGCTGATAAAACCACAGACTTTATACAGAAATCTTTCATTACAAATGGTGGATTTCTTCCATTACAGTAGCAAAGAGAGTATATTTGTCCATGCAGTCTAAGACCTGGCTCAGCCCTAAGAATCTTTACACCACTAAAATGTGTCCAAGGAACACATTTGGCCTCTGTGACAAATCCCTTTCTACTCCTTCTTTTGTTCAGGGAACAGAGTTCCATTATGACTAAAAACATACAAAATAAAGAAGGAAGAAAGCATCACTTAATTCAAAATGCAGGCCAAAACAACAAACATTTTGCAATCAAAATATTTCTGAAACTCCTGCATTTTCTCTGTTTCAAATTACAGAATGGCACCTGAAAAAAATGACAATCCCACCTTGGTATTTACCAATGAATACTTGAAATTAGATCACTCCCTATCCTTCATTTTTAAGTGAAACATTCATATTATTGTATTTTTTCTAATCAGTTCAAATATTATATATGAAAACTGTACTCCAAGGTGTATTTTTTTAGAGTTTTGATACTTAGAGGTTCTTAAAAATCAGTGTTGTTTAAAAGAGAAGGACATTTACCTACATTGTTTTAAAAAACCCATCAAACAGACCAGGACATATGGAAATTACTTGATCGGATTTTGGTTTTTACTTTAGATGCCATGCAGAAATAACCTCTGAGATTAAGATTCTGCATGGTAAAAACAAACAGGCTTGGGTTTAGTTTTTTTTATGTTAGTAATCATGAGAAAAGTACATTTAGTAGACTGTAGATTCTGTCAGATAAAATAAGGCAAAAAACTGGAACACATCAATGTAGATTTCCTGCCTCAAGACCCTTAGAGATGATGAGGAAAAAGCTTAAACTAGGAAGTGAGTCTCACTCCTTTATTATGTTTCAAAAAAATTCGCAAAAGCCACATGGTATCTGCCTCCATTCACAGAATAAACTGCAAAAGCTTCTATGGGATATTAAATTCCGTATCCTAAGTTACAACTCATGTACACGGCTTATGTAAAACATTATTCAATTACACTATTATTGTGTTTACATGTAACAATATTCAGAAAGGAAATGTCAATAGATGCTTGATATTTAATTTTTAAATAATTTTAATTCACGCATTTTCTAGCATATATATACTGTCAAACTAGTCTCACAAAGACAGAAACTTTTCTACTAATGATGAAGAAAGCCTTGAAATTCAGTGATGAGAATGGGAGGGCACACAGGAAATGCAGCTGTGCAAATTATGTTAACAAGGAGGGACAGTAAGGGAACAAAGTTTTATGAAGTCATACATCCTCCTCTCAGTGCCATTTCATGTCTTTGAAAGTAGTTCATACACAGGATTTATGCTTTCTTCAAGGGAAAGGGTTCTGCCTTGAGCTCAGCCTCACTTATTTCTAAACGGATGAACATAGCATAAACTTTGATTAAGACTAAAGCAGTGACTGAATCTGATAGGAATTTGGTGCTGCTTCTCTGAAGTTACAACAGAAATGCATTTGGTTGCAGTCTGCAAAAGAACAATTATACCACAGCAATGAAAAACTACATAGAACACTGGCAGTTAAGTTTCCAAAATGACTAAGAAAGAAGTTAAGACTCGCCACTTCTTTTTCAGAGCTGATTCTGTTTGCATTATAACCAATTGCTAAAATGTCACTTACTGTATCTGACCACAGTTCTTTGAGTAACTACAAAGATATATCTCAGTGTGAAAAATAATATCTTATATTGACAGGGGCAGACCAGGTGTCTTAATCACATCTAAACAATTTAATTGCGCGGCAGCTGCATACCGAAAACAAGTTTGCACCTGTACATCTGCTTAATTTTATCTGGGAAACATTCTGCTTCAGCAGGCATTGGACATATTTGCATTTTTAAGTAGAGGATGACAGAAATTTCAATCCTGAAATAAAACTGAGAAAAATTTTACCAAAACTTCCTTATCTGTCAAACCCACACATTTCCCCCTCCACTCTAAACACTCTAATCAACGTATTTTTCATACCACTTCAAGAGTTCTGGACACTGGTTAAGGCCAGTGAATATCACTGCTATGCTTTGCCTACCCTGATTTAGAGTTCGGAATTAGAGACAACTGAAGCTCATTAGCCAAGTTAAAGTTGTATGTGCAATAAGGGACCATTTTTAGGATGCTCACAGTACTACTATCTATGTCAGTCTTCCTAGCAGTTACATCTTTGGCTACACAGGTACTGGAGCTGACTCTACCTCATTCCTCCTTTGTGGCAGCTTCATAAACCCACAGAAAATGTGCAGACTGTGAGAGGGAAAAAGGAAAACAAAAAAACCCAACCAAAACAAATATAACCCTTGAAATGACAACTATGAGGAATAGTGAGCGATCCAAGTGTATGGATTCAATACAAAGCTCTTCCAGAAACTGCCAAATCCTGTGAGCATGATTGCTCCTCCAAAGAATGTTCAGGCCAATTCTTATCAAAACTGACTCACACATTCCCCATTATATAAGGTAGCAATTATGTTTCCCACTCTGTCTTACATTAGCTAGCCTGACAGTGATCTGTTCAGCCATGTGTGATTCATTAGGTTTGCCTTCTGTTTCTAAAGAGGAGCTATAGAAGAGAGCAGCCCTTGAATCCCAGCCTGCTTTGGCGAAGTGTGAGAAGTCAATGACATTTCCTTGTCTTGTGGCATCAGAAACCCAGCAGCCTCCTGGCGCTCTGAATCACCACACCACACGTGCTCAGCTGGGCACTGCAGAGACACAGGTTTTATAAATAGTGCCTACACTGGGTTTCAGTGGACTTGTGCAAAGGACCTTTTTATTTGAGGGTCGGCCTCACTACAGACAGCTTTGTTACATGGGGTGAGGTTTATTGGATTAGAAGCAACATTGTTAGTATTCAGGACACATTTCCAAGTGCATATGACATGTCAGCTGCTTACATATCTTCCAATTCTGCTTCACATATTCCTTTTAAAGTTAAACATGAAATGACAGAAGTGTAGAAATATCTGTGTCCTGCACTCTCTGAACATAACAGCTAAAAAAACACCTTGACATGTCAGCTGACAACAGAAAAAATATCCCTGATCTCTGCTGAGGCATTGTGATTCCTAACATCAACTACTTGTAACAGAGAGGAGAACTAAAAATATGGAATTATGAACTTCACAATTAAATACATATATATAAAAAGCACGAAGTATTTTGTTTGTGTGTCCCCAATCTCAGTTTCAGTCTTTGTTCCTCTCTTTGTGTCTGTATATTTACCTATTCTACTTTACAGCAACATCTTAGAAATCCAACACTGGGCTAACTAGTTGTTTATTTCATGTATTTGTAGCTATTTTTATTTTAAAATATATTTTCCTGCATCTTAGTTGACAGATACAACACTTTCAGCAGCTAGTTCTTCTGTCATCTGAATAAATGAAGCACTCCCTGTAGCAACTCACTTTCCTCCAAAATTAATTTCCTACTACTTCGTTTTTTTCTCTCTCTGTCTTTCAGATTCTTCCTTCAACATCTCTCTAGTTCTACCTTTAGCTATTGTTGTCAAATCAAGACCAGCTTGATGCTCTTGAGATTTTTTGTGGCCAGCAATCTAGTCTGACAAAAGAGGATGACCCTCCCATGAATGTGACGTTACATGAAATTTTTCTTATTAGTCTGATTCTGTATTTACTGTACAAACTCCAATTTTCTCAAAACATAGGGGCAACAGTTCATTGGTGATAAATACAGCATGTTGTAAATTGTAAAAGGATGTCTTCCTAGCGTTATTCATATTAACTACCAAGAAACTTTTGACCTTTTAATATTCAATTTTTGAGAAGCTTTATGATAATAACACCTGTCTTTTACTTTCCAGTTAGATGATGGGGTTGGTTATGCTTTAAATATACACTCTTGGAGGATGTGAGGGAGAGTTTGGGGGATGGGAATGGAACTGTACCTCTATAAAAGCCACACATGCCCACATGACCTTCAACATCCTGCGCATGCTGTGAATTGCATGGGAGACATTTGTTATGTACCTTGAAAGGTGAAGACCTTCAGCAACCTTGTTGAGATTCTTATCTGTACTCAGAGGATGGGGTCTAATTTTAATTTTGCTTAGTTCTGCATTAATCGTAACTGACTACACACTGAGGACAGTGAAACTGTAGTCAGCTGTAAAACCAGTGGGAGGTCAAAATTTTCTGGTAAACAAAGTATCTGTAACACTCTCGTGGTGTTTCTCAGATAATGGGTCACAATTGGAACAATTGGGAAATTGCAGTAAAAATGGCACATATTAATGGAACAGTCTTAAGGAGGCCAAAATCTTCAGTCAGGTGTTAGAGGTGACATTTTAAAGATAAGATGAAAGAAGACCTATTACAAAAATGTTTGTCTTCCAAATGAGCAGAGGACACCTAAAAAGTTTGGGCAACTCATTCCTAGCCATTTTATTCAATTTACTTGCCTTTCTTTTATTATGTGCTACAGTTATTTATATAACTATCTTATATTTTAAAAGATCACTATTCTTATCTGTAATAGATATTGCAGGAAAGTCTAGCTGAGATAAGGCTAATGCACCTGTTTCTGGGAAGCAAGTCCCTTCAAATGTTTTCTGATGGTAATATTAATGCTTCAGCAGAGGTGATACTTAATAACCCTAGACACCAACCATGTGTAGTGCAATATATAGTAGCTAAGTGAAATGTGTAAGTGTGTAACTTCCTGACCCAGGTGACAGAGGAGTAAAAAGAGGTGTTCTGATGAATAGCATGCTTGTAAAATATGAGGGGCTTTTGGGAGATGGGCGGGCTGAAGACAGCTGTGACTGCAGTGCCCATGAGATGGTGAAATTCTGGATCCTGAAAGGAAGAAGCAGAACAAAATGCAAGATTACAACCCTGGACTACAGGAGAGCAGACTTCAGCTTCTTCAAGGACTTACTTGGCAGAGTCCCGTGAGATAAAGCCCTGGAAGGAAGAGGGGTCCAAGAAAGCTGATTAATACTGAAGGATCACTTTCTCTAAGCTCAAGTGGTCCATCCCAGTGATGAAAGCCAAAATGCAAAAGTACAGGGAGGCCTGTATGGATGAGCATGGAACTCCCAGAAAAACGGAGACATAAAGTGTACGGAAAGTGGAATCAGGAGCAGATAACATGGAAGGAATATAGAAGCACTGCCCAGCTAAGAAACCTAAGGACTACCTGGAATTGCATCTGTTGAGATGTCAGAGGCAACATGTAAAGCCTAAACAAGTGGCAAAAATACAAAGTCCTGTACCTGGGCAGGAATAACCCCAGGCACCAGTATATGATGGGAGCCAACCAGCAAGAAAACAGCAAGAAAAAAGGGCCTGGGGCTTCTGGTAAACACATGAACCAGGAGTAAGCTCTTGCCACAGAGATAGCTAATGGTATTGTGGGCTATGTTAGAGGCTGTGATCCCACCACTCTACTCAGCACTGCTGAAATGCACCTGCCGTGCTGGGTCCAGTTCTGTGCTTGACCAGTATGTGAGAAGCATGGAATCTCTAGAGAGATTCCAGAACCCATTAACGTGATTGAGTGAAGCATCTCTCATATAAGGAAAGGCTAAGAGAGCTGGGGCTGTTTATTCTGGGGAAGAAAAGTTCCAGGGGAATCTCATCAATGTACAAACATCTGAAGGGAAAGCATAAAGAATATGAAGTCAGGCACTTTTCTGTGGTGCCCAGTGACAGGATCAGAGGCAAAAGGCACAAAATAAAACACAAGAGCTTCTACGTAAACACAAAGAGAAACATTTTTTACTGTGAAGATGACCAAGAACTGGCACAGGTTGCCCAGAGAGTTTGTGGGGTCTCCATCCTTAGAGGTATTCCAAAGCCACATGGAAATGTGGCAGTCCTGCTTGATCAGGGGCCCAGATCAGAGGACCTCTGATGTTCCTTTTAACCTCAACCAATTTTTGAGTCTGTGATTTTTTGAATGAGATATTAAAATGTAGGAGAACAAATAAAGCTAAAAATTACAATACTTCATAAAAGTAATGCAGAATTGCACTGCTCATTAATAAAAGGTAACTAACTCTTAACTAAATATTGCAATTCCAACCTGAAGAGTGTGAAAAAGGGCTCTGGGTTCTGGGCAATGCACTATTTGAACAGAAGAGAGTTATGAGAGAGAATTATTTTATTTTGTTCATGTTGGGATGGTATATACTAACTTTAGCAAGCACAGTATCCTTTCATTCCCATGAGAAACAAAACTGCTTGCAGGGCTCCTCTGTACCCTTGTTTAATCTGTGACACTGCAATTGGAATTTGTCACTCTAGGAGCTACATCTGATGTTACAGCCTGAAGCAGAGCTCAACCAAAATAAACAATCTGCTCTATTCTGCTTAGACTAATACGACAGTGATGTAAGCCCCAGCACAGTGGAAAATGCATAAATGGGCTGCCACACAGCACACACACGCACAGAAACAGCAACACAGCTCAGAAGTTTTATTACTTATACACATCATGTGTAAGAAGCCTTGCTTGGAATTTGGCTTTGCCATGCAACAGTATTTTTTTCTGTGTGTTAATGTGGAAAATATGCTTATTATTTCAAAAGGCCCTAGGAATTTTGTGCCACACTGAGAAAACACCTTTTTTCTTTGGAATAAAAATAAATTAGTTGAGTCAAGAATTTGCTCCATCACAACTTGCGCACAGTTATTAGGGTGGGAGAGCTGAAGAGGATTATTTTATCATAAACATCCCACAGTGACACAACTGTGCAAATATTTGGCCCACTATCTTGTGTGTGAATGCAGTATCTTTCCTTTCCTCTCTGTCTTTCTCTCTCTGGTTTTTGATTTAGGGTCTCTGGAGCTTTGCCAATGCTAGGCTGTCCGTTCCAGTTGCACATACAGGCTCATTAATGCAAATAGTCACACTGAAGCCCTAATCTGGTTATTCCTTCTATTCAGGATCACTTGATCAGAAGAAGGATGGGGAGGAAAATGCTGTACATAATTCTGTTAAATTCATCAGCCAGAATGGCTGACCTCAAATCCAGAGTCTTACATGCAGTCATTTTTCCTTTTCTCTGTCCCCAAGCTAAGAGAGCCCTGCAAAGGCAACTGACTGAGCAGGTCACATTTTTCTGTAAAGATACAAGAGGGTATCTTCTTCAAATAATTTTATTTCAGGGAAAAAAAAGAGGATAGAGTGAAAAGGAAAGCAACAAGGTCACTTCAATAACATCAAACATCACGGAATATTTTCTAACTGCCTTACTTTTTTATATTTTAAACCTTGAAGATGCATTTTCACATAGAGCATTTTTGTTTAAAAAGGCAAGAAAAAACCAGCAACAACAACAGCAAAAAAGATTACTATGTGAATAAAGCAGCTCATGAAAGTTAAGAGCCCAGGAGCAAAACCCTTTCTGTCTCCACAGCAAGTACAATTTATACGGCCCTAGTGGAAGCTTCCCCATATCGTCCTGCTGGTGACCTCAGCTCTCATCTGTAAAATCATTTTCTCAAAGGACATGAGGTTATCTGTTCTGGGTGAGAGCTCAGCTCCTGTATTTCTTTTCATCAGACACCTCTACATGAGCCCAGCTAGAGTAACAGCTAAAATTTAAAATTAAAACTATGAAAGACACTTAAAAAGCAGCAGCCACCCTTTCATAGTTTGCAGAAAAACAGCCGGCCATTTACAAACATCCTGCTCTGTTCGCTTGTCCTTGCCCTGCTGACAGCACTAACTGCGAGGTGTTTATTTCCTTGCCCTGGCAAGGCAGGGCTCAGTCCCCGCCTGCCACTTTGGACTGTGCCACGGGACCGCGCCACGGGACCGCAGCACGGCAATATCAGAAAGTTTAAAAATCGTCTCGATTTTTCGAATTCTTACTTCAAGCAGCTTCTTCCGCTACATCCTGCTACTGAATGCATTGTGCTTTGTGTGCACTTGTTTATATTCTGAAGCTGTATCTCAGACTGGATGTGGGTATTTCCCAAACCCTCCCTTCCCCCATCGGCAGACTCCACACAGCAGAGATACTCAGATCTACCCCTAGATGGGGATACTGTCCGCAAATCGCTGCGCTGGGATTACAAATTCAATTCTCTGAGCACAAGAAACTAAAATTAAGTACTGACTATTTATTAATCTCTGGCCCATTTATGAACGCCCTCATCCTTCATACATACTTCTCTGGCCTGGGCTGGCACACGCCAGGGATCATATTAAAATCTTTAACTCTCTCTCATCCCTTTTCTACCCTGCAATAAGAGCTATTTTCCAATCACATAAAGCTACAGAAAAAGAAAGACCCATTTCATGACGACGTGCCCTTCTTAAAGTCATTTCCACTTACACTAAGACTGCAACTCACTGACTCATAAGTTGGAGATATTTTATATCCACGATGTACAAGTATAAATGAATAAAGACAGAAAGTAAAGAATTCATTCCTCTATGATTACTATTTTGTGCCAAAGTGATTATTATGCTATTTTTTCCACTCTAAAATAGTGAGAAAAAATCTGCAGTTTGTTTCCCATAACTACTTCTAGAAAGTCTGTATGTTCACCTTTATGTAAAAGAACTGTATAGAAGAGCTTTCGATACTGCTGTATGAGATGAAGTGATTCCATGCTAAGAAAAAAAAAGGAAAGAAAAAAAAAAGGAATAAAGAGCATGCATAGCAGAACAAAGCAGACAATCAAATAGAAGTAGACAGAATAATTATAGATGTCTGAATAACACTCCAGATGGCATTTTGGGCATCACAGTTAATAAGCAGGCTGTTTCAGGGGACCAGCATGTTAGCACATTATTGCAACAACTGGAAACCAGCAGCTGAAGCATGTCTGCCTGATTATCCAGGGAGCAGGCTACATGCAGCAGCCAAAACCAAGAAAAATACAGTGTCTGGATGCTTATTGGTATAACAGGTTCAGGAACCTGTTTTTCTTAGCAGTAATATGCTTTAAAAAAGTTACTACAGACATGACTAACACTCACTTCATGAGGAAGTGGTTTTAGGCAAGTTAATCTGGTCTAAGTTTGAGCATTTAGAAAAGGTATCTTTTTGGCATTAATTACCCCATCTATTCATTTACATTAAAATTTTTGCACTTCTGCTCAGATGAAAATCAAGCTGTTCCTTATGCTCTCCTCCCTCTGTGCAAATTTATTTTAGCAAAAGCAACAATTATAGCTGAAAAGGAGTTTACGCTACGGTTTCATTTTATTCCACTTTTCACCATCGGAATCTGCAAACGACTTCTGCAGTTGCAACTGTTGGAGTTGAATGCTAAATTGTATGCCAAAATAAGCTTGATATCTCGTCAGTTATCTTCTCAAATGAAATTCATCATCTTCAGTACAGCAAAGAGTCCCACTGCTGATATGCAACCCTCAGGAAATGTATTGCAGGGATGGAAGGTCTGATATTTCCATCACGTAGAAAGACCCTTAGAAATACCCATGCCAAAGTAAGTCTTCAATTTATTCTAAAATGGCAATTCTGTGAAAACATAATATATGATATTCTCCCAAATGTCAAAAATAATGTGCCTTTTTATTTTCAATTTCAAATCAAGGTTACACCATAGAACTCCTACACATCCAAAATCAGAGACAAACTCCACAGTTTCAGCTCTTGAATCAGGAGCTTTAGCACTGAGAATCTTCATTCTTTTTCTTTGATTTCTGTGTTTAGTTTTTCCCATTAATGACTCCTCAAGTCTCTTGGTACCTGAACAGATCTACACATAAAAGACTCCATTAAACAAAACAAAAAAACCCCACCCCTAAACAAACAACTCTTTACAGTAAACCCTGAAATATTAGCAAAATAAATATATATATTTAATAATTTCTGTAGCTCAAGCTATAGTTTTAACTGTTTGCATTAAAAAAATACAGTTCTCGACTGCTACTTGGTTTGCAAAAAATCCCCCTATAGTCGCTGTAGAACACATTTGTCAGTTAAAGCAATTGCAGAGTCCTCCTACCTCCTCAAGGATATTAGTGGCTTGTTCTGAAAACAGAAAATAAATACTTAATGGTGGGGGTTTTGGCCTTTTTTGTTTGTTTGTTTTCTTTCGTTTGTGTGTTTTTGTTTGGTTTTTTTTGGCCTGGTATTGTTATGTTACTGTATCAGAAAATGATAAAAAAAGCTTGGTCTGGAAAAAATAATGAGAATATGCAGTAGTTTTCTAATTCTCTGCTATATAAACCAGATTTACCCATGTATACACATTCCTTCCTGAAGGATTTCTGGGTTTAATATTAAACAATACCAAGCTTGATGTACCTTAAGATTGGCAGACATACCCATTCCTAATATATTTTATCCTTTGGGAAGAAAGAAAATATCAAATGCATCAGAAAAGAAGGCAACTTATGACTAATTCATAGTGGCTTCTTTAGTTCTCTGCAGAACACCCCAAGAATCACCCCATGTGCCCGAGAGTATTGTCCAAATGCTTCTTGAACTCTGTCAGGCTTGGTGCTGTGACCACTTCCCTGGGGAGCCTGTTCCAGTGCCCAACCACCCTCTGGGGGAAGAACCTTTTTTTAATATCCAGTTGAAACCTCCTCTGATGCAACTTTCCATTCCCTCAGGTCCTGTCACTGGTCACCACAGAGACGAGATCAGTGCCTGCCCCTCCTCTTCCCCTCACAAGGAAGTTGTAACTGCAATGAGATCTCTGCTCAGTCTCCTCTTCTCCAGGAACAGACCAGGTGACCTCAGCTGTTCCTTATACGGCTTCCCTTCACAATCTTCATAGCTCTCCTTTGGACACTCTCTAACAGCTTTATGTACTCATATTGTAGTGCCCAAAGCTGCACACACTATCCAAGGTGAGGCTATCCCAGTGCGGAGCAGAGTGGGACAATCCCCTGGGTCGCCTGGGTGGTGATGCTGTGCCTGATGCCCCCCAGGACATGGTTGGCCCTCCTGGCTGCCAGGGCACTGCTGACTCGTGTTCAGCTTGCCGTCGATCAGGGTCCCCTGGGTCTGTGGTGCTGCTTCCCAGCATCTGATTCCCCAGTCTGCACGAACATCTGGGGTTGCCCCATCTCATGTGCAGAATCCGGCACTTTGTCAGACTTCATACAATTGGTGATTGCCCAGCCTTGTCTTTTGTCTAGGTTTATCTGCAGGACCTCGCTGCTTTTGAGGGAAGTTAACAACTCCTTCCAATTTAGTATCACTGGCAAACTTACTCAGTACATTTTTGAGTCTTGTGTCCAAGTACCTTGTCTACATTTATGTTAAAAGAAAATAAGTACAACAAATCTAGAAAGACAGTCATGAGAAAATGTACAGGAAAGGGCTTTGCTTGGTAATTTATACTGGATATGATGTGCATCCTGATTTGACAGGGTTCTGTAGTTGCTGTTTTTTTCCCCTTCACAAAATGTTTACTGGCAGAGAAAAACAAACAAAAAAACCCAAGTCAAAGCAAAATGTAATCTCCAATGCTAAGAAATTCAACAGAAGTCAGAAAACAGCTAAAGATATTTGTTCTCAAAACACAAGCTTAGATTACACACTTTGAGCATAATTAATTAAGATGTAAATTCAACAAGGAAAATCAGAGTACTGAGTATTATTTATGTCCAGCTTGATTATGTAAACTTTGCAGGAGAGGTTTTAGCATTTCTTGGACTAACTCTGAAACACAGCATGCCAGATAAACCACAAGGGAAAGAAAAGGCATAAAAAAGACCTGGAAAATTTAAAAGCTGACAAGTCCCCTATTGTCAGCTCAAGAGTTCCAAATCACCCTGTACATAGAAATCTCCCTGAGTAGCATCTAGACCACTGAAGTAAATTATGGAAATGTTAAAGAAACATAAAAGAGGCATAACAAAAGTTTGGCTTGCCAGCATCAGAACAATGTCTCACATACTCACTCCAGAGGAGACGTTAATAAGAAATGGCCCACCCCTGCCAGATAGGATTTTAATGGAGTTTAGATCCTAATATGCTTTGGCATTCCTCTGACCTCCTTTGTATTATAAGAACCTCATCCCTTTTCTCTATATCTCTCTTTACATGCTCCTAAAACATTTGACAAAACTTTCCGAGACTTCTGCCATTCTACTGTTAACTTTATCACTAGTAAAGTACGCTTTCCTCTGAGTTAAATTAATTTCCTTTAAAAAATCACAACAAATACACAAAACGTCTCCCAAAGCCCAAGAATCCCTCCAGATGCCCTCAGAATTATGGTTTAAATCTTGTCCAGATTACTCCTCTTTTTTTAATTCCTTTGTTACTTATCTTAAATGTCTTTTTTGAGTCCACAAGACAATTTTTGAAAAGTGGTATTTTCAATGTAAACCACATATAACAAAGAGCAGAAAACAGATGAAAAGTTGTCCTCATAAAGGGTGTTTTCACCTGGACTGCATCAGCTGAAAATTGCCACAATCCTGAAACAGTACATGAAGCCATATCATGGACTCTGCTTAGGCACAGCGATATACATTGCCTGTCTTCAGAGGAATTCTGAGATTAAGTTCAGAAATGTGTCTTTGAATGGATTCAGTGAACTTTGGCGTTAAGACCACCAAGCAAACACTAACAAAGATGGCTTCTGAGTTCCAAAGTTTCTCAGGATTTTTCAGTAAACATTCCCTGCACTAAAATAAATCAAAGTGTTTACAAGAGAAAGAAGATACTCATGAAGCTTCTATGAAGCTCAGGAAAATGCCACTGTTTTACAAGACACTCTTAGATAAAAGTGATTACTATTGATTATTTGAATTATAGTTGTATCAGAAGATATAGGAAAGATTGATACTTCACTGTGCTGGGCACAAGATAAAATACAGAATGAGAGACAATTCCTGACATAAGAAAGATAATAATCTAAATAAACAAAAGCAGTAAAAAGGCATTGGGAAATAAAATGACTTGTCTGGAATAATAGGCACTTTTTTTACCAGATGAACAACAGAGACAGCACGTAGGTGGCCTGAATGAGGATGAATGTCTGATAGCTCTGCTTCACAGCATTACAGTGGGAACAGAATGAGTGTCTTTCACAAACAGTCTAAATAAAGACACTTATCTCAAACAGAGAAAAAATAAACAGAGCCTACCATTACCATGATTTCTATGGTCACAGGTTCAGGGAATGGAATGTCTTTCTTACATTATCAGGAAAATTCAAACTGAAAAATTTACTCATTTTTTTGAAAGACAGGCGAAAGGAAAACTGACACCTTTATCTGTGGAGAGATCTGCACCAGTACCATACAGTGACGGTGGATGGAGGAAGATGATCCTACTGAAGCTTCCGTTGAACGGTTGCTGGGACCAGCAATAGGAAAGCAGAATGTCACAGACCAGAGGGAAAATGAATTCAGAGATAAATTTTGAAAAAGAGTGTTTTGCTGAGGAAAGTAGCATTTACTAAAGATACAACCGGATCAATCATTTGTTAAAGAAAAAACAAAATAAAACAAAACAACCAAACAAAAACTTCCACCAGCCTAGCTTGCTAATTCATTACTAACAAAAATAGTTTATTAATGTTCAACCTGCTGCCTTATGAGGCACAGCAAAAAACTCACAGTCCATTATGATGAGAGGCCTTTTTCACTTCTGTTCCACACTGAAGACCTGGATTTTGAACAGGTAAGAAGCTGATCAGGATAAAACAGCCTGTCAAAGTGTAGGTGAAAACTTTTGAAGTCCACAATTGCTCTACATCTTACTTTGGGCTTTCAGTCCCTCATTTTCAACGTATTCATATTCTGTCATCAGAATTTTTAACATAATGGTGTAGAAGAGTGAGCCTGTGAAATGAAACTGTTAAATCCCAGCTTTATTCTCTAATGACTGTCTATCAAATATGTTCAGATTACCTGTCAAAGAGAAGAGGGTTTTAAATTTCTAGTTCTTCAAGCCATGTGGGAACCCAAAAATCCCAGCACTGCTGCCTTTGATAATCACAGTAGGAAAAAATAAGCAATCAGAATATAACTGACAATCACAGTAACTATGCCAGCAAAGTGCAGTAACTTGCACCTTTATAGCAATTATGTTCTTCCCAGACAGAAAAAAAAATCCTACACATCTCAGTACAATAAGTAAATAGAAATGTTACACAGTTCCCAGTTATATAAAGCTAGCTTTTTGTCAAAGCACTATAAGAACTCAAGAATTAGTAACATGTATTTTCACGAAGGGATTGATGTCCCTGTACCTACACAGAAGCTTCACATTTGGAAGAAGTATGTTGAGGTTCTTCTGTCAGAGACATGCTGGATATACACAGAGAGGTCTTTTCTACTCAGACAACTAACTAAAAGAGAAGTTGAAGCCAAATTAACCCACAATAAGAATCCTGATATAGTTACCATGCTTGAAGTCACTATATTAGGCAGATATTCTGTTCCAGAATAATACATTCTTGTTTAGAAATACTGTAAGTCATGCAGACTGAAAATGTTATGATGAGAATAGCTTTTTCATTTAAATCCCTTCTTGCAAATAAGTCTGTAACATCCACATTTTACTGATGAAGAGCTGAAGCAAATAATATTTCCCTACCTCAAAAAGGAGGGTAATTAATGGAAGAATTCCATTTGTGAATATGTGTGTTAATTCCCTTAGCAATGAACCCAATATAAAGAATTTTGAGAAGTAAAGTCAATACTGAAATAAAGGATGCCAGATGAATAACTTATGCTGCTTACTTAAAACAGTGGAAATATAAAGAATAAAAACCCCAGCTTTTCACTCTCTAAAAATAAATCACTGCTTTGAACTGCATAAAATACATTATATTTCATTAGATCACTGCAGTATTTCAGAAGCAAAGGACCAAAAACTTCTAGGAGGATGAGCATTATACAAACATTTACCAATTGAATTTGTTGTATTACAAGTATGATACTTAAAAAAACCTAAAAGAATGTCATCATGACATGTTTTGTTGAAACTCTTTTAGTACTTACTCTTTCTGACAGGGAGTTCTTTTTATTTACATAGGCATCTTTTCTCAGAGGGCATTTTACTGAATACGGCTTTCTGCTCAGAAATAGAAGTTTCCAGGGTTCTGATATCCATAAAGGTAATAAACAGCTTGGTAGCATTGTCAGATGCATCAGAAATCTGACATGAGGAAGGAAGGGAAAATGAAGGATTGATTCTAACCAGTTCAGACTTTGAAATTTTCTAATGCAGATTATTTTTCAATATTATTATATTTTTACTATAGCCATACAAAATAGACTATACACTTTTGTCAGCATTTGTCATCCTTCCTCTTATATGTCTCAATTCTGCTTGACTACTTCCTCTGAATTCAACTCTTTATATATGGCATTAAATTACAGTTGTACAGGTATTTATGGCTGCAGCTGAGGTAGTCAAGAATACTGCCAATTTTCAAATGCAAACACACCTGCATTTTTCTCTTTTTCTGTTTCTTTTTTGAGGGGATAATTTTTGTTTGTTTGTTTTTGAAGTAAAAGCTTCAATTACTTCCTCTGGAATATGAATATTCTGGATGATAATGCAGATAACTTTCAAACACTTGTGCATTTCCAGATGAAATTATAGAAATTTAAAAGGAAAGCTTATAACTGGATTACTAACATTACTTGGGTAGTTACAGCATGCCTGGGGTTTTTCCCAGAAAAGAGAAAATAGAGCAGAGTCCTGGGCACTAAGGGGAGTTTTTCTGACCTACACTACATATGCTCTGAAGTTGAGGCACTAAGAATGCTGTGAAGTACAGCCCTTAAGTGTGTGTTAACTTAAAAAAAACACCCTAGGGTATAAAAAGTCATTGAATAGCATACAATAAACTGTCTCCATCATGACAGGCAGGGCTTAGACAACTATCTCTCTATATATGCAATAAGAATTCAGAGAGCACTGTACATGCAAACACAATAAAGATATCCAGTTCAGTGTTGAAAATACACTGGAGACAAAGGACTACCCTGATATTCAAGTTAGGGACCTTATATGTTTTACTGGACAGAATTTGGGAGTACAGCTGTTTAAGTAGCCAACACTGTCTATATACAAGGCAATACAGAATTGACTCATAGAAGGAACTCAGCTAGTTTCATCCCTCTTAAATTAATGCTGAAAAATTAAGAATTGGCGTAATACCTCACTCAGTATGCAAACAATTAAAATGTATTTATAATTTTTGCTTTTTCCAACTTCTCAGCTTTCAAAAAGCAAAGTACTTTGAATATAGTCTAAAATTTTGAAAATTTTAGCCAAACAAGCCTTTCTCTTTCTTAATTGGTATTTCCAATCCACAGTTGTGAAATACAATTAAATAAAATTAGAACTTTAATAATACAAACAGAATAGTGCCTGCTGAGAAACAGTGCTATCCCTTAAATACTCCTCTTGACTATATTCATGTTCTGCGTAATGATTTTGTCGCGGTTGTTTTCTAAAAGGTACTGTATATGTCATATCAGGAACATGGTGATTATACTTGAGTCTGTTTAAATGAAACAAGAACTGGCATAAGGTTAACTTTACTGTTGTTGCAGCATAAAGTTGTAAAGACAAGTCAGTGACTTTAAACTGTTCACAGTATTTATTATCTGAATGCTGCTGCAAAATGCATTTTTATAGCCCCAGCACTTGGTAAGCATTAAACAGCTGTCAGAGGAGATTTCAAGAGTAACCTTGTTAGGTTTTAACACAGGTTTCACAGCACAGCCAGCCTCATCGAAATTGCCTAGCTCAGGTATAAGCAGCTACATACATAAGTCTTACATAAGTTACCGTGTCCTTTCCTGTCTTTACAGGACTGCAAAATTCTCCCCCTCCCCATGTCTCCAGAGGAGACACGTATCACCTGAGTCTTTGTGCTTCAGCACAATGAACTCCCCTTGCATCTCTATGCACATGAAGCAGTGAGGGAGGTCACTGGGGAACTACCAGACCTTGAGAGGTTTAGTTACCACCCTGGATAAAAACTGTGCAGGTCATCATTCCAAGGGCATGAAAAATTATTCATCTGGCTGTGCAACATTCCAAGTCATACCAGCTAAAATAATTTTGAACATGGACACACTATACCTACGAAAAAGTCTAGTCTAATTCTTCACTTGAGGCATAACCTGACACTAAAAAAAAAAAAAAAGGCAAGTACTACTAGTATACGTCAGTGCTTTCATAATATAAATAGTAGACATGTGTAAACGAGGGGGGGAAAAAAGTTAAAAGGACATATATATGGAGACACAGAGAAAAACTGCATGTGTACTTTTTGACCCTCTCTCAATACTGTCATGAGACATACTGTCAACACTGGCATAAAGGAAAATAAAAATGAGTGTGAATCATGAAAACTCCACGTCTAGAGCTAATTGCTTTGCAGTTCACTGGAACTCACTATGTCTACTTTTCCTTGGTTGTAATTCACGATACGAAGGACTTTACTACAATGACTAATGATGATTTAAATAACAAAATGAAAATTCAGAATAATAAGTATAATCAGAATTACAGGGAAAATAGGCACAAATTCATACTACTTGGTCTTCAGCATGCTTTGAGTTTGTACACTTAGAGATGAGGCAAGCCTGCAGCATCTGCAATCAATTCTCATAATTACATCAATATATTGAGAACTTTAATGAAAATCATTTCCTCTAATACCAAAACAATATGTTACTGTAAAATACTTGATCAAGCTCCTTCAACAACTGTATATAACTTAGGTTTAATTTTGAGATGCTAAACACATTGCTAGGAGAGAAAGACTACTTATGAGCAATACTTTGAAAATATTTGCTATGAAGAAAAGAATAAGAAAATCAGAGAGAAGAAGATTGCAATTGTTAGCACTGGAAATATTTTCATTGTGTCATAGATTTAGAAAGTGAAATAGAAAGGTGCTGCTGGATGTTTTCTCTAATGAGGAAGAATGAGAGACAGGACTACATCTTAATTAATGTGCCCCTTTAAAAGAGAAATATTACAAATACTTGGAATTTAGGAAATACTACTAAATTTTCAATTTTTGTATGTAACATAATACAGAAAAAAAATATCATCGAACCCCAAGTTCTGCCTTGTGAGAAAAGCAGTTTTAAGTAGATAGAAAGCCAGGTGGGTCAACTGCAGCTCACAAGACCAGGGAGCCAAGCAGATATTGCTAAGTGAGATTTTTCATTTTTTTAAAAATCAATTGAAAAAAATAAAACTACCTATGTAAAATCCTTCATTTTTCAAAGTACTGAATTTCCCTACTACAGTTTCCTCAGTGAAACTTCTGATAACTTTGATTTTAATTCCAATTTTGGGCAAATCATGCAGGCTGACCAATTCAGGTCCAGGGTGCTGGAGTGAAAGCACTGTCAGGAAAAACTGGTAAATGGATACCAGGTTGAATATCTGAAAAGCCAAAATACTGATTACTTTGGATCCATGTTATTTATGAGAAAACAGAAAATTTCAAGGTGAGCTAGGGCTTCTCCCATGGGAGACAGAATAAAGAAGCAGGTATAGAAATAATTAGCAAAAAGCCCAGAGGTGAAAGTAGAAAGTGAGGCAACAAAAGCAGTCAAGAGCAAAATCTTAAGACTTCTCAAACAGAGGACTTACATAGGAGAATCTTCAAGAACAGCCACTAAAGAAATAGGGGGAGTGACAGTAGAGCTGAGTGAGGGCTCTCATGAGAGCCAGAGGATAAAAGTGCTGAGGAAGTAAAAAAGGAAGTAGTCCAGAACAAGAAAGCCAGCCAAAAGTTTGCATGAAGTCAGGGTAGACTAAAACAGTGACACCGAGCCAGAATAAAAGCAGTTGATGGCTTCATTACCAGCAGGTTCTCTGGAGTGGAGAGTGTGGCATCTGTTGAAAACACACAGGGCAACATGGTCTAATGTGTTCTGTACAGGTACTTACACCATGCTCACCTCCATAATGCGAATACCCTCCAGCAGTGCATTAACCTACATGATTAACATCTGCTAGCAGTTGTGCTAATTTCCATCATTGTATCAGGTAATGCAAAAGCAGTGAGAGTTAAGAAAGCTCTTAAAAACAGGCCTTTTCAAGGCAAGAAGCTGGTTAATGGATAGTCAGGTTAATATATATCCCACTGAGTTGTGTCAAGACTGTAAATCACTATGTAAATCCTATGATACATTTCTATTTATCCAGGGACTACAGTGTTTGTTGCAGGTAGCACCATGACGTAGTCTTTGAAAGGCTAAGAGTTATAGGAAATAATTTTCCAAGTAGGCTGCCTATAGTTTACAGCAAAATTTTACAAAGACCCACTTTAACATGGCAAGGATTCCAGTTAAACCCCCAAGGCCTGATTCTTCCTTCATTTGCAACTAGTTTATCCTTATGTGATAGTCACTACTTTTTCTTACTTCTATATAAGGAAGAAGAAACAGATTTTCAAAATCATGGCCAACTTCTCCCAAATTGTTCAAACTCACAAACCACAAGCAGTGATCCATGTATTTTGAACTACATGAAAGAATATTTCCATGAGATCAAGAAACTAAACAATGCCAACTTAGATTTGTCTTATCAATGCCATGTAGATTAGACCACTCTAATGTGAAATAAGCTGGCATTAAAAGGAGGCACTGTGTGCATTAAAAACTCCAAAGATGAAAAGAGGCACAGCAATGTAATGAAGGCTATGCCTGCTTTTTTTCACTGCAGTTCTAAATAAAATATATCTAAATCACACACTGATGATATTTCTTTAGAATACCCACAGCAAGACTTATAAAGGTACATCTGGAGATTAGCTTTCTAACACTCATGATGCATATTCCACTTTTTCAGGAGCTGATTATAACCATTACATTGGGTTAGAGACTTACTTTCCTCTTAAGTTATCATCATTGAAATTAAGATATAATCTGCTTTGACAAGTTTTGTTGATTACTCAAAATTACCATCTAAATCATATATTTTCAACAGGTAAGTACTTTCTAAATGTTTCCATTGTGTGGCTTCCCAGATGGAAAGATGCCTAACTTTAAGTTACAGCACTGACTTCTGAGCCTCATGATATTGTTACTGTCTGATTCAATAAGCATGACTGCATTTCTGTCAAAGCATTAGGCGACGAGATTCCCCCTAATATGTAAACTTACTAAACACAGATCAAACCTTGGATCATTGGATCCCAGTCTGTGATAAGTACACCACTGCTGGTATGTTTACCCAGTGTTCTTCTCTTTGACTTTGCATATCTTTTTGAATAGCACCTGAACCAAACAGAAATCTGGCATCTGGCAACTTCTGCATTTTTCTGCTTCTTATTTGCGCCGAAAGTCAACTCAATTTTCTGTCTCACCTTCCAGGACCAAGCTAGCACAGAAAAGATTAGCAGAGTGATGATCCAGTCTAAAAGACAGCTACATCATTTATTGAACACTTTGGCCATTCACTTTCTGTCTATCAAGTAACCGTTTAAGTATTGCAAAGAGTTGAAAGTAACCCCAGCAGTTTTCCTACAAGGTGCCTGCTTACTACATAACATGTAATTGTTACTCTCCATCACAATTCAGCTGGTGTTTTTATGATTCAATGAACTTGACATAAGGTTTTATTCAGCAGCGTACTATTTTTCTGATGAGGTGGATACCACAAAGCTAAGTACTTCTAAAAGGCCTATCTTTACTGCTTTCCAAGGCAGACAGAACCGCATCATTGTTGTCCTCAGGATCAGGAAAATGTGTGGGTGGCTGCATGGAAACAGTATTATACAGTGTGGGTAATTGCTTAGTTGTGCCTTTCAGTTAACTAGGCTTAGGATTGTTTTTTTTGTCTTGATTAGCCATGCAAGTCAGAATGAATGTTTCACTTCTGGAAGAAATTTCACAAGCACCTCAGTCTTCATTTTATTGTCTGAACAGAAAATTGATATTGACAAAGAACCCTTTTTTACAGTACACAACTTCATTACAAACCCTTTTTCTACTAGTTTTATATCTTAAAGAAAAGGAAAGCCCCAAAATATTAGCAGTGTGTACACTGCTCTTTACAGTTGCAAACTAACTGGAGGCAAAAGTCTTCGAGAAAGAAAAAAAATCTGATAAAATTTATATGCATAAAGAAAAATAAAAAAAGTTTGACAGTGTTCTCTTCCATGGATTGACTAACATTTTTGGCCCAGTATATCCTAATACACTATGAAAAACAAAAGGAAAAGAAAACAAATTGTTTTCCAAAATAAAAACTGTTACCAGCATTAAAATCAAGCTCTATTTCCCTCAGCTGTCATCTGTGATAAGGAAAACAAAGACTCAAACTCTTGTTCTTTCCTTCTGACAGCTGCTATTCCACAACAGGCTAGCTATCCTGCTGTGGTCTGACACTTCTTTGTCAAGCAAAGGCACCTGATGCTGCAAAGACTGGAGGGCTGCAAGGGTGACACAGCCATGAGGACAACTCAGGATGAGATTTTCAAAAAGGCTCAAGTCATTTATGATCACAGATCTCATTGATAGCTAATGAAATCTGGGCTCCAAAATCACTATATTCTTCTGAACATAAACAAGAGAAATCTACCTCAAGAATTCTTTATAAGACTTTCTCTAGCTTATAATGAATAGCATGTAAGGAGGAACACAGACTAGAAGATGAGGTAGTATTCTGTAACTGTGAAAAGCAACCCTTTCCTAGCTTTTATTTCTTGCATCCTCTTAAAAGAAAGGTCTTTGTTTTAGACAATTCAACTCCTTGTTATAGATGGGTGTGTCTCTAAACACTCTAAAAAAAGATGTTTCATTCTATAGAGCTCAGATGAAGATTTAGAAATTAGTTCAAAAATCTTGGAAGTTTGGATTTGGGTGATGATAGACATCTTTCTACAGAACATCCTACCCTTGATTCTCAAGCCCAAACTGCACCAAGCACAAGAAATAACATTGTGGAGAGGAGGCTTGCTTACATGCAGGATTCTTCAGTCCTGCTCTTACTGGCATAGATTAAAAAAGCTGCAAAATTTTTCAGAAAATACCAAGAAGCCAACCACCTCGGAAGACAGCTGGAAGCTTCTGGACAGTTCAGCACTTCAGGTGCATTTTGGTCATATTTCCTCTGACGGTAGCGTTGACAAGGAAGGCTAAAAAGGACCATTAGCTACAGTCACCCTTACACGAAAGAGGAAAGTGAAAAGTCTAACTAAACCTCTCCACCACCTATTTAATGCTACCAAGACAGCAAATGCAAATGGCAGAACATAATGTCAGCTTGGACTCAGGATAACTTGTACAATTTTCCTTGCAGTAAATCTAGAAAATGTTTGCTGGTTTGTGCCTTCCTCTGGAATGTCAAATGCACTAGAGAGCAAAGGAAAAGGTCAGAAGCAGTTTGGGGCAAAAGTACTGAAGATTTCATCCGGCCCTGCATAAAGATATAGTATGCCCTGTGCAGTTCAACATGCCAGTCTGTATTTCTAACCTCTGGTTAGCAAACAGTGCAACTTAACCATATCTCAATTTATGACTGTGATAGCCAGCTTCACTTGCTGTCAGTCATGCATCCCCTAGGGAAATTAATCATAATCATAATTTTGCACTGTGACTCTGCAAAGACTGCCATTAAAAAGCTTGATTATCCTTGTTAGCAAGGTTTTTAAGCTTTTACGTACGACAGTTTATTCTCAAAGCTTGGTATTGGGAAACACTTGCTAAAGATAACTAGGCAACATGTTAACTCACACGTTTTTCGTTCCTCTGCTAGAATAACTTCTTGATTGTAATTAATTAATATGAGAAGGCACTGCAGCTGCCACAAGGATATTTTACATTTTTGAATTGAGGGCAAAGCTCTGAGTCATCTGAACATGAAGAAAGAGCTTTTCTATTTAGATATCAGAGCTACACAACCAGTTTCAAGATCTCCTTTTTAACTGTTTGGCATTTTGGATGACGTTATGTGGAAAGGGTAAACTGATTTAAACACTGAGGTGGCATTATTACAAAATAACTCAGAGCAGGTTGTCAGAAAAGTAAGGTTAAAAGTTAAAAATAGTCAGAGAGCTGATGCACTACCTCAGGTGCAATGGAAGAGTCAGCTGGAGGGCTCTGCTCCAGTCTCAGGGCAGTGTGAGGATGCTGCAGACACAGTGTGGAGACAGACCATGGCAAAATGGCACAGGGTGAAGCAGCCACCAAAATCAGAGTGGTGCAAACACTTCCCTGAGGCCCTGCAGCTCACAAGTAAGGTACAAAAGCAATGGGGTTTGTTATCCCTTGTTTCCAACAAGTATGGAGCTTATCTTGTCAGGCCTAAGAGTCCACAAAGAGAAAGTAAAAGCAGCTTCAAATTTTTCTGGTGATATAATGCAAAATGGGTTGAAGGGTCTGCAACACAGATAGATACACTGATCCAACAAGAAAGATAGTGAGGCATTCCAGTCAAACCCCATCCAGGAGAGAAATTAAATTCAAATGTCCTTTACTTGATGGTGCATTCTTGTTACTATTATATTTCTTAATCTGTTGAGGTAGACAGATACAAAAGTGCCAGAATGATAACACTGAGGTGGTTGTATGAAAAATGTGAAAGAAATATTATCTGTGTGCCTCCTTTAAAGCTGTGATCTTGTGCAGAGCCATTTTACACTTAAATGATACTGTCCCTGATCAGAATTTCCTGTGATACCTTAGAGGAAAAAATACATGCAAAACCACTTCAACAAATGTTACTGAATGCAAAGGTCAGAGAAGAACCAAACTGTTTTCAAGATTACATTATCAGGAAAGATTCCCAGAGTGAGTGAAACATCAATAAAAATAAAAGAGCTTGGAGAACACTAGCTGAAAATTTTTTGCCTGCAATTATTCCATTTATTTTTGTGATGTGCTTTTCTGTTGACACATTTATCCCAGAAGGATACTCAATTTTCATGGTAGAAATATCATAAAAAGAATATGGAATTATCTTTCAATGAAAACTACAGAAGCACAGACTAAAAATACAGAAAGTAATTTTCTGATGCTGACAACAAGGAACCTTTACTTCCTTGGTTATCTCTGCTGTTCCATGATCAGACTGCAGAAGGACTAAGGTACTGGTGTTTTGAACAAATAGTGTAATTAGTAATTTAACCAATAGAAAGGCAGAATCTATTAAGAATTCACTTATGTAGCATCTATTATTCCAACATGCCGGTCTTTTATTCTGCAGTCTGTACAATTCTCTTCATTAAAATTCCAAAATATACAAATACATATTCATGCCTTAGAGAAATTTTTCTTGAAAACAAGTTTGTATATATTTCATATTTACATGACCAAGGGTTTATGTTACTATTCAAACAATCTAGTCCAAATGTGCACATATGTATTCATTTAGAATGTCTATCCATATATGCAGATCAGGTAACTCTGTGACCTTTTTGCATATTTAATTGCCCAATTAGCACAACAAAATACGTTTGGTGGGTTTTTTTTACTTCTGGTGAAACAGAAAGTAGATAATACTTTATAACTAAGTTATTTCAGCCTAAACCTAATAGTGCAAACCTGAGCACCCATGAATTATTTCCAGCAGAAGAGCTTTCAACAAAAGAAATTACTGGCATTGTAATGCTTTGCCAGGCAAGTCATTATACCAGGAAAGTATAACCTAGAAAGCGGCTGATCTAGAAAAGCTCAGCTTTTCTTTCACAGTCACACCTAGAATTTTAAAGAAATAAACTGCCAAAAACTTTATGAATATTGCATATTAAGATGCTTATTTTATCACTTCTGCAGATTTTTAGACAAGGATAAGACAGATAAAGACAGCTGCCTGGACTAATATTGAATCTATTGACTGTTTTCACTGCTGTCAATTATGAAAAAACAATCTTTTATTCAGAAAGCAGTGGATGATTTTTCATGTCCTAGTCTTGGTAGGGCTCAAACAATCCCTTTTCAAAGATTTTGAGGGCTAAATTCATGGCATTTCTTGCTCAAGATGAGTTTCTAGTATTTTCTAAGGATGCTCCTGTCAGCCCCAAATTAAGGAACCCTAATTCCTTACCAGCTCCACATTTTCAAACATGAACTGTATACTGGGAACAAATAGGGCTGCTCTATGAGAGATTGATACTTCTGTACTTGGTACTGCCAAAGAGAATTGTTATTAATTTGTAATGTCATTGCATGACATGCTATAAGCTTTCTTCTGTTTCCTCACTATTGACAAATACCAAGGAACACCTGAGTGTTGAAAACCAAAGTGAGGATGCAAAGCTATTCTCTGCACACTGCTGAAAGCAGCTGCATAGCCCCTTCCATCTAACACAGAAAATGCTGCCAAATACGTTACAGAACATCTGGCCAAGAATGAAGCATATCGCTGAAGACTAGTTGGTGAAACTAAATCTCAAGAAAATGGATGTTATACCATCAGAGTGGCAGAAGCTATCAGAGTTAATGTCCAGTTTACCCATGGCCCTTTTTCTGAGCTTGTGCCTACTTATTACTCAAATTTGCAATTTGGGAATACTCTGTGTCCTCTTGCTACTACTGTTAAGGTGTCTCAGCAGGATTTTTCATTGCTGCTTGACCAGGAGACTGAAATCATTTTATTCTTTCCATCTATTTGTGCTGAATTCCCATTCCTTTCCAGCGAGGTATCCTAGCCAAGAGTTTCTATTTTTCTTTAGTTATAACATTGCACCTGCTTTAGGTGCATTTAAGATGCTATATCAAGCAAATCCAGAATGATAAGTGACTTCTATTAATGAACACTGGATGGCAATTAGGACTTCCCATTTGCATTACAGTTCTGCCTAACGGTTTGACTAACATTAAGGCTCAGTTTTTCTAGGTAGTGAAGAAAAACATTGTAAGACATTATTCGTCCTCCAAAACCTATGTAATGTTAAAGATGGGTAAAAAATAGAGTAACTTGGGGACATGGTGTTGTATGACAGCATGCAGAAGTGGAACAGCAAGAAGCACTTTGCACCAGTCTTGTTCTATTGTCTTGTAAACAATGCTTCATCCACCGGATTAAGTTGTGTTGCTGTGAACAATTCTCCTCATGTAGTTTGCAAGGTGTGATTAATTTTGCATAAGCCATTTACAAATACTACCCTAAATCTTACAAAGCAGGGACTGCAAGGTAATTATGGCAGTTTGATTCTTCTTTGAAAGCATACAGATTCTGTATTTAAGAACAAATTCTGAATTTCATCAATGATTTGTGGAACATGATTATCATATCTAAAATAACTAGAAGATAGAAAATGGAAGTAGAATCTAAATTATCCAGCATCAGAGCCTCATTATAGGGAGAAAAAATACTTAGAAAGGAAATGATGATGCCTGAGATTCACACTGATTTAGCCTTTAACAGGCTAGCATGCTTTATTTTATGGTGTAATACAATCACAGTTGCATTTTTTTATTGTTCAACTCTTTCGTATCCATTTCGTAAATGGCATTAGATAAGTCTATAAATAATAATATAATAGCTAATTGGGCCACAGCCATTTTTTTTTACTTCCTTAATGCATTCTATGCTGTGAAAACAGAGTGAAGTTGGTCACAGTAGGAAAAATAGGCATGATTAGCCCCCCCTGTATGTAATTGCACATCTGAATATCTGGTTAAGTGGGTTGGTATTATAGTTTATTGCTATATGTTCAAGAAAGACAGATCATTGAATTAGAAAACTTCATATAATACTACAGTGTTTTGCATTCCATATCTATGAGGAGACTTCCAGAAGTTTTAGTGGGACAATTCTCCTTTATCTTTACTGTCCTCTATATGGACAAGCAGCTTATGTGCTCAAATTCAAGTTCTGAGAAATGATGAGAAAATTCATATCAAATACAGTTAAGCAAAATTTGCAATATATTTTTTTTAAGTATAACACTATAAAAATAGGTATGATAAGTCAGAGTCTCCTAGGACAGAAAGGAAGTGCTATTTACAGACTATATTAGCCAGCATTCCTCTTTTCTAGAGCCATGTTAAGAAGAAAGGCACATCCCACTTTTAAGAAAAATACTACCAAGCTGAACATGTATGGACTACCCCAGGACTTTGAGAAGGATTCTCAAACAAATTACATATTATTTAACCAAACTTTCCCTTATGCTCTGGCTACAATTTTCTGAATTAGAAGATGGAAAACTCAACCTATTAATGAGTAGAGCCCTAGAGGTTTATATGGACGTAGATGTGGAAACTGTATGGTGATCACGACATCACCCTGGTGATCTTTACCCTTGCTTCTGATGGGGTTTTCCACACTGTTTTATTTTATCACTGGTAGATATCCAGGTTAATGGTAACTCAAGCCTACAACTTTTTACTTAAATGAACCAAGCTAAGTTCACCTGATGAAAAAATCAACACTCTGCCCAAATTTTGATAGCAACTGATATCAAACTGAGAGCTTCTTTTAAGAGATATTAAAAACTACCAAAACTCTAAAGAATGAATGGAACAAGCAAGAATGACCATATTTCCTTTTTTCTTTTTTTTTTTTGTGCTGTTGTCGTTATTTCTCTTTCTCTGCATTTAATATTTTATTCGAAAAAAGAACACATGATTTTGTACGTAAGATCCAAATTTTTTGGTGGACATCATTAAGAAGCTGTTATCAAACAAAACAGGTTTTCTATTTTATGCACTTTTTTTCTCGCAGTCAGGCAAAGAAAGAAGCTCAGTATCCTCCGTGAGCTTGTAAAGGCTATGAATCTCCTATGATACAACAGTAAACACAGGATACTAGGATACTAGGATACAGTCAGCTCTAGGGGAAGCCAAAAGGGCATATAAACAACCCAGCAACAGTGTTTCCTTGGTCTCATTTAGGATGGAATCTCGACATTCATTCCTTCAATTCTTACTCCTGCAATTTATTTTCATTCCATGAAAATAAATTATGCAGTTGCTTTTTCTGTGTTTTGTTATCCATTTAGCCCTGAAGCCGTATGTTGCTTACACATGGTACCCTTCTAGTATTTCATACACATTAAAAATTGACTAAGTTTGTACACTCTTACTGCCAGAAAATACTGCCTGCTGGATTCACAATATAGTGTGGGTAGCTTAGAAATTACGCCTTTTCTTGACAGTGTTTCCTACAACAGTCTCACAAGCAAGCAGGGAAAATGCAGTTCAAGCAAAATTTCTGTCATGATATGCACACATCAATTAATGCTTTCTCAGAGCAATTATGAGTATCAGGCACGGAATCTTCATCTATCCAAACTTTACAACATCTTGGAGGACTGACTAGAGAATATGCCTTTCACCTCCAGCACTAGCCTTGGAAAGATTACCAGTGCCAGAGAGACGGGATTACAGTTGAAGAGACAGTCCCCAAATGAACCAGACAAAGGAAAAAGAGTGACTTTAGAAAAACAAATGCAGACTAAAAATGCAGAATAAGTTATTAGGCCACAGTAAGGCATAAATTAAAAATTGAATACCTCAAATAAATCTAAACTAACTATGAATTATAGAGATCAAGTTGAGACATACTTCAACATGGCACGTGTATGACATATGTAATACACTGAGGGCAATTATTGTGCCCTCAGTGGATACACTGCTGAAAAATACTCAGCTGGCATAATCTGTCTGGTTTTTAGCAACACAATTTAAGGAAAATATGGCTAAATGAGCTTTTTTTCAAAGGAAAACAAGAGAACATTTTTTGCTAAACATGAGTTATATATAGAGACTGAAGGAATTAGCTTTGTTCAAATTAGAAAAGAGATAAAAGAGGTAGATATCATGGAGGGTTTCCAACAGGCAAACTGTCATAAGAACACAGTGACCCTCTGCTCTTAATGTCTGCAGGAGAAAAGACTTAAAAACCATCAGCTTGCCTACCAGAGCAGAAGACACAAAAAACATCCTTATAATAAAGAACAGATATTCCATTGAATGGACTGCTTGGAGGGTACAGTATCTCCATCCTCAGAGGTTTCTAGGAGCAAGCTAGACAAATATCAGTCAGGATTAATTTCAGCATATTTGATCCTGCCATGGATGACAGGTTTGATTAAGTAGCCTCATGAGGTATATCTACTTCTACATTTCCATGACAGTCTTTATTCTGACTTTTTCTAATCAAATGAAGTGTTAAGCATTTCAGTTCTTCATCTCCCTGCAGACTTGCACAGGTTTTACTCTATCTTTCCCTTTCTAACAGTAATGTGTTAAAAATCCCCTGTGCTTACCACAAGTTAAATAAAGTCTTTGGCATTCTTAAGTAATTCAAGCATCAAAATAATTCTCTCTATTCTAGTTCTCTCTATAACAGTGGAAGTCAATAACACAGTTATTGGGGAATGTAAAACAAACTAATGCAATGTCCAGATGACATCTGTTATTAAGAATAAATAGGTGATTCACCAAAAACTAAAGATTATAAACAAAATAAACTCTACACCAATGGGTGGGGTTTTGTATTACCTGACCTTGAAATTCTGACTCCTGAAAATTCACCTTTTTAAAATAAAGACAGAAAAGTATATGAAGCTGTCTATGAAGAGATCCTTTTTATAGCTAATAATAATTTCAAATATAATTTCAGTCATTTTATGAAATATGCCTCTTTTTCATGAACTTGCCAAACCATTATACTTATGAAATTTGGAGGTAAACACTAGATAACTAGTTAAATAGAAATTGAGCTAGCAGATTTTTTTTAATTAAGGATTCTGTTCTATCTCATCTTTCTTTTGTCATCCAGAGGTCTGCATTATTTGAACACAATCATTTCTATACCATAAACAGTTTAAAACATTAACTGGAAATAGAAACTTTAACAACTAAAGCAAAAGCACTGAAAATGCTTTTTCAAAGCCAATCTCAAACATTTTCTCCAGTCTAACTAAGAACATTAAATGTATTTCAGCAATACATGATGCTTTGCAGATACATTTAAAAAGTACTGAATATTCAGTTGGAATCAAAGCTAGTCTGTTTGATACAAGACACACACACAAACCCTGTAACTCCTATTAAATCTGATCATGAAATTTTTACAAGGATAAATAGAACCAAACCAAACACATGAGGAATGATATTAAGGAGAAGTGATAATAGCAGAAGTTTACCTAATTTTTGCAGCCATAAATTTGGCTTGGATTAAGTTTATAATCATCATATTTTGATTCTGTGTTTGCTCAGGCTTTGGCAACTTTTCAACAGTTTGTTAAAACACAGACAAATCTGTGCCTGTGACAGTTTCATACTAAAATATAAATGGAGAGGAGACAAGACTTTTTAATGTTATTAAACGATGACGTTTTGAGGATATTATCTAGAAAATGTGTATGACATCAGATACACAGACAAAATTATTCAGTAAAGTTTAATAAGAATATTGACATGATTAAATGACTGACTCAAAAATCTACTTTCTAGACATACAAAAATTTTCAACTTTGCTAAACTCAGTTACTTATTTGAGTTATTAGAAAGATGCACCTTGTGTTATGAGTGAACAGAGAAGTGCTCCCAAGTATACCAAAGTTTATAAATGCAGGTTAAAAAAAAATCAGTTATAAATAAAATTGAAAGTATGAGTCTTGCATGCATAATTTCTCTACATGATTCCTGTAACAACTTTTTTCATAGGCTAATTACAGTAAAAATCAGGAGTTGGCAAAACTCACATACTACATATTTATAGTTCATCCTTGCTAAAGAATTACTCTTTATTTCGCTAACCCAAACTCTTTTCTCTTCATATCAATTTCCAATACATGTGTATTTTAGCATCATACAAAAAAAAATCAAGGTAATTATTTTTTGGACTCTCTCAAAGAGTGGAAGTGGAGAAACACTGTCTCAACACAAAGAATGTTTCTTAACACACTCCACGCACAGTAGGGCATACTAATTCTGTATGATTGTAGCTCAGATAGTTATCAATTTAAAGTGTAAGGGGTTGATTCTGGGGAAAAAAAAAAAGCTTTAATTCCATGAGGATGTACACTTTGTTCTCATTAAAGATAAACATTTTACTGTTGCATTTAATATCAGATACTATACAAGCTCTTGTTTGAGCTTGTCTATGCTGTAGAACAAGGAAGAAGTTCACTTCTCATGGCAGTAGAAACCAAGAGACTCTGCTTCGGGAACTGTAAGTTCATGATTTTACCAATACCTTCCTGTTTCTCAGAAAAGGACAAAAAGTATCTTTATCAACACAGAGCTAATAATAAATAAGTCATACAATCTCTCCCTGTGCAGCATCCAATTTATCTAGGTTTTCCATACAGTTAAGATGACTTTAGAGGGCAGTCCATGTCTTATTCTATAAAATACCTGATATTGTGCTACTAGTAATCAATCTACTACTTAAGATTAGTTAAGGGTGGGGACGGTTCCCCAGCACGATTTTTACTCAGAAGCCCTCCCTTCATGATTGGAGGCTTTAAATTTCTAGTTTAGAACTTCTTCATGGCCAGTCTATGTGAATTTGCATATTTCTGCCCATTAATAAGAGTTTAGATGCTTTAATTCTTGAGTTCTCAAAGTGTTTTTTTCCTTATTTCCTAGAATTAATCTCAATAAAATGTATTCTAAATATGATTCCAAGGCAGCACTGATCCTCAAGGAAATCTTGAAGAACAGTTCTAAATTAAATACATTAGAACCAGCTCACAGAGAATTGAGGAGAATTCAAAGCAGATATGCAGTGGGTCTTTCATGAATGGCCCTAGACTAACTGAGGAAGTCCCTGCTGAAGTTTGTATCTAAGACAGACTAAAGGACTTATGAGCAAATAAAATATGTTATTTCTGCTTATATCAAGAGTTAAAGAAGACACTAAGGACATCTTTGCCATATTCCCGGAACTGCGTCAAGTGTTATTTTTCAGTTTTTCTTTCCCTATCATTCAGAATCTGCCACAAGTGTAGTAAAAAAAGGCAGCACAAATGATACAGATATCCATGCATTAACATGACTGGTGAGAGGATTATCATGGACAATTAATCTGGATATTAAGTAGGTATTACTACGCACTATGAGAAAATGAGAAATGTTGGCTATACATATCATGTGTGATTGAGCAGGAAAAAAGTGTGGTTATCAAGCTAAAGACTGCTTTTAAATGACATTTTAAAGGGGATGGAAGTAAAATATAACATGGGACACCTGCTCAAAGTTTATTATGATGGTCATACTTCTGGCTTATACTGTAGGGGGAATTTCAACAATACAAAGTGGTGATACAGTAACAGAGGTAAACAATTCAATGCTGGGGTTTGAAAACCGTGCAAGTAACAGGGAATTCAGATCATGTGTCCTGGTTCAGATTTACATCTGATTAAAAGATCTCTGGATGCGTGGATGTAGACAGAAAAGAAGTAACCAGGTCCAAGACAACAGGAAATGAGAATATTCAAAGTTCTTTTTAAGTACACTCAGCTGCTTCCCTGAACATGGCTCAACAGCAGTAATTTCTGAGTAATACTCTGACAAATGGAAGGAGGAGTGCAGGAGTGATAGGAGAGCTTCTTTGCTTCCCCATTTTCTGACAAAGTTGCCTAAAAGTAGTTTGTTATGGAAAACCAGGTAAGGAAGAAGAATCACTGGGAGCAGAAAAGATGTAATAAAACTGTAAAGAATTCCCCAAATTTTAATTCTGCTGTTGACTCCTATGAATTGATAGGGTACAAAAAAATGGTCAGCTATCATACTGAATGCTCTGCAGAAACATCCACAGAGGCAGACACAGCTGTGCATAGCTGGCACAGATGTTTTAGTTTTATTTTTGTTAGCTCTCAGTCAGAGTTTAGGGGGAGATTACTCACAGCTGTTGCACACAGAAAAATAATGTACTGGCACTAGTTGTTATCTACAGTGGGACTCACAGTACCAGTCCTGGAGGTAGGGTTACTTGCTGCTCTAGGCAAAGAGGTAAATGCCCATTTCTCCTCGTCTTTCAGACAACAGTCATTAACGGTTGAAGCCCTGTGTGAATGTTTTTACAGTACGGTACTTATCCCTAGGAGGTACTGCTATGACACTTTAGATGAGTAAGAGCAGTATCTGCCATCACATTCAAGGGATGAAAATTATAGGTCAGAAAGAAATTTCTCCCTGTGGTCCAGTATCACACAACTAAGTGCCTTATAGGATTTTACAGCTTTCTTTCAAACACCTCTCACTACTCATTTTTGGAATATAACATTACATGGAATGCAAGAATTGTGACATAAAATGAAACCTACATTCTCATGATGTTTTCACTACCCCTATCTTCTTCTAGTTTGAGTTATTATGAGGTAATCAAACTTCTTAAAAAATAGACAAAAAGAAGGTGTACTGAATTCAATTAAATTAGTATGTATAATCTCATGTATGTTTCTCCCTTGGTGTTCAGGACAGGCTATAGTATTTCCCTGTCTGTGCTGTTTGCTGAGTAAAAAAGTATGATAACACATTATTACATTGCCACAGTTAAGATGACAATTTCGTTTTTAAATCTAAAGTAAAATCAAGCAAAAATGTTCTGCAACAAGAATAACTGGCACCACTGCTTGCCTAAAAACTTATCATGTAATATCTGCTATATTTTTGAGCAGAGCTCTTCACAGGTACCATAACCACCCTACTAGAATGAATTGGTATGATCAAATTTTACAGGAATTAGTATGGTTTAACATAAATATAGAGCATATGATAATTGCTGAACAGGTGAATTTTGGTGTGTAAACCCACCCCGGCTCCTCCCCTCCTTACCCCCATGCCCCCCTCCAAAAAAATAAATTACACATGTGCTCCAAACAGGTACTGATAGTCAACCTGCAGTCCAGACTCTATCTATTCCCAAATACTTCGAAAATTAACAAATGTATGCACAGTATGAGAGGTCACTAAATTTCACATATGTGCATATATGTGCTCTAAAATCAGTCATGTAATTCTCCACCTGCCTCTTTTACCATTCCACTACTTTCGCATTCACTTTTGGAATGGCACCTCTGTCTTTTTAAAAGCCATGCCATAGTCACAAGCCAAAATCCAAAAATATCGTCTCCTAAATGAAGTGCGTGTTCTCAGTCCTCCCACAAACAATGCATAAGGCCAATTCTCTGCACCTTACTGAGTCTTTTGAGCATTTGCAAATCTGCCTTCTCTTTCACTTGATCCAATTGTTAAGGCACTAACATGCCTTCACGACTGAAATTTTGGGTAAGCAATAAAAGCAACTGCATAATGCTAATATCTGCCCCTGTGTTCTACAGTGAGTTACAAAGTACAAAAGAGGTAATAGTACCACAGCTGTGTGACAAACAAATACCCTATCCTGCTGTGTCCTTTCAGAGACTGTTAGCTGAACTCTCACTGCTAGCCACCAACCAGCATAACACATTTGTTCTGCTGTTTCCTTTACGCAGCATGGTGCTCATAAAAGATCTTCATAAAATCCAGTGTGGAACACGAGAAAGCACCACCAGTGCATATGATTCCTACAGAGATCACATAGGGAAAAACAAAAAGCCAACTCTAGAGGGAAAACAAAGTGAAGCTGAAGTCTGATAGGCACATTTGGCCACATACAAGAAATATAGATTTTCCAGCAGAGCAGAAGTCTTCCTACAAACTTGTAAAAAAGTAAATCTAATGACTGTGCTATTATAAAAAAGTCCCAACCTATTCCAAAGAAACTTGTCTTCCACAGTGGCATTTCCAGAAATTGCTGAGTTATGCTTGTGAGATTGCTGTGACAGAGACTGAAATGAAAAACTGGAACTCTTACATACATGCGATCTACCTTGACTTCAGCAGGATTTTTGCCACTGTCTCCCATAACATCCTCGTAGATAAGCTCAGGAAATGTGGGTTAGATGAATGGACAGCCAGGTGGATCAAGTGACAGTTCTCTAAATCATCCAGGCTAAGATCCCATTCTTGCATATATATATATTTACATTCATATTGTTTTTTTCAAGCAGAATTCCCCAAATAAATGAGATTTCAGTATCATGGTTCACTACTTTTATTTGAGGCATTCCTGGAAGTTTTCCTAATGATGATCAGCTTTCTGTGGCCAGGCAAGATGCTAGCAAACCAGAGAAGGAATATTCCTATTCTATGTATGAAAACTGTGCCATAGATACCTGTTGAATTATACAGATTCTACTGTATTTTCAGATTCAAAAAGAACTAACAAGGCAGCTGCGAGGTCTTTTCCCTTGCTGTAAGAGGTACAGAGGTTTTTTTGAGTGAGATATTCACAACTGCAGTTTTAGATGTGCTAATACTTATTTCTATCCAATCCCAATCACATTTCCGGACCAGAGAGACAAAATCACTGTTACTACAACAAATTCACCAGAAGTGCTGTGACGATGCAATTATTTCTGGGTGTTACTCATTTGTCGACTGCTCTGAAGTACCTCCCTAGAAAAAATTAGCTCATCCAATCAAGAATGGGAAACAAAATGTAAGCTAGCCAAACGGAATAGTCAAGGTCAGTGGAACTGCAAGTGAATTTGAGGGGCTCAGGTCTGTTTGTGTTAGAAAGTTGGATCCATGTTCAAAGTGAGTATTTTTTATGGAATTTTGGAAATGCATTTCAGACACAGACAGGAGTCCTCAAGACATGATGGGTAATGCAACCCAGCAGGTCCCACACTGCAACAGTATTCCAGTGCCAAAGCGGGATTAAAAATACATACTTGAAATGATGCTTATATTGTATATGTTTTACATAAAATGACATATGAAATACATTTTAACATGTAACATAGCTATATTAGGATGAAATTAATTTTCATTTTAGAGAAAGATTGGCACTCTAAAAATGATTTTTCAGGGGAGGATGTTTTTACAATTCAAAATGTTGATTGATCAACAGGGCATGAATAAATCTCTGGAAATATTGAAATACTTTTCATTTATCTGAACAGTATACCACAAAGAGCATCAGAATAAGAGTGAGCCTTCCTTCATCTGTATCTGACATTAGTTCATGTATTTTCTAACAACAAAAAAAATGGTGTTGCTAGTTGTTAAGATTAATTTATGAGATAAAAATTCAGGGACGACTAGCATTTTTAACACAGGCCTATTATGACAAGGCAGATTTTGGGTGAATGTAGTTCAAAATAATGAACTGTATTGTAGGCAGTCAACAAAATGGAAAGGCTTTATCTGCGATGTATAATACTGAAGAAGTCAATCAGATGAAAGATTTAGTAATGTGAGACATTAAAAAAGTAAAACCTGTATGGAGGTAGGAAACAATTAAAAAGAATGAGTGATGCTCTTGACTAAAGTATTTTGCAATCTTTTTTGGGAAAACTACTGCCTTAATTTGTACAGAATAATCACACTAAGACAGTAGATATGCATAGCTGCTCTAATTGAGGCCTGAATACTTGTCCCAGCTGATTAGCTGTGAGCAAACTACATTTAGATTAAGGAAAATCTGAATATATTTTATAGCATTTCAAACTACATACAGACAAACTAGATAAAGCTCTCTAGAATTTCTTGTAATTTACTGTAATATTGTGTTCATATACAAGTTTAAGGTGAAGTCATCTTACAATTTGTTTTTCTTCATTACAATTTCTTCACAATTTCCATTTTTTGTGGTTTGCAATTCACTGTGAGTTCACTGAGGCAAGCATAAAGTGCCCAGCTTGCATTAGTAACTCCATGACTCTTAAAATGCATGTAAAAAAAGCAAGCATAACGCACTACCATTATGTTGTGCAGCTAAACAGCTGTTCACTTTTTTCTACTACACTGACTTTTCCATTTCTAAACAAGTGCCAAATGCCATTGCAAGGGTTCATGCAACTGGATGTTTATTTTTTCCTTCCTGGAGACAGCATTTTTCTGTTTCCCTTTTTTTCTTTCAGCAATTTCTGTAGTTTTTTAAGATAAATGCCACTCAAAATGCAAACACATCTTTGCTTTTATTATTTTAAAAAACAAGCGTATTCAATATTAAGGCTCGTATCAGCAGTACTGGCTCTTCTGCTTACAAATTAACCCAACTAAACTTCACTGCCTTCCATTTAGGAAGCTAAACAACAAAGGTAGCAAAAAAGCTACTTCAAGTACAGCCCAAAGTCCAGATGTCAATAAACCAACAGTGAAGTTCAATACTTTCATCCAGACCAAATATGCCAAGCGCATTGGTGTGATTTTCACTGTAAACAACAGTCAGTCTTGCTACCACAACACACTCGACTGTTAATTTCTACAAAAGCATTCACTGGCTTCACAGTTACAATTTTTCCAGGATGGACCACAGACCCTTGTCCTAGTGACAGCAAAAGTGCATGAATGACAGTGCTAAACCAACAGAGAACAATGTGGATATTTGACAAATAAAATTCCTGCTCTGACAAGGTTTTGCATCAGCATTTCTTAATACATATCTTAAAATTTATCAAATACAATATTTTTAGTCCTTCATTTTTAATGAAAAGAAACATACAGACAACAGTGACTTTAAACTTTTTAAAAACTAAAATTCTTTTGAAAGGGTTTTGATGGAAAAAACTGGTCAGCCTTCTTAGAGATTTATTTTCTAGTTTTTGAGTGCCTGACTTTTCCATCCCCATAGTCTTTTGACAAAAACAAGAAGACATTGTCTATATAGTACCTCATAAATTGTGGCACATCTCAGAATATTCTTTGTGAGGTAGGGTTCAATTACAGTAACTTGTGCACTAACATGAATATGTGATTTACCACTTTATTTATCTGAAATTATCTACGCATATACACATGTATAACATTATAATTAGATTAAATTCTACAACTTTTATAGGACAATGACTTCAAGTATTAAATATATATAAGTACTTGAAATTATTTATATATGTATCTAATACTTGAAATCATCATTCTATAGAAGTTGTAGAATTGTACAATAGCTGTAGTCCTACAACAGTTGTAGAACAGCTGTAGCCAAGCACTGACAACCAGAGAAACAGCCGACTTTCCCATCCAGTGAAGCAGCTGATCATTATTGAGACATTCAGAAATCTGCAGCCGTTGAAGTAATATTTGAGCCAAGTCTGCTTTCAAGATGGACAACAGGTGAGAAAGATCTGGAAGATTACACTAATTGCCAAGCTCAGCCCTCATATACCAACATGAAAAGATGTATCAAGTCCCAGAGCTACCCCTGCTTGCAGAAGCAGTCACTCAGAATGGCCACTGTAGTTTTCACACCTGGGTGCCAATCTGGGAAATTAACAGAGAAGAGCAGCCAGTGCTACTACTGGCATAGTCCTGGGAATACAACAGCTACCCAGAAGCAAGGGCAGACTTGGCAAGTATTAAAATAATGCATTTCTTGAAGTGCAGCCTGCCACTGAAACAAGGATGAACCCCAGAAATGGTTAACTTGATCACTAGAAACTGTTCAGCACCTGTTTTGCTTGAGTTTATCAGAGAACATGGAGATGTGTTCTGTTCAAAACACTGGACCTGATCCTAGAAAACTATATACAAACAGCCTACTGCTGTTAATCATGACAATGTAGACATTTGAATAGAGCAAAATGGCCTTAAGACAGTAGTTTCTGTAAGCTTCAGTGACTAGGTCATGAACAATGAAGGCTGAAGAGGTCAAGGTGAAGAAGAGGAGTTAAAGATCCCTAGAGTGACGCCAAAGATTGGAAACAAACACCTAATCCTGATGCCAAAAGACGATTCTGGAAGGCTCCACCCAGACTCTGCCTAGTCTCTGCCTAATCATTAATATGCATAATCAGATGTTGTAATCTTATTACTATGCAAAATTGTATGTTGCAATCATGCAGTGAAATGTATAAAATGGCTCATTTTGCACTGTTGATTCGAAGCTAGTTTGTCTGGCATGAGCTGGCTGGCTTTCCAGCACTGCTTGAGTAACTACCTTTGCTTCTAAAAGAACAAACTCTCTTAGCAGTTCCTTTCATACCGAGGTTTTTCGGCATCACCATAAAAAAAACACTTCTCATCCTTGCTTTTAAAGAGCTTCAGCCCACTCATTCTGCCTTTTGAATACGTCTGCATTTGTTTTTAATTCTCCACATAAATCCAAACACTGTTTCTGAAAATTTATCTTCTCTTTTCTGCCAGATCTCAGGTAGCTAATTGCTACATGTGACAGCGAGGAACATATAAATGGGTAAAGAGATTTTATCTGAAGAGCAGCACTATGAAAAGGAATTGTGACAGATTCTTGCCTTTGCTGATTAAACATTTCTTTTAAGTGGTAATAAATTAAGTTCATTTTCTCCAGGTTGAGTCCATTTTGCCATGACTGTAATTGATAAGGGATCTTCCTGTCTTTATCTAGACCCATGAGGTTTCTTCCTTCTGTTCATCCTTGACAGCAGAAAGGGAGTAAGCAAGCAACTCGATGGGAGTGTGGCTTTTAGCCAAGTCTAACCCACCACACAGGAATATCTAGAGGGAAGAATTTGCGTCACTCTTAGTATGTTCTGGTTATATCATAGGTATCAGAATAAAACACCAAATGATTTTCCAACGCCCAAGTGAAGCTGAAGTTGGAGAAAATTACAGAGATGTGCTTTATACTAGGCCACACAAAGAGAGTTACTCAGTCTTTACAGACTTGGGAGAACTTTATAGAGTAATTATTCAGCATCCTTAATTTTTATTATCTCTTCATTGTCCTCCCTATTATTGTAACTGTCTTTGTCTTTTTCTGAAGCCCATAACACATGAAAAGCTAATTACCTGTATCTATCTATCTATATATAAAAAAACCTAACCCTTCTTCCCATTTTATGTAGCCACATCTTTCTGCCACAAGTTCATTCCTTAGCTCATGACCACAAGTTGTGCCAAGATATCAAGCAGCAGGTCAGCTTGACCACAAGTCAGGAAATCAAACAAAAATCATTTTTCTGGAACAGAAATCTCATACACTTTCCAGCCCAAGCCCACGTAGACACCATGGTGTCCACAGTTTATTGTTGATAATAAATAAAGCTCTTTTGGATTATTTTTAAACAATGCTGTTTTTCAAAGGAATAACCAGGGAGTTTCATGGCTACCCTACACTCAGATGCATAGAACTCACTGCTGAGAAAAGGCAGCAGCTGCTGCTCCAAAGCTGCATCAGTCCATGTACAGATGAACAAGAGCACTGCATTCGCTTTGCTATGCTATTTTTCCTTTGTTGACAACATCACAACTGTGCTCCTGAAAGCCCTAAGGGAATACTAGGAGCTGCTTCAGCTGCTCAAAAGAATAGTATAAAAGTCACTTGCCTCCTCTTTTTTTTATATGTTGAAAGACAGTTTACTTGTGTTAAAAGAGCTAGGTGCAAAGGGACCAGGATGCATTGCCAGTTGCTCTTTACTCCTACCTATCTCCCATCATTCAGTGTGTACAGTGTAAAAAAACAGGCATAAAAAAATATTAGAAGTGGCAAAGACGAGATCAGACATCATGATGCCAGAAAATATCTTCCCACGCAGACTGAGAGAAATGCTAAAGATTTCAGGTAAAGGAAAGGTCTGGAAAGTCTCAACTGGCCTTTTTCTTTTTTGTACCCTAAGCTTATCTTCTGGTAGCAATGCATCGCTTCAGTGCGGTGCCCTGCATTCAAATACTCAATCCAAGATACCACATCGCCACTTGCGCCAGACTGCCATGGCTGTAATGCATAGCCAACTGTAAGAACTACAATTATAAAAACTATATAGACTTTGCAATACAGACTAATATAAACCCAACTTTTTCTAGTGCTTAAACAATAATAATACACTAATATCCTGGAAGAAAAAAAAATCTATAATACAGATCTTTACTTTCTAATTTAGGTTGCAATATCAGCCTTTCACATTAATGCCAGTTTATTTACCCTAGTAAGTTGCTGCTTCAGTAAACAGTTAAAATTTCATTGATGACTGCTAGAATTTCTCTTCAGTTTTAAAGGGTTCACTATGCTGGCACTAAGAATATTGTACCATACATCTGTAGGCTAAATAGATATTACCAGTAATCTAATTATTTTTATAGATCTGTTAAAGGGTAGTTTAATATTTAGTACTGTGTTTTAAAAATGTTATGCTTAATTTTAAAATGTTTTGTCTTCTGGAACATTAGCTTTAAAGATTTTTTCTTTTTTCAGTCTCTGACAGATATTTTGGAAGTCAATCAATACATTAAAATTACATTAAGACACAATCTGAATTTTTTACCCAACAAAAGACGAACTATTTTTCCTCCTGCAGTATTCATTAGTTTCATTCCCTTCTTTTAGAAAACTGTGTAGCAGTCATGCAGGTCATTATATCCTCCAGTTGCAAAGCTACAGTGATTTTGTTACTACACACTGTCACAGTAATGAGATATCTTTAATAAAACTATTTTGATTATTTTCCCCAAGTGATCTTCTTGATCATAAACATTTCTGCAATTCACGATTGTCTCCAAATAATGGCTCAAAAGATTTTCATATATAGATATAGATATACACACACATATATATATATACACACAAGATTACAAGTGGATATTGTTTTAGGGAAAAACTTCAAAGGATTAAAGCATTGCAGAAAGTAAATAGGTGAATGCAAAGAAGTTACTAAAATATATGATTGGAGCCTTTCTTGAAAACAAAACTAGGAAAGAGATCTCTCTCTGAGTCTTGCTTGATATGAGATGTAAATAATGAAACTCAATCTGCTCTTTGCATACTGCTGCTGAAGAAGTTGAACAGATGTTTAGCTGCAACACACAAAATATACCAGATATGGATAGTAAAGATACTTTTTGGGAAAATTACTCCAAAACTCATGCCAGAAAGTGTATAAAGATGGTTTTCCCCAGCAAAGTCTGATCTAATCACAAGAAGAGTGGAAAGCCAATTTACAACAAAGCACAAAAAATAAAAAGAGGAGAGAATTTTTCTAAAATACGTTTTTACAAACAATACTCACTGATATCTTGTACTGCAGGTAATATATTCTCTCAGAGAACATAAAATAAGTGCTAACTGTCTACATAAGAATGCAATCTTACTCTTCTCTGTGGAAAGATTCACTTGCCTTGGTACAGGCCCTGGTGTGAATACCAACCATTTTGGCATGGTTAAAAAACCAGCCAATTTGATTTCAAAATAACTTTTACCAATTCTATTCAATGGATTTCAATGGTAAAAAAATAAAAAAGGAAGAAATCTCATTCTGAGAATTTTGAGAATGATGTCTTGCTTTTGCTAGGTATGTCGAAACACTGGCCAACATTTCAGAGTTATGAAGGAGACCTTTACAAACTATTTCCAGTTGAGAGTTGTTTTGGTTTGGGATTTTTTAAAACTATTTTGCCTACTGATTTGTTATGTACAAAAGTAGAGAAAATATGGTACAAATCCTTACCTAGCCCTAACTTTTATCTGAAATGCCTTTTCACAATGTAGGGCACCTACATTCAAAAAGACTGTAAGTACTATTCTCCTTATGGATGCCCCCACCTTAGATGAGACAATGACATTTTCTCTATGTCACAAGGGAAGTATCTATCAGAAAGTGAACATGAATGCAAGTTTTGCTAGATTTAGATTGGCAATTTAGGCATCATCTTTTTCTTACCTCTTAGTGCTGACATTGTTTATAACCCTGTGGCAGTGGGCCACAGATGAGCTCAAGGTTACACAGACATTTGTGATAAAGTGAGGGGTTAATGTAACAGATCTCTACTTTCAGACTGATAGAATCATCCTTCCTCAGTATATGTCAAAAAAACTTGTAAATGTCTTATAGGTTTATTCTGATAGCATGCATATAAAATAAATAATTTTGAAAACAGTAGAGAAGATAACATGATTCCTACTTTGCAACTGAGAACAGATCACAGTGTCTGCAAAACCTACTTTCTTGATTTTTGTGCTTTGTCCCTGTCCTTAACCTATGCCCCAGAGATAGAGTAAGCTGCTGCTAACAGTGCCAATAACATTCAATAGTTCATGTTCACTTACTCTTTACCCAGGCTGAAGTAACCACATTTTGTATGCATTCCACTCTGCAGCATCCTGGAAACCTGCAGTTTGAACCCGTTTTTCAATTTAGCAGTAATGCACTCTGAACAGTAATATGTTACAGAGCCAGCTGGTCTTCCTTAGCCTTTTACCCTCTTTTAATCTTTTAGTGTTCCATGGACACCTCATCTACTCTTGGCTGCTGTAACCTTCGATCATGTATGATATTTGTTGTACTCTTTTACATCGCCTTAGCCTTCCTGTTGTAAACGGTAAAGGCACGGTTATTAGCATTAAAAAACAAAGTAATCTGTCAATTAATTCAGAGATTTGAAATAAACCTACCAGTAAAAGAATGTGAACCATCACTGGTGTGCATTTAAAAACAAGATCAAAGATGAAAACATGCAGGCAGTTTAAATTTTTATTTCCCTATTACAGATTTTCATTCATAAGTATACATGAATATGCATAGGTATAGCAAGTATATACACCTATTCATCCATACACACACATACTCTGTTTGCATATGAAGTCACAGAAGAGAAAAATGTGATTTTTACACAGTGATTTAATTAGAATGATAATCACAGCAAGAAATGAACAGGAACAATACAGAGGGAAACAAAGATGATTTAGGAATTTTGACAAACTGGCCTCAAAGTATAGAAACAAAAATGACTGACCTTGCAGTTAATCAATATAATTCAGGAAAAATGTGGTAAAGTTTTTAAGTTAGATATGCATTAAAAGGTCAAACTTTTCAGGTCATGGAGCACAGAGCACATTCATGCTTCATTCTGTAAAGTATTTTTGCTGTTCTTTTCATCTTGCAAAGATGGAGAATCATATGTATTTCTCTACAAACATTAAGAATTTTAGTAATAGAGGATGTGATGTTAGCAGTGGCCATATATCTGGTTTTACTTGGTAGGATAATTCTAATGCAGTTCTCCTAACTCTTATGTTTTCAACAATATATCCAAAGGAGAGGGTTTCCAAAGAAAGAAGTAATCATACTATTGTCCTGAACTAAACATATTAATTACACTGCAAGGGAGTCTAGTATAGTTAGGTTGCAGCAAAGAAGGCATAAAATTTGATTTCATATAAGCCTGTTTGTGATGTGGAGAAAGAATAAGTCATGAATAAACACAGATGTTTGCTTTTATATTCCTTTTTTCTTTTTTTTTCCTTCAGCATCTACTTAGTTTGTAAAAGAAGTGACCAGAACATCACCCATTAATGAAGAATCGGGTGACACTGTTTAAGTTCTAGAATTGTTAGTTTATACTCTTAGACAGTGTTATCAACCCTTTAGAATTAGAGCACAAACATGGTTGCCAGTACATGTAAAATAGAACAGTTTTATGCCTGAAAATTTTAGAATTTAATATTCTAATATGCCCTCTGGAATCTCACAGACAAACCTACATACTATATTTTGAATTAAATTTTAGCAGTAAAAAATGAAGCAATTTGTGTCCTAATAATGTCTCTCTATATTTCTTATTTTAGTCTGACATCTGGTATCACAGCAGATTTCTGCCACCTGCAAGGTCAGGAAAATGCAGACATCTCAACACTTACTGACTATAGAAAATGTTGTCGGAAAGATGTTTATATGGGTGGAAGGGCTCTATTTTTTCCCAAGTGTCTCACATATACAAAATACCAGCTATGAAAAAGGCAACCTTAAAAAGGTTCAAAACTGGAAATGAGCATTAAAATGATCCTCTTGATTAATGGAAGAAACAGTTATGGCACACAACCCTCTACATGCAACTATATCGGGAAGCCCTCATGAACTCAGATATCATGGCTTTGTACACATTAGCCATGGTACACATTAGCCTATACCTGCAGATGATGCTGTGTGCCAAATATAGTCGTGGTAGCTTCGCAGTATATTGTACATAACCTCTGTGTCAAGCACAGCTCTCATCAACCTAAAGCGTCACATGCAGCTTCCGCTCCCCAGCTCCTAATGAAACACATTACTGTGCTACAAGTTATCTCAAAAAAACTCCAGCAAACTCCCGCACTTCTAAGCAAATAAACTTCAGAGTTCATTAAGCTTAAAAAGTCAATTGTTTCCTTTGCCATCTGCTAACTTATTACATCCTGAATATTTATCTGTCTCATGCACCATGGTTATTGAAATATCTGTCCACCTGCAACCCTGATAGGTTGGAATAAGAATATTTTTAGATACTAATTAGTAAAAGCAATTTCTAAGAGAACTTTCTTGTCCTTGTGCTGCTGTTTGCAACTCTGCAGCTGTTGACTGCTGGAGAACCCAGGCCCACTGAAGCATCAGAGACGGGAACAATTACGCTAATGGGGTGGGCAGCAAAACCTAACCAGGCACACCAGCTGATGAATCAGACCATATACTACAGCCACTTGAGACTTCTCTTCATTCTTTCCTGTTAGGATAGTGAACTTCCTGACCTCCCTTTCAGGATGATATGTAGCTCTTTGAAAGAATATCCACAACAGAAATAATTCATCTTGTTTTAAAAATATGTTTGCCTTGCCAATGTCACGCAATAAAAATGTACTTTAAAATGTATTAAAATCCCCCTTTCAATATCAGAGTAATTTTTCAACTAGTATAGGTACTTTTTTTGCTTTCTCATGCAAAACTGACTTTTAGGTCTTTTAGACTCAATGGGCCAAAATAATTCTTGCCTTATCACTGGAGTTTGGCAAAATTACAAGAGAAGAATTTCAACCAAACATTTCTGTATAAGATACAGCAGCAGGGAGGTGCCCAAATGCTATAATCTATCCCATATTTTGTTCTTAAGCTGAAATCCTAACAAAACCCATTCCTGCACAATTAGTTTGCCTCTAAATATACATCTAAGCCTGTAACAGTTATGAAAACAGTATCAACTTTTGGAAAACAAGCAATTGTTGATACTACTGGAATAAAACGCACTGACGAATAAATACCCGTGGTCCATTCTGGCCAAAGCCTGACAAAGGTAATTCAGCTACAGAAAATACATCTGAAGTAAACGTTGTTTCAATTACTGAGTTATTTTGAGTTGCAGTTTTTCCACTCTCTGTTCCTGCTGCTTGATATTGAGCAGTAGACAGAACTTCTATACATCCAGATGGACTCAACAGCCTTAGATTTTCATTATTTTTTGTTTCTAAATTCATGTTACTCTTTGCTTGGCCTCAAGAGGCCAAGCAAGAAAAGAACAGCAAAACTTCTATGTTAATATCATTTGTTATTCGTTGTATTGAAATAACCAGATGCCTCAGTCAGGGAGATACACTGCTGTTGCAGATAAAATCAAAGGCAGAGGCACAGATGATATTTCTCTTGAGGAGCTAAGTACCATACTAAAGCAGGATGACAAAAATGAGCATCCTGAGGTTCGCCCAGAGCTGGGGTTGGATCTCTCTGCCATCTGCTGCCTACAGGAGCTGCCCTGCAGCTGGCTGCCAGCATGCCACTGCAGAAGCCCCACACTGCACCATGGCAGGAGGCATTCCTGAATCTGGCTGCCAGTAGAAGCAGCGGTGCAGAGAAGACTTTTGTCCCTACTCTGCAATTCACTGCTTCAGTTGGAGAGGTTCTCTAGACCAGCAGTTTTAAAAAGAAATGCCTGAAGATTAGCATTTTGTTAAGTCAACAAATAATCTCACTGATAAAGGTTGTGAAAATATTTAAAGTCCCCTGAGAGTAAACAAGAACCTCAAGAGTTCAGTAGTCATCAAACATGTGCCGCATACTTCAGCAGCCCCTTGCAAGCCCAAAGCTTTCTATGTGTTAATTCTGGCTCCTCTGTTACGCAATTATCTTACCTGTAAAATGGATGCAATAAATGTTTGTCTGGCATGGTAGTTTGGTTTGTGTCAATAACCGCAAAGCATTTGAAAAAACTAGAGACACACTAACACAACACAGCATACTCTGAACTACTAACTCTTGCCATTTTTCCCTTCGTAGGCAGTCTTGTCTCACCTGTCAATGAAAACCCCTGCCACAAAATGGAAGTGTATGAATATTTACATAGGAAAAAAGCAAATAATTCATCAGAGACTGCGTCTGGAAAATTATCTACAGAGTATTACTGTGCATCCTTCCATAGCAGAGATAAACAGTTACCCAGTTAAAGTCACTGGAGACTACACAAACTAATGTTGCTGACATATGCTTGTAGAATCAGGATCTAATTTCTCACAGTTTCAGTGTTACAGAATCTTAGATTTCTAGTCGGTGGGAACATGATTATTTTGGGCAGGACTTCCCCTTGGGGTGTGTGTCCTTAATTTATTGCTGCAGGGTTGAGTAATGTACCCATCACAGAACCATTCATGTTTTATTAAAATTAATTTCAAGGGAATGTTGTTTCTAGGAAGTATGTATAGGACTGTTTAGATGGTTTGGCAGAACAACAGCAGCAATAAGGAATAATGAAAATGTTTCCTTTTTTCATTCCTTTTATCTTAAAATGAATTCTAGCCTCAGAGTATACTAAGAAAAGGAAAGAAGCAACAGGAAACTCCTGCTATTCTGTCCCAGTTCCTCTGATTTCTCCTGTCTGTCTTACATTGCTCCTTCAGGAAGGAGCCTGCTTTGGCTAACACACATGTAGGATGTAGCTGCACATCTCGGTTAGCAAAATAAATTAAGTTTTTTTGTGAGACCTGACTCTCCATACCAATTTTTTTTTTTAATCTCACCTCTGATCATCATAAGAATATTCCTTTTAAGGTGCCTCTTTTCAGATCTTTGCTAGGTGTGTAGGGACAGTAGAAAATAATTGCTTCATCTGGTAGATCATTTATTGTCTAAGAGATCATTTTAAGGGGATCTCTTAAGTGACTTTAAGTCACTGGCTTTAAAGACTTGCTGAGTGATAATTACAGGCTGAAACCAAAAAGAACGAAATGTTGATGGTTTCTTGGAATATTTCAGCCATTTGAAAGAAAGGCTGATCCAGAAACTCCCATTTTACAAGCAAGAGAGAAAAACAGGTGGGAGAAAAGAGTAGTCCTATCAGAAGAAATAGAAAAGATCGGACACTTCTGTTACACAACTAGCACCATTGCAGATGGACACAACAAGACAGACTTCATACCTTACCATGTAAAAGTTCACACCCCTACTATGGGCACTACATATGCACCAGATGTGGTATAAAAATGGTCTATATAGAAAAATCACTTGTCAGTGCTGCATTTCCTGAAAACAGTTTTTAGTGTGGTCAACAGTTTTTGTTATAAGGAGAGCAAAACTGTTAATTTTGGTTTTGTGTCACAATACAGAGAAAAAGGAATAAAATTAAAGTATAAAATGACCTATCAAATTTGCTTGACAGGTACTAATTCACTTTGATCTATCCCTTGCCATATTTTCATTGGCAGGGAAACCATACATATTTATAAACGTGGGAGCAGGCTGCTGTTGTTCTGTTTGTAATTTACAGCAACAAAGAATTCATTTAGATTACCATACTTGAAGTCCCAAGGTGACTTTGCCGTGGTTGCAGGCCCCCTGCTATGCAGGAAACCTAACATAATAAAGAACAAAGCAAAACAACGCTACACTGAGACCAGGGCTCCTGGGTAATCAATTCAGGTATTTACAGCTAAAACAATAGCTCTGTGCAAATCAGCATCATTACTACAATTTGCTGATAGAAACACCAGGGAATTCAGGAAGTGTCTGCCTGCAAAGCAGCTGATTAATCTGAGTTATTTATGTTTTGTTAAAGCATTATTGTTTCCCATCATAATAAACAGTAAATGATTGTTTAAGGAAAGGGCATGAGACATGCAACCAAATGTGCAAGATACACATCTCTTGGACCATTTTGGCCTGTCATATTGGTCAGAAACTGCATCTGTCAAGGAGGCCAGTTTCAATCTTGATATTGTATTGTGAAGCACCATTCCCAGACTCACCTGATTTTATTTTTTTTTTATTACTTTTTATGTGTGCTTCTAGTCTTAGAGACTTTTGAAAAAAATGCATAAACAGGCTCAGGGAGAGGCAATTTAATCACTCTATTGATGCTTATGGTTTTGGCATGTAGATGGGGCTTATTGTGTCACCATTTTGTTCTTATTGAAAAGCAACTTCAACGGCATTGTCTCTCCTCCAGTGCTTTGTCTAATGACAGCAAGTTGCCCCACAAGACCACAACTTTCATACGCAGTGGAAGTGACCCTAATTCTGCATATTCATATATTTCCTCAATATTTTATTTATTTAAAGAAAATGGCACTTGGGCACACTTCAGAATGTTCATTCTCAAAACCAGCAATGCATCTTTTCGAAAGGATGAGGCAGGCTGACTCACCTGGCCTGTCTATGAAAACCCCTGCCATGAAACGGAGATGTATGACTGTTCCCACCAAGTGTGAAATGTGCCTTACACTGACTTGCAATGTGTTCATACAAAAAATCGGAAGCAGAAATTACTTCTCTGGTGAAGGATATTTTCAACACTTGCCAAAATATAAACAACTTTATTTTAAGAATATTTCTACCTGTAGAAAAATTAGATTGCTTAGTTGATACACTGTTGCCTGTGCCACCTTCATAGTAAGAGTCGTTCAAACCTGCTTTTGCCTTAGCAAACAGTCACTATCCTATGCCTTCTGCTGCTGAAACACCTGTGCAAAAAGTCACAAAGTGACCAAAAATTTCTCAATTTCATGATAGTTACGTTACCTCTTAAAGTGAGACACATCATATAGCTCAGCCACCAGTTTGTTTACATAAAGGATATTCGAGCTTCTTCTGCTACCACAACATTTTTTGGAAGCATATATTCTTTGTTAGTTTGCTGGTGATAAACAGTATGAGACCAAAACAACAGGGAACAGAGGATTGTGAGCATAAACTGCAATTCCTGTAATACAGCACTCGCAGTATAGATAGATTCCCTCACACCAAGGAGGGCTCTAAGGCAAGGAGAGAAAGTCTGGAAATGTAACTGCAAGTTAGGGAGTTTTGATGCTTTTAAAAAATGATGCCAGAACTGACTCATATGGACTTTTGGATCCAAGAAACCTCTGTATTCTGGATGTAACTGAAATATACTGCAAACTGCATGGGGAATCTCCTCACATCTGAGTAGGCAGGTTCCTTAGAGAGAAGCTGAAATATTTTTCCTTATGCTGAGACTCTTACTGCTATGTTTACAGGACACTCATAAGCACATGCCCAACAACTTTGACATCACACAGAGTAACACAAAAATCATCTTTCTTCAGACACTACCAGCAGCAGCAAAGTTCCTTAGTCAGTGACACTGTCTCACTGCACTTAAAGGGATCAGAACACTTCACAGACCGATAATGAAGTGTGAAAAAACTCAAAATAAAATAAACAAACAAACAACAAGCCTCCTGTTTGTAGAAGAGGCTGGAAATACATAGGTACTACTGTGGGATGTAAAATAAGAAAAAAAATGAAAATAGCAACAAAGATATACACAGTAGCTTTGTCTCCCTGTTCATTTGGTTATCCACTGTCTACTAAACTAAAAGCACACATACTCAGCTCAAACACTTAAAAAATTACAATGTTTAGGAAGTCCTTTGTATTTTAATTTTGTAACATTAAAACTGAAAAGGCTGTAAAAGAGCCATTTAGTTTGTTCTTTATAGAACAGAGTTGTTCAAGCCATGGCAAAGCTTTCTTTTTCATTGTCTTACTAGCTTATGTTTTGAATAGAAATTCTGATACGGTCCTATGTGGAAGATTATCCACCCAAAGTGATACAGATAACTCAGTTTTATCCCTTGCAATTCAACCTGCATTTTGTTACCCACTTGCACTGTGCACAGTACTTTCACACAGAATTACAGAGAGGAAAGCTCCTGTCATTCACTGGTCATGCATAAAATTATGCTATCTCTTTTAGTCACACTTCTATTTCAAAATCGTCACACGACTGAGTTTTCAGAATTGCTATCCTACACTTAGAAGTATTAACTTTTTAGAGAAAACAGACTCTTGTAGAAACCTGGAAGCAGTAAAGACAAGAACTCAGTTCAGTTCAGATAGGACATATGGTAATATTAATTTTGTTAGTTAGTTAATTTTTCAAATGAATGATCAGTTGCTGTAATGAAATTTGTCAAAGATGGAAAATTTAAAAAAAAAAAAAGGCATAGTGAATATCAAAGAGTGAGTAGAAGCCAGACTGCACAATCTCCAAGAAGATATTTATTGGAGAAAAGTAACCTATTTTTGTGGATCTAACAAATGAAATACAAACAAATTTTTTGTCAAAAGTTGTTACCTAGCAGCTGGTCAAGCATCTAAATGCTACATGCAAAAGGGGATTCACATGGAAATCATTTTCATCCACTCAGGGTAAATACAGGAAGTAAATAAATCACAACTAGGATTCAATTCTAGATTCAAAGCATTATACTTTTAGTTTGAATCAATTCAAACAATGTAAGCTCACATAAAAAGCAAAGAAACAAAATAACAAAACAAATAGAGAAACGAAATCCAGGACGACAATAAACAAACAAAAAAAAGTCAATTCAGCACAGAAAAGTAGTGTAAATGAGAGATATAAAGTATAAAAAATATAGGTTAAAAAGAAATATGCCTGTTGTTTTGGGACTGACAATCATCAGCTACAAAATATATCCTTCTGCAGGCAACTGATATTGGGAAACATTTAAATTACATATTGTTTTGATTTCCCTTTCCACCCAAGGATTTTCTGCCTTGGACATATACAGCCTGTAAAACACACTGAAGTCCCCTTTCTTCCCCAATACTTAATGAATTTAGAATAAAATATTGTCACATTCAGTGATGGGCTTGACACTTGTTCCATGCTTTATATGACAGAGCAACCTGAAGTACTGAGTGTAAAGTAGATTAGAGTGTTTTAAATACTGAAGTATTAAAGCTTGTATATACATATATATATAATAATTAAGAAACAGTTAAGTAAAATGAAGCATCAGCAAATTTAGTGTACAAAAATGAAAAAATCCCTCAAGGTAAAACCTATGAAGGTGTAGAATACAAACTTCAATAGGATATTCTACAAGTTCTGTTCTTAAAAGTCATTTAGTCTAGACAAAACCTCAGGGGCTTTCTTACAGAGCAATCTTACACTGGAAAGGTAACCTTGATAAGCTTACCACTTTTATTGGTTGGTTGGTTTTTTTTTTTTTTACATTTTCTGAGCACCAGGTGTATGTGACATTATGAAAAGGTTAAGTTTGGGATATAAAAATGGACCAAAGGAAGCAGTACAATTCTGTAATTGGCACCAACCTGGCTGTGATTCTGGTCACTAGAATAATCTGTCCAGATAAAATGTGAAGAAGTAAAAAATTATTTCAGGAGATCAATTTACTTCTGCTTTCTTGGTGTACCTTGTCAACTTAGCAGCATCCCAGAGCTATGAGAATTTCACCTTTATATTTGAATCAATTTTTAGGCATTTGATTTAATAAGCCTTTACGCTGCAAGATAAATATATTTGTGTTTGGGTATTTGGTTAAAATATGCTTTGTGAATTATTTATTTTACTCTCCTGAAAGGCAAAAGTATTTCAACAGTCATGAAACAACCTTGATTGTCAAAATATACATGTAGGTCACAAAGTAAGAAAAGCTTCTCCCAAAAAACTGTTTTCAGAAGTTCCCATGAAATTACCTCTTTACCTAGAAGGCATCATTAAAAGAGATGTAGAAAAATGGAATAACAAAACACCAACTAAAAAGATTAATGTGAAGGCAGGAGTTGAGAAGTTGTTAATACCTCACCCAGCACAGAAAATTCATGTCATTGCCTTTTAAAATCATGACAATAAAGCTATACTCGTAAAATCAGCACATAAAATATCTTACTCTATAAACCTTTCTAATTGCCTTTTTTTTTTTTCAATCAAACAAAAAGGAAGGTCGCCAATCAAATACAAATACGCTAGAGCTCTGGGGCGCTTTAAACAAAGGAAAACTTGCATATTAAGAAGAAATTAAGTCAGGACTTTCAGGGTAGAATGAGATGGCGAGGTAAGTGCTTGGTAGAGACAGGGAGAACATACTTAAGCAAAAGTATATGTAAGTAACAAAGCATCAAGAATTTGATAACAGCAAAGTAGGTAAAGGAAAATATTGCTTGGATCCAAACTGCTATGAAGGTCTGAATATTCTGAAACAATATAACATCACCGTGACAAAAACAACACTGTGGTCCTAAGACAGGCAACCATTATTCTGCTGCTTTTTCTTGGTAATAGCCTTTAAACCATTCACTTTCAAAAAAGAGAAAAATAAACACTGTTTTAATAATAATTTTAACAGAATTAAACATAAACAGGTGGAAAAGATGTAAGTTAATTATGGAAAAATAAAGTACTTCAGGTGCAATTTTAATCTGACCAGAGTGCTCTCCATAAAGGTTTCCTTGAAGGTGCCTTAGAAAACATGGTTGGTGGTACAGCTTTCTGCCACTTCAAATGCAGATCACTGAATTTGGAAACTTGTAGACATGACTTATTCTTTACAAGTTGCATAGATGATAAATCTGAATGCCAAGGTCAGAATATATAGTTACTTCTGAGGAAGAGGAACTATAGAGATTTCATTTTAAATTATTATAATTATAAATATAAAATGGGCTTACTGAAGGGCAATGTTTGGTACCTCAACCCATGCCAACTCCTTTATTTCTTCACTAGCCATCTGAGAATGAATCCTGAGCAAATCTGCTGGTGGTGACTAGGAGTATAACCTTCACAGCATTCAATCAGCACATAGCAGCAACACTGGTCAACTTCAAAAGATAACACCTGCCACATCATATAATTGGTCTAATTCTAGAAAAGCATTTGTTTCAGTATAAATTGTACCACTCTATGGAGAAACCACATGTAAATTTCCTGAAGCGTGGAAAGGGATAAAAAATTATGCTGTTCAAAGAGCATCTATGAGAATATCAACAATCATTTCAGACTGTAATCACATTTTCAAAGGTGGCATTGATATAAAAGGCTAATAAAATACTTACACCCTACTGACATGCAGGCAATACTGCACTTTTGAAGTTCAAAGGTGAGAGGAAGTCTAAATGATTCCCAGATCAGGCATTAGGCTTTCTACTTCACACACTAAAATATAGTCATACAAATGTGTGCTAGCTAAACTTCTGTGCTGCGTTCCCAGCAGACTAATTCCACATCCACAGCACAAGTATGCTAGCACATCTCAAAGGCCTGCAGACACAATGGATACACATTTACACGAAAGTAAATCACTGCTTTAAACATCTCATCAGGATTAACCATATCTCCACAAAGTTTGAGGTCACATAACAAAATTGCCCCTCCAAATTCTAAACGAACTATGAATTATTTTTAAAAAATTCAATTTTTTAGTTGCTCAACAAATCAAATAAATGTATTAATTAGATACTGCCACTGTAACATCTTAGATGGATTTTGACTATTGACGTGTGTTCAAAATTGATTTCATAACTGAGTAACAAATTTATTTTTCTTTAGGTTGCCCAACATCGGACCCATGATCTGCCAATTATGCATACAAACATAATTGATAAAAAGTCTTTCCACTGTTTTTAAAATCCTTTGCCTTGGATTGCACAAGAATAATGGTCTTGTTTGTTTGGGGTTTTTTAATCTTCTTGTCTAAAATTGTAACTAATTTTGTCTAAGCAGCCAGTTTTTCAGACAATTATTTTCTGAATACTTCCTGTTAAAAATATATCAAAATACAGAATGGATCAATTTCTATTTACAAGTGAGGAAAAAAAAACAAACCAACCAACCAAACAAAAACACAAATGCCAAAAATACTATACAAACTCTCTGCCCTAGGTCTCAGACTCAGAATCCAAATCCTACCCATGGTAGTAGCTAACATTCTTAACTGGATCTGATGTTTAATCCCTAGTCTCACACTGGGGAAAGGTCTCTTATGTCTTCTAAAGCCAGGGAGAATACCACTTATTTGCAACCTGCTTCATGGGTGCTTTGTTTGCTTTAACAACTTTTGACCAGATATTCATTTTCTCCATGAGGTAATTCTAATAGTCATTGCTCTTATTTGTAAACCTCCAATTTTTCTGGAACTTGATCATATACCATACTGCTGGCTGGGCAAGAGCTCTTGCTGGTTGCTTGCCTTTTCCAAGAGCAATTTGCAAGCAGCAAGCCACTGTGTTAGCTGATTCAGTTCAGTCATGCCAGTTTTATGTTAGACCCTCTAGCTGAGCAAAACAGCAAGGTTGTATAAATTAAAAAAAAAAAAAAAAGGCATAGTGACATCTACCATTTAGTCAAACCCCTCTAGTTCCACTTACACCAACAAACCCTTCTAAAAACAAGCTGCTCTGCATGGGGAAAATGATAATGTACCAAGGAGCTGCAGTTAAGAAAAGACAGGCTTCCTCACTTTGCTGTGCTGCAAAGGAAACCTGGAAGAAGGTAAGCAAGTAAAGTTTCCAATATTGTCTTCAGCACATAAGGGAAGCTGATGGCATCATCAGACTCAAGCCAGAGAGTACTACATTCCACAATGAAAAGTTTGGGATATTTAGAGCATCAGAGTCAAGTCACAGTATATGACAACCTGTACAAACCCCTAAAACTGCTCCTTCCATCTCACAGTATTCAACCCATAACCACTGACTGACTCAGTTTTAACAAGAGGTATCAATGTATTGATAGAAACCTCACACAGGGCAGTGGTTGCAGACATTTGTGATTTCCAGCACTATTGAAAATACTTATTTTTTTACTTTTAGATGGCTTTGCCATTTTTTTTCTCTGACAAGCACTGAGCACTCAAACAACAATAAAAAAAAAGTTAGCATAGGTCTGAATTTGCAGTCTTCATTTACTTATTGAACTTTGCACAGGCAGCTATTGCAATGCCAGTTACACAAGCAGTCTTTCAGAATCCAAGGCACAAAGTGGAGTGTGTGTCAATACTTATAGAATATTTAACATTCAGGGAAGTGAACCAAGACCTAGTTGTTACTTCTCTGGTTTCTACTGTTAGTTAAATGATCATTTTTTTTCTACAAATCATTGACTTCATGCTTACTGTAGTAACTGGCACTGTTACTCCACACTAGTGAAATTTAAGAAAAGTATACTGTCATGAAAGTAGCAAAGACGTTTTAACTATTGAAGAAACATGATAGTGTACACAACAACAAAAAACTAAACCCAAACACCTAACAGGGAAGGAAGGTTGCAATCTTTAGTCCCTAAAACACTTTTGTATTTTAAGCTTCTTTATTCCCACTAACAAAGTAATTCTTCAGTTGCCTCAATTCCTGGAATTCATCCACCTGGAGGCTGACAGTTACTCCCGCTGAGGTTTTGCAAGAGACTCCGTCTCTGATATCTGTGTACCTTTGTTCTTGACTCTCAAAATTTAGATATTCTGAACTAACCTTGACAAGGCCACTAGAGAAGAAAAAATTTGTAAGTGGCATCTGAAAAAAAAAAAATCTAATGGGAATAGCACTTGTTCTTCTGCTGGTGTATTTAGCCACTACCTATATGTTCAAAGTCAAGCATATGCTTAAATAACATCCCATACTAGAACTTGAGTAGTCACAGCTTTGCAGAATCAATCCTTCATTGGCATGTGATTATATGCACAGTCAGAAAAGCCAAGCTAAAATAAAATAAAACTTGAAATGCAATGTTTAAAATGCAAATGAATGTTAAAAAAACTCATTGAAAATAGTTATTTTTACCTGTAGGGTGTTTTTCACTTGTGCAGATAGTAAAAAATAAGACAGACGTCAGTAAAAGCTAAGTGGAAAGTTTTGTTTTGAGATTGCCGTTCTTTTGGAATACTCTGCTGACAATCTCCACTATTTGACATTGGTAATTAAAACTGAAGGCAATACAATACCGCCCAATCTGCTTCATGCTGAATTTTTAAAACATTTTCTTATAGTACAATTCAACTACATAACTGCTTACTGCACATATAAATAATTTAGAATTTTCTTTTAAAATGCAAGAAGGAAATAAAGATGCTTGCTGGTATAAAAAATGTCCTCCTGAACATTCATGACAGACCTAATGTAAAGCCTTCTTTCTCTCTTTCCTCTTATATTCATTTTTTCTTTAAATTAAAAAAAATATAAAAATTCTTTACAGAACGTAATAAACACAGTAGGGAGAAGGAGAGGGACAAGGGAAGAAAAGAATTCAAAAGATATTATCCTGGCTTCCTTAGGAGCTTAATACACTCTTATGAATCCTGTTGAAAAAGAAGAAATAACACATTCAAATATTTGGAAAAGAACAAAGAAACAACAACAAAAAAAGGAAAGGAATATGAACAGAGTAACAGTATCTTATTTCTTGATCAACAACTTGAATCTGAAGGAATGCTCATTTTTCTAGAACACATTTTGAAATGCCAAAAATATTTCCCACCATGCTAAGAAAAGTAATAATTTTCAGCAGAAATATTTTTAACATGTTTTATTATTAGTGTTAATACTTTAACCCTTAGATAAATACCATCTGAATTGCAAATATGCATAATGAATTTCCTAGAAAACAGGAAGCTTTGAGATGGTATGATCAAAACCATAAATATCTCTATGAAAACAGGGGGTCATTACAAGGCATCAGGATAAACAGCCTGGTGAAGGATAAATCATATAAAATACATCTTTTTGTATGCATACAGATTAGCACAGATAATCAGAAAAGATGCCAAATGGTTGAGAAAAGCACTCTCTCCAGTGATACTCATTCTCGTGACTGCAGACATTTCCAGAACTACCTTATTCTCACAAAAATAAAAACAAAAAACCCTGAATAATCACTATTAGATCTATTTCCTGTGACAAAAAGCATTATAAATCCTACCTCATTAAAGACATTCCATGACTACGTCTTGGATGTGAGGATATCATTCAGAAAATGATAGGACTGGATGAGTCTGGGCCCTGGCCAAGCAAAGCACAAACACCTGAATTTATAACTGTTGATTTTGATTACATTTGTCAGAAGAAATAAGCTAAACACAGGCTTAACTTCTTACTGGGATGAGGTTAGAACTCAGTTCTAAAAACTCAAAATACCATAGAGACCCTATCAAAGTAGTAAGAACTACTCCATAAAAATATTTTATTTCCTGCTATGAAAAGCAACGCTAAACATTTTATCAAATGAAAGACATCAGAGAACAAGAAAATCATTTCTCAGTAGATTCAATTTCTGTTCTTTTTCCCAGGATAGGGAAAGCACTACAACCAGAACAAAGTTTGCCAAGTGGCCACAGTGCCCCGGGGGCACATGGAGCTAACACCTCTCAGAGGTGTGCAGCACTTCTAACACACCAATGTCTGTATTTTCTCCCCATTCCTAGTAGCTCTGGAAACTTCAGAATACCTTAACTCTGACAGACCAAAATCTGACAAAAATGTGTCCATTTTTGGTACTTGGGTTTTTTAATGAGGAACACAAAAACAGGGATGGAGGGAGTCCTACATTTTATATTTTCTGTACCTTGGCACATTACAGATGTTCAAAAACAGCTACTATTCAGCCTTTCCTTCTGTTTTCATTTTACCGCTCACACATAAAGTCTTTTAATGCCTGCTGCTACTCTAGTGATTTATTAAGATAATAAGTTACATCTGTTTGTGTAATACAAATTTAACTTGAAAGATACAAGGATTGGCAACGAGATTGAGTGGGGTGTGAAAAGTGCTTTAAATTGTATTTTATTTTTAACTGCTCCAAATTCCAGAAGTGGTGTTTCATTAACCAAAACATAATTCAAATACAAATGTAGAGAGTTAGAAAGTCAAAGGTACAATAATTTACAAGACTAATTAATGAATTAATTTCAAAACAAGGTTTTCACAACTTGCCAATGCTACTAAATAAAAATAAATACTACTCTTTGCACGAAGCAAATGGTGCATTTTCAAATAGTGCTTCTTATCACTGAAGGAAATAAGGTCTTAAATCCAAAGTAAGTTAAAATAGTGATCCTTCTGATAACCGAGGCAACTGAATACAGCTGTCTGGATGCTATTAGTGTTTTAAATAGGTTTCTATGAATTCATACCCCAAAATGCTTTTAAATAAGTATTGATATTTGAACATGATCAAATGAAAATCACTTCTATTTTTTTGAGTCTCACCCTTTTACTGTTCTGGCTAGACAGGTGAAAGTCCAAAAAAGAAAGTCTAATTGAGACACTTAGCAGTTTCTCTGGGCTATGACTGAAAATTTGTAGCACAAAGGACAGGAAAATATATTAGAAAACACTGATGCAATCATTTAAAAAAGCAGACAGTAGAACAAGTACCATCCATAAATCACCCCTTTCTAACACTTGCTCTGACTTAAGGGGAATTTGAATATATATATATATCTGTAGACCTATAAATAATGCATAAGAAATGAGTGAAGTTTCTAGAAGAGCACCTTAAGTCCAGAGGTGACAAACTCTCATCAACTCCCACTGAAAATTAAGAGCATACACTACTCAAGGAGTACTAAGCAGCTGCTCCAGTCTGCATCCCTGTGCCCTCCAGGATTTCTACAGGCAAACAATCCATATTTGGCTATTTTCTATTATACAACTTCATGTACTTTAACAGAATAAACCTATTCAGCTAATCATAGTTGTCTTGATTTTTTTTTTACCATTTGTACTATGTGTTACTGAAATAAATGTTTGAGTAACATTTCTCAATACCAAAAAAATAAATAGAATCTTAATGCATATTTAACAAACTGCATGTAGTTTGCATAATAAGGCTCCGTGACCTAAGATTAACCATAGTAAATTAACACTTATTATACATTTAAAATAGTATACTTAAATCTTCCCATTCAACTTTTCCCTTTATAACAAGACAAGGAAAACAGTAGACACTGAGAGTAATTCAGTTACAAGTTCTACCTCTCAGATCATTAATACTTTCTCAGTCTATTCCAAATGGCTCACACTTCATGAAGTAATGCTCAATTAATGTTCCAAACATGCTGCAGATGTGCAACAGATAGCCCAGAGATCACAGGTCTAACAAGTATACAGTGCTCCAGCTGCTGATTTGTTTGACCTCGGCAAGGACTTTCGTGCTAACTTATTGAAAACTATTGAATATTTTCAGTTCTCTCAATACTTTTTGTCAATTGAAATTTAAAAGAAAAGCATGAGCCTTTTACCTAAGGAATCACATACCTAAAGAAGACAAAGGAAAGAATAAACCATGATCTTGTTCCTTTTTAAAAAAAAATATTATAGACTTGAATAAAAAATTAAATATCTCTTAGAGGATACTAATATGTCCTTCACTGACATTTAAGTCTGCAAGGCTTAAAAACATCAGCAATACTTTGAAATGTTCAGGTATATTGTGAGCAGGGTATATTGTGAGTGGGTCGTAGATCCAGCAAAGGTCTTGTATTGCTGAAGTGTCAGGGGAAATTTGTCAATGACCCTGACAGGAACAATATCACATTGCCAGTGTTAAGGTTAATATTTTTTCTGTTATCTGTGATCCATTTAATATTGTGGTGATCCACCAAACTAAGTTTCAAAGGGTTTATAATGTTTTGCAAGATACCAAAGAAACCCTGAAAAATCTCACCTAAATTTTGACCTTTCATCCTGATGTTAATAATGGAAAAAGAAAAAAAGTTTATCTATAAATCCAGTATAACCCATTCTAGTTTTAGAGGCTTTCTTGCCTCTAAAAAACCCAAAAAGTCAGGGCTAATACCAACATCTAAAACAAATGAAAAAATCTGCATCTGATCATTTGATTTCAGATAATCACAGTTTCCATTTAAAAAAAAATCATAGCAAATTTCTGATTTTATTATGAGATATCATAGCAAAAAATAAAGAGCTCTGACACAATTGGTCTCTACAAATATTTTTGACTGCCAATAACAGTAATTTTTTTGATTGCAAATGACACCAATAATGAAAACTAATTTGCTTGCCCGCTTAAAAATAGTAAAATTAACAAAATAATAATTGGAATTAAATGTTGGAAGGAAGATCATAAAATATAACATAAACATTTCCATGTTATGAAGGGCATGTTATTGAACTCGGAGACCCAGGTTCCCTGGAGTTTTTTTAACATAGGCACTCCTGTAAATTGAAGACACTCTGGGTTTGACACAGCCATAATGGAACATCTAAATTCAGAAACATCAAATGAATTGTTATGCTTCTGACCAAGGAATTCCTTGAGGCCTTTTCAGAGGACAGTAGCAGAAGGTCTCATATTTTGTTGCTTATATAGGCCAATCTGAGCATCTCATACTAGGAGAAAGCCTATTAAAGTGTTTCTTGACTTATGTAGAGGCAGCATATTGACTGGGAGAAAATTCCTGTTCCTGCATCACCAAGCAGGCACACTGTAGTCTTGATTTTTTTCTTATTTGTACCTGAGAAAAAAGGCAGGCTTTTGTAGTATTCTATTTTTTGTGAAAAGCTATACACCCGATGCCTAGAATATTTCCTAAGATATTTTTTTCAGATGCAATGTCTAAAGGTTATTCCATTAAAATGGAAGAAATGCCACTAAGTTGAATATAGAGTGGTTTTCCTTTCAGAGTTCTGGCCTCACAGCACTCTGCATATGCTTTTCATAAGAACCGCTTTGTTTTCAAGTTTAGGTAATCATAATTCTTCTTAACTTTTCATCTCACTGTGCCAAAGTTTATGAAATGTAAAATGAATAAAACAAACCAAAATATCTGAGTAGCTGAAGAGGACACTAAGCATACCAGACATATAATAGAGCACTTTGTCTTTAAAACATAAAAGAGGGGTTGTAACAAGATAATTCATAAAATCTGTAGCACAAAAATTAAATAAAGAGAAAAGTATTACAGATTGCCACAAGCCAGAATCACCTAATAGCATTAAAAGAGAAAGGAATGACCATTAGAGTCTATGAGATACTCTAAGTACCCCTCAAGGGTCTGTACATGCTTCACTTGCTTTATGTGAAGCCTTGCATCCCTTAGAGTACAATCTTGTTAATCAGTTTTCAAGGTCACAGCTGAATGCAAGAGGGACATACAGTGCATTTGCAGAAAATGTTTATTTCTGGAAAAATCATTTTACTATTTATGTGAAAATGATCCGCAGTTATGCAGTACATAAGTCCTAACCTGCAAACATTTATTCCCATTGACATAACAAAAAAATACCCAAACCCACAAAACTGTTTGTAGAATCAAAGTCTAAAGGGTCAAGGTGAGATAAAGTACACCCAACACAGAACATGTCATTCCCATTTGAATCTATGGGATAGGCAGGATGGGATGACAAAGGGGAGTAGATTTGGCTTTTTTTTTTCCTTTCCTATGTTGCCCAGTGCAGCTCCGCCTTCCCGTGAAGGAGGAGGTGAGAGAAATAAGAGACTGGTGAAGAGGGCATAGCAGGGAGCACACTGGTAACAAAAGGAGTGACTGAGTCATAAGGAGGTAATCAGTTCTTACAAGAGAAGCTTCAACAGTCCTTTCTTCACACCTGTAGGACCTGGGAAGGACCAGTTTCTACAGCTGCATTAGCACGACCATTCTTTGCTAGCCACAGAGCCCACAAACACCTAAGAGAATGCTTACTTGAAACTTCCTCTGCTCCCAGGGACCATTATACTCGCCTTTCTGAGACGGTGAAGAAATCAAAGCTTTTAATTTACTACCTACTGCAGAATTTTTATTCCTGTTTAAAATGTGGTTTTAATTGCAATTTAGCAGATAAATGCACAGAAGTATGTCTCCCACAGAAGAGTAATAACTATTTTGTCTGAAATTATGGACATATTTGAAGGACAAGATAGAAAAACTATTTAACAAAAACTAAATTAGGAAAGTCTTCAAAATGTTTCTCTCTGTATTTTGGTATTTTGCTTTAAACACAAGATGAAATTCCAAATACTTGAACTCAATGAACTTTTTGAAGCTGTTTTATTTTTATATAACCAGACTGAACCACATTGCAGCTTCACTCTCACCACATGCTTCCTGACCAGGACATGGCCTGACACCTTTTGAGGCATATGCAGTAATAGTAAATAAATAAAACTTATTTTGTCAGAAAATCCAATAAACATCAACAATCTTAGAGACTGTAGGGAGCAAAGGCATAATCTCGCTCATGGTTATAGTTCAAGACTGACATCGGAATTGTCAATCCATTTGCAAGAACAGGCAGGACAGATTCATAGAGGTGAGATCTCTGAGTGCAGTCACTTTCGCTGTACTATCTCAACAGGCTGGTACTGGGTTTCTTGGCAACTGGATGGCACTGCCTTTACTGGTCACAGGGAACATAGCTTATGGGAACTAGTTTGACTGTTCTCTTTGATATTTCAAACAAAACAAAAAGAAAGAGAATTTTGCAAAAGGCAAATTTGTAATATTTACATGCCAAAAGAGCATGGTCTGTCTCCTACTTTTACTGGAAATACGGGCAGATTTGTCTCTTGTGCAAAATGAAATAAGAATAGCATTTATAAATGTAATGCAATACAAATAAATAAAGGAAGGCAAAGAAAGAAGTACATACATATATATACATATAATACATAAATATATAAGAAAGAGTAATTAAATTTTACTTAAACATGTAGAAGTACACACCCTTAAAGTGAGACAAATCTGAAACTGACTCAGAGGAGAGTTTTTTTAAAATTTACTGCTATAAGAAAATTGTGAAGGTTCTGAATTTTTTGCACAAAGAAGCAGCATTTATGCTAACTCACATATTCAGCAGAGTAGGAAACATTTTTCTCTTGCTATCTAGCAACCCACATTTTCTCTACTATTTTCATCACCATTCCCTGATACTTAACTCCTCCCATAGCATGTCTAACCAGTCACAGTTGATCTTCAGAGATCAGCTGTAAGACTTATTTTCTCTGCAAGAGAAAGTAATACCAGTGTAACTGAAGAAACATAAAAAAAAAAAAATCAAACTCTTCTGATGGACAAACGTACTTGTTTTCATTCTGCTTACTGCATTTCAGTGTGTTATTACTTGAACATAACCTAAAACAAACATGTCAAGTAAAAATATGTCTTAGCATAGGAGTTTGTACCAATATAAAAATGTGGTTTTATTGGTGTCATTTTTCTTGTAGTATTTTTACTGACATGCCAGTGTAATATCACTACCATTTACAAACTTGTACTGGGAAAATTATCATTCCCTCAATCAAGTGCATTTTCATCAGTTTTAAAACCTTTGCACGCATCTCCCTAAACATGTCACATTGATTGAACGTAACACATTTTGATTGATTTTGATTATGATTTATTTCTTGTCATTTTCAAACCACACTGTAAATCAGCATCTTCATGAACCAAGTTCATAACAGTTATTTATAAAAAAATTAACTAGACTTTGTCTGTTTCAAGTTCCACTATGGGACTTTACTTTCAATGCCCCTGCCTGACCCTGCCCTGGATTTTCCCTCTATAAGGAAAATTTAGTTGTGCTGATAACTTAGTTGATAAAAAACTTAGTTCACCACAGCACAATTTACACTAGAATTTTTACTATCAGTTATCATTATACAACAATAGTATTATCACAACTATTTAGTATTTCAGAATTGCTGTTTTAAAATAAACGAGTATTTAAGTTTAGTAAATGAAGTTTTATACAAATACATTTATCTGAAGGAAGAAGAATTTTTTCTGAACACCTGAAAAAGTTAGAACCCTACTTGTTTCTTTTATGGAACAAAATAAAGAACAGACTCTTTGTGGACTGGCTTCAGAAACTGTCTCATCTTCAGAATCAACCTTTAACAACATCCAAAAAATGAGCAAGAGGAGGAGAAGAGAGAACTATGAATGATCACAGGCTACTAAGTTTTAAAAAAAAGTAATTCTAATTATTAAATTCCAATAAAGTTCCATCAGGATTGTAATGCAGCTTTGAACACTTGTGGTTTATAACTGTCTATAGAAAATGTGTGATACAGCTTCCTTCTACTGATGTCAATCAGTACAGTGCTATGACTTATTATTATATTATTATGATTCATTCTACACCATGGCTTAGAGATAAATAAACCAATAACCGTGCCTGTTTATTATACAAGAGAACATGTTTCTCAAACATATTCCTCAATCCCTTCCTGTTTTCCAAGACAAACTTTGTGCCCAAGATGCCTCTGAATAAGGAAAACATAACAAATCTAATTCTATAATTTCAGAGTAGGACCTTGCCCCAGACATCTATTGAAAGCAATGTGTTAACACTTGCCATCAAAGTTCATACACATTTTTCTAAAATGTTTATCTGAATTAGACAATCTTGAAATCTTATAACAATTCCTACGGAGCTATTTCACTGAGGAACTGAATGGCTCATAAAGACATTACCTAGGACGACTGTCACTGTTCGATATTAGATCATTAAGTCACTCTGTGAAGTGTCAAGGAACATTTAGTAAAGTTCCCTACATATTATGACATGTTCTCTGTCTTATGAATGTGTTTGATTTCAGAAATTATATCCAGGTACATTTGCACAGTATAGCTCTTTTCAATTTTTGCTAAGTTTCTGCAAATAAAAAGAATCTGTTGTGTGTATATTTAGCTTTTTGCTGCCAGGCAGCTTCATTCTTTCTGGGATATTTTCACTCTTGTTTCTCTAGTCTGTAAATGCCAACCACAACTTCCACAAACACTTTCTCCCTCTTCCCCACTTTCCAATTTTTCATAAATTACAATGATCACAGTTTAACAATACTGCTATAGCAGATGTCAATGATATTGCTGTAATTTTGACTCCAAAAGAATGTGGAAAATATAAACCAAAATGGAAAGCAAACACTCATATTACTTTTCTCTCTATAGTGCCCGACAAAGCTAAATAGGCAGAGCATTTATTTTTCAGTGTAACTAATTCTACAGTTAAATTAATACTATGAGATTTTATCCAAGACATAGCATCTTAAAAGAATTATTCAATTATCAATGTAAATGCTGAAAAATTACTCTTTCTGACTTTCTGTCAGAAACAGATTCAATAGATCTGTTTCTTCCATGTGAAACAATTGTCTTCCAAAGTCTTCCAAAAATCAGGTTTTAATGGACTTAATGTTCATAATTTTTCAATGCTTTTCATGGGATTGTTTAGGAATTTACTTATTTCTATTTAACTTCTCTTTCAGTAACAGCCTATGCTCTGTACATACTTTTCAATCCATTGAGTTGTCTGCATCTTCTCATTTTTTTTTTACTAGTGGAATGCATTTCTTTCCTAAACAACAATTGATGACAACAAACTAAAAATTAATTTCTCAAAATTAAACTCAATTAAATAGATACTCATTAGTGGCAACTGAAATGGCTTCTGTTCTACACATATTCTTTCTATGACACTGAAAAAAGAGAATGTAAAACAGGAGAGTTGACAAAACTAAATTTGGAAAAATTAAATGGAGGAGATGTACACTCTGTCATACAACGTTAGAAACACCCATTACATAAATCAGTTCATACTAGAAACAAAATTCTGCTGTGATTGTTTCAAACACTCATAGGAATGGCTGTTTCAAAAACATTTATATGTATTAAAAGCCATATATACCTATATGTACAAACATATCTATAACTGCAAAAAATCAGCAGAGTCAAGACACTCCATATCATGACTCCTTCACACCTCTGATAAATTCTTCCAGCTCAGCAGAAAAATGAATTTTCTGCTTTTAATACTTCTGCTGATATTCAGTTTATCAGGAAAGAGTATTTTTGCCCCAAAGTAGCAGAAGAGTGACTGTGAAAGGGTCATGGCTGGAAAAGCTGGAAACTTCCAACACGTACGCTCCTCATTTGATTCTGCAGACTGTCTCTCAGGCATGTGTTAGACTTCAAATCTGCCTTGATATGGTAGAAACGGCACATAACTGTGTGTAAAATGGTAAGCAGAGCACATTCTTCACAAAATCAGCTTTTCAGAGAAATAAATTAATATATATAAGTTTAAATGACATGCTACTTTTTTTCCTACATGCTATCAATCGATGTGTACATACATATTTGTGTGTATATACACAATTAAATACAAAGCTGTATGTGAACTACAGTTGAAAAAAAATTTCACGCAATAAAGATATTTCTCTATATTTAAATTCATTTCCTAAGAATGTTTGTCTCCCATCTTCCATCAATGATTCATTAATGACACATTGTATATTAGTTACTAAATGTCAACTCATTAAAAACATTAAAGCAATGACTTTTTTTAAGGGGCAGACTTTTCATTGTTGCACTTGTTTTTGTAAAATTTTCTTTATCTCTCACATATTCACATTCAATTCCTTATTGTTGTCAATTTAAAAAATATGATAAAAGAAAGTTAGAAACAAAACAGGCAATGGTACAAGAGCTCTTAGCTTGCTGAAGTGCAAGATTAGTCAAACTACCAGCTCACAGCAGAGAGCAACAGTTGATGTTCCTCCACAAAACCTTCCCAGCTGAGACCTGAAAGAAACATCTCTCTCAACATGCTCACCTCTTCACCTTGTTCATTCATGTCTCAGGGCTCTGCTGACATGATGAGGTTTGCTAATTAGTATCACCCATGCTGGTATGTCTTTGAAATACAGGTAACTCTCCAAAGACAACTGGATTGTGACCTCCAATAACATTTCTCATAGGTCACTACACTGCTATCAGATGGTGATAATATTCAGCTATTACTAATCTTGCCTGAAGCAAAACTAACCACAGATGAAAATTCTTTGTCTTCTGCATTAAGGAATTAATTTTAAAAAGAAAGAAAAGAAAGTCCCAAATACCTGAACTTGCAAACATCTATGAGGGAAAAGGCATACTGTGAGCTTGCAAATTTCAAAAACATCTCTCTGAATAACATTTTACAAACACTTGCTACTCTGCTTTTCTTACACATTGCAAATAAATTCTAACTTTAACATTTAAACTTACAATACTTGCATAAAAACTACAAGCATTAGCTCTCATTTTTCACTGATTGCTTATAAGCAAGTAGTCAGACTTCCTCAGAATATTGTGGAAGTGAGAAAATTAAACCTTGGATGTCGTATACTTGGATACCTGATACACTAAAACTACTAATTCATCCAAATTCATTTAAGCTTTTAAGTCTTTGTGTCTTGCAAGACATATAAGTGAAGAAATCTGCAAAAACAATTCACTGTATTAATCATGCCATGGATAAGAATGGCAAAGAAGATACAACATCTAATAAAGAGCCTATTGATAATATTCTACAATCTGCAGGCTTCACGTGAAATATCAAATGAAAACCGAATTTGATGACGTATCACATATGGATCTGGAGATGCGCATTATTGAGATAAATTTTAATTAGAAATAAAATTCACTTGTGACTAATACAAAAATTCTCAGCCATGCCTGTTTCAAACACACATAAACATACCACAAGCCATATATGTTTATATTCACAAAGGCAGGGGGAAAAAAAAATATATATATAAATCAGCAGGTAGTGAACACATTCCCTTCCATTTGTCCTTTCTGTCAGCTGTACCTGCCAAGCAACACCACATATGCCGAGCAAAGGATTAACATAGAGAAAACTCCACACCACAGAGAAGGAAAAATAGGCAGGTTTTGTTCTCCCAGCTGGAGAGAAAAGAAGTTCATGCTTTTTGTTCAGCAAAGAAATGAGGTTGCATAAAATCCTCCTCACTTGTCCCCTGCCAGCAAAGGACATGTTGAATATGGCAGTACAATAGCTTGGCCAATCTATTCTTTCCTTCACAGGTCTGTAAAAGCTGGAAGGTGTCTCACTGAGATGCAGTTGCCATGGAGGTCCTAAATAGATTCAGAGGCACAACAGTAAGAATTGCACTGATGATCTGTGATGTCCAGCCTCCAAAGGGGGCTGCTGTATATTAGTGGTTACAATCCAATAGAAAGGGTAAGGCAACTGAATTTCATGCATGAGGCACATCTTCCAGAAGCCCATGGTACAAGTCTCTGAGTCTAAAGTCCACAGTGTGCACCACTGAAGAAAAGAAGGTCTCTTACTGGCATTATTATATTTTGTTCACATTTCAAATTGCCAACATAAGTGCCAACAAAATGATATCTCTGCATGGTTTTGCTTGTGTCAGAACTCAGATATTACAGCTGTAACAAAGAGTATTCTATAGGCTACCTCAATGGCAAAAACAAAAAGGCTCTAAACCCATTAATAACCGTTCTCAGTTTTATATTTGATTAATTTCTTACTTTAAATAAGTGATTCTTAAGAAATCTCAGGAACTTCAGGAGAGAAAGATGTAGATATTTTCCCTGATGGCCATAATGTTTAGGCGAAGTTGATTTAATTTTTAGGGTAATCTTTTCCCACTCCTCTTTGAACTACTCAAGGTATATAAAGACAACAGAATGAAACAGGCAGACATTTGGAGCACATTATCAACACAGGTCACAGAGTGGGGAAATGTACTTTAAATAAATGAGATAAATATAGATTTAATAACTTCCTTGGATTATAATGGCCCAAGAGGTAAACTTAGGATCCTTTACCCCAGAAGCAAAGAGAAATAGCAATTATAAGTCCAGAATAAGGTGCTTTTTACACTTCTGAAACATATCACATGGGTAATGCCTTTTAATGGACATGGCCTGCATTTTCATCTCAGAAAACAAGGTCTCTTCAAATAAAGCAAAATTGACCTGAATCAAATTTGTAGCACAGCTTCTTCATTTTGAAAACATTAGTAGTTCTGAAACAAATTCTTATCAGAAACTGAATTTTGGAAATTGACCCTTCAGCTGTAACACTGGATTCAAATAAAAAACTAAAAATTCTGGAATTATTTGTTTTGTAAAGGTGTTGAATACCATGTCAGACCTGTTACCTCATATACTTCTTGACACAGTCATTGCTATATTCCTTTTCTGATATTCTTTCCCACTTTTTTTAAACCCAGGCTACATTAATACTATACATATCTTACAGGAAGAAAGAAAAGCAAGGCAAATTATTTCAGATGACTCTAAACAATATTTTAAATTATAACTGAAGAAATATTTTACTTCAAAGCAATGTTCAACAATAATGCACCATATGGGACAGCATGTAGCAATCAATAAGGAACATGGCACACGTGGTTCAACAATAATGTCACAAAGATCAAAACCCAAAATATGACATTACAAAAATCCGAATTCCCACAATAAACTTGAGGAACTGGTCTTCTTTTGGCATATAAAATCCACAGATAACAACCACAACTGAAAATCATTCGCATACCTATTTAATGAGAAACAAATTATTCTATCTCCTACCAATTTAGGAACACTACCCCATAAAAACAAAACTCATCAGTATCATCCTGACTCTACAATAACGGCAATGTCCAAGAAGGAGCAAAAGGAGGATAACACAAACTGCTGCTGGGGGAAAGAAATTGCCAAGCTGTACTTTTTCCTCAGAGAAAAACAGACTGAAAAAAAAGATGGCTGATTAAGAGCTAGTGAGAAGCTTAGGAGGCCCAAAGTAGTTCCACCAAAACCAGATTAACACACTGTAATGTTAATGGCATGCAGAGTAACTCATTTTTTATTATCTGAAGAAGAAAGCTGCCCACTGAATTTCCAATAGACTTCACTTTTTTTCCCTCCAAGTACTGACCTTCTCCATTACTCTCCTGCCCATGGAGTCTAATATGATCACAGTCTGAATTGATTTGGCTGGAAAGAATTATGACAAAGACCTTACATCGCAGTTACCCTTGAAGAACAGCTAGCATATGCACTTCTAACCACCATCACTAGCAATATGAAGCTCTCACCTCCCGCCCCAGTACTAGGAAGTCAGAACAACACAAAAACATATTACTAGATTCCATTGTATAAACAAAGCAAAACATTCCTTTGTTCAAGAAGTAGGGATTTATTTGATTAAAAAGTATCTGGTAACACAGAAAATACTTCTCCTTCCAAAGAATTCTTTCTACCTATTAAATGACAGCAAGTCCTATATATCTTTTACACTTATCTGTATCTGCTGAAAGCTAAAAATAATGGTGCCTTTAGGAATTGTACCCTACTGAGTTTGTGAAAGATGGTACGAGGCATTTCTGTTCTGCACATTTTATTTTTACACTGCTTAAAACTGCTGTTATTCCTGAGCCTGATTTATGGGTACCCTGGGGTACTCCTAACCCCTTTTGATGCTATTTCTACTGGAAACAGTTGACAAAAGCAGATCTTCCCTCGAGGATTGTACAGTTTTAGTATTTGTTTCAACTTTCAGCCATTTGCTCAACCTATTAAAGCTTCTTCAAAGATACAGAATAGCAACCGATCACCTTGAATGCTACAGAAAAAAAATGCATAAAGGCTGCCAATTCACACTAACTCTGCTATAGATAAGCAGAATACATTGGAAGGCATTACACTACATGGAATACTGCCTATGGATTTAGCATAGCTCTACAAGGGTATTTGGCTCTGAAGTATTTCACTCTGGTGGTCAAAGCTGCATGAGCATATTCATATAAAGTATAAACCTAAGGCAAACAAAGTGTGTCTAATGTAAACTTGAGAAAAAAAACCCTGGCAATAGATTTTAACATTACTTCCACTTTGCATTTTTTCTATAAAACAGAGTACACTACTGCTTTAAATAAGATTTTTATGAGTTTTGTCAAAACCATACAAATGCTGTGCCAAGAATCTTGGAGTTTAATTGCTCTGCCTGTGGTGGACTAACTGCCCATGACAAATGGATGGAACCACCAAGAGATATGGTGGATCTTGATACAAACAAAACTATTTAAGAAAAATGTAAATAGCACCTAGTTGACACCTTGCCCTCTTTGGGTTTTTTGTTTTTGTTTTGTTTTGGGATTTTTTTGGGGGGGGAGGTTAGAAAAAAAAAGGAAAAAAATGTATTTTGAGGAACAGACACCATTTTTTTTTTCATTTTACTATAGTGCAGCTAATACAAAGTAATAGCTAATGTACCGCATACAGTTAATCCTCTTTTCCACCTGAATGCTACAGAATGATGAAGGTAGGTTTCACAAAATACTACAAACTGCAGAGTGCCCTGGATGCTACTTTTCAACTGCATAAGAGTGTTTGAAAGTAATCGCCAGTACAATCACCTAAATGTTTAACTGAAGTAAAAAGATTATGGGTATTTTTGCAATTTCTTGGAGTTATATATAAATATTATAAGAATGTTAGGTCAGAGAAAAGCATTAGGAACTAAAAAAACTGAGCAGAGATTTTATAAATACCCCAAAGATTTTACAATGGCTTGTGCAGCACTGATAAGTGATCACATTGTCCGATATCGCACTCTTTGCGATGGTCAAAGGCTTACATCTGACCATCCTTGCAACCAGTAAATGACAAAATAAGAAACTAAAGTAATTTCTTTTGCAGATTTAATTGCAAAATTACTTCTTGCACTCAAAGACACATGTGAAATTCTATTTTAACAACTCATCAGGTCAGCCAAGCAAAAAATAAAATACAACAAGGTCTCCTTGGTATCTTGGATTTTGGTATCACCTACAAATGTCTAACAGTACACAAAACTGAATAGTAGGTTCTTATGGCTTTAAAAATTCTTCCGAAAGATAATCTGTATTCCTAAAATTTTAGAGTTATCACAGAAACATCTACCAATATTTTGACATTATAAGACAGAACACATTTCCTGCATTTTTCTTCCCCTAAGATTACCCACAGAAGGGTTTTAAGCCAGTTTTTTTCCCCTATTTGCTTTCTTCTTTTTTTTCTTGCTTTTTCTGGTTTTTTAATTTGTTTGCTTGTTTTGGCTTTTTGTTTAATTGAGAAGAGAGCTTATCAAAAACAGGGCAAAGTGTTGGGGACAACTTTTTCTGCAGTCCAGAAATACTTAAGAGGTCTTGAAAACCAGTGGACAGACGTCTTGGAGATAGGTACTGTTTATTCCACAAAGCTCAGCTGTTAGTTCAGCAATTTTTACCCCTCAGTTGTACTTCATGAAGTTCAATGAGCTCTTCTGATGTTTGCTGAGCCCTACACAGGAAAGAGTAGGACATGTACACCTCTCTTCCATGCCATCTTATTGTTAGTATAAAAAGTACACTGTCATTGCAGATCTGATTTCAACAATGAGCCTTTGGGTTCCAGTTTCATGATTATCCCAAGCTGGCTATGACAAACCACCAGACTACACAATACTGTGGAGGATAACTCAGTCACTGCCGTTTGGCTTGGGATGAGGGATCAGTCATTGGCCCTCTTTTGTTTAGCAGTACAGACACATACCAGGGCTCTGCACTTTAGTAAGCCAAGTAATTCCTCTTGCCCAGTGAATTTTTGAGAACTAGCCACTTTTGAGTAGCTGAGTCTGCAAAATGCCGAGGTACCAATTTGACAGAGGTGGATATTTGGCCTTTATTTAACCTGGACCTAGGATCCAGTTCTGTACATACACCACAGAGGACGCTGCACAAACCAACTCTTTCCAGAGGACACACCATATGAATCAGTACAGAGTTCAAATGTTCCTTCCAATTTCTGCCTTCTGACAGCAACTACCATTTTGTGATTCCCTTTGGTGTACATTTTTATGTAAAATATCTCCTAATCATGAGATAAATGTGTTTCAGGTATTCTTCCCTACAATGGTAGCTGTCTTTCTTGGGCAATTGGTTTTCAATCTATGCATTTGCAAGTAATGGGTATTCTTGAATGTATGTGCCCAAATATCATATTACAGTACTTAAAACTGCAATAAACAGAAACATGAGAACAGACGTGTTTTGCTTTGATTTATGGAATAAACATCAAGAATTTAACTTCTGCAGAAAGTCTGTCCCCTTTGAAAATCAAACTTTCTAATGAATACATATTAGAAGAAAATATCTACATGCTTTAACGCCACCTTGAGCACTCAAGATTTTAGTTAGAGCTTAAGTAGTTGGATTTTCACGTGCAACAGAACTAAGGTACAAAAACATGAACCTAATCATACCAGCAAAACAAAGAACACATCTGAAAATACGGCCTATTTTTCACCATGCTACCTGGGGGAAAAAAAAAATCTATAAAAAGGAAAACAAGCAGAGGAAAAAAGGCTCTTTGGAAGTGATAAGTACTGTGAAGCACTGAGACTGTGCATCTCTGACACTTTTTCTTGTACTTACCTAATATCTGTGCATGTTATACACGTGATACAGCGACTGTTTGTTGTAACGAGGTTCAAAGCCACAGATGTTTCACTGTCAGTGGTTGGGTGTGCTCCACATTTAAAGTAAAACTCCTGAAATATTGAATGAGAGATAAAGAGAAGATTATGTACCTGTCACTCATGTCCTCCCTTTATCTTCAGCTAACTGACATTTGAAAGAGCAGACAAATCACCACTGCCAACAACGAAGTAGGACAATCATTAGGAAAGGTTTACAAGGAATCTCTTGCAAAAATACCAGGCTAAGTGTGTGTTTTGCTATTGACTTTCCAGTAAAGAAGATACCTACTCGTTTGCTAAGTTGATATCAGTGCAATTTTCTGGATTTATAGAAAAAACTGCTTAATTTAAGTATATGGGATAATATTTCTACTTTTTTTTATTTTTTTTTGTTTGTTTTGTTTTGTTACAAATACTACCATTTTTTGAATTCTACAACACTGAATTTTAGCTTTAAATTAGTAAAGTCTGGCCTTGCTTCTGTGATGTTGGTAATCTTTAAGATAAAATTTTGGCATCATACTGAATGCAAGCTTTAGTTCTCTTGGAACACATATTACATTATATGGTGTTTGAATTAAGCTGCTTTAGTCCATACAGCCTCTGTCTAAGAGTCTATATAGCCTCTTAGACTGCCTTCATTAGCATAATACTTTTCACACAACTGTGTGTTCTTTTCTCTTTTCCACTGCACTCCAAGGAAAGATATGAATCGCACCATTCTGATAAGGTTTTGCTATAAGAGATTGCATCAAATATTCAAATCACTCTATGCATATGTAAATAAAAGCAGTCTGAAGACATATGCTTTGCAATGGGAGCCACAGATTACAGTTTGTAGTTTCTTTGTTGCTATGAGACCTTTCTTCCAGTATCAAATTGTGGAGGTTTGTAATGAAAACATAGACTGGAATAACTGAACCGTGAATTGGAAGGTAAAGGTATAAAAACATTGGAAGAAAGGATGAGAAGGCATAAAATAATGACAAGTGTTGATGACATCAAGATATTAAGATCAAAGATGATTCTCAAGACACTCAAGAGTTGGGAAAAAATCCTAACGGAAAAAAAGAAAAAGAAATAATAAATGGCAGCAAGAGGAAAAAGACACAGGTAGTGCATAAATCAGCAGCATTTCCTAGTGACTCACAGGGATGGGACATGGTAAAGAAAAAGAAAAAAAAATTAGTTACTGTCAATTTCTTTAGGGTGAAAAAGTCATATTCAAAGCCCAGGATTAAGAGCAATCCAAAAGCCATGAAAAAGACCTACTTGGTGTTTGCTAGGATCAGTCCAAGTTCCTGGCTAGACTATCTGGAAACATGTTGTAACACTTGTCAATATATGAATAAAAGAGAACATGCGGATGAGTGCAGATGAATTAAATCAGTTTGGTTTAATACAGAATCACCTTTCCCTCTGTACAGCTTTGCAGTGAGATTTCCTACAATCCTGTACTAAAATCAGTCCAGACAAACACTCTCGCTCAATGCCTACAGCCTTGTGGATGGGAGTTTTTCATCTGCAAAACAGCTTTCACTTGCTGGGGCTTTTTCACTTGGTGACCATCACTTAGATATATTGTGTATTTCTACATGAGACAAATACAGCACTATGCAGTGCTGGACCACTCTAAGGTGGCATCTGGTAACTGGGGTATGAGAAGTATTAATGAAACCTTCCTGCTAAGTTAGTCAATCCTGTTTCTCACAGAAGCACTGATACACAAAATAGATTCAACACAAAATATTCAAGCCCCATTATAAGTAAAGTACACAAGACACAATGTCTGAAGCATGTGTTAGGAACAATTCAAGAGCAGTATGGGGTAAGAATACAGTTTAAAAGCAAGCCTATTTTTTAAACCAATTGTTCACAAACCTTCAGAAGAAGACATCTGTAGGTGTTTATGTACAGCTAAGTATTTGAACAGCTAAATTTTCTTTCTGTCCTGTTTCATAGTGTCAGAAAGCAGTCCCAAGCAAGAAAATATACTTAAATTAACCGTTAGACAAGACTTAAGACTTTCTAAGTTTTTGCTCTTATTCAAGACCCAGTTCCACATACAGCTTTTAAATATCAGCTTAGCTTGAAGCATTTCAGCTTCAGGTGAGTCAATGGACCTACACGTTCATCCGGAATACAGGAAACCCTTATACAATTGGCAACTTCAATTTATTTTCAACCTTTAAAAAGGTATCCACTGATCTTTGTATTATTTGATAATGGGTTTTGGAGCTTGGGTTTTCTTTGCCCTTTAATTTGCTTTTACTTTTGTCTGAGTTAAATGGTAAGAAGGATTTATTGCAATGTAGAAGCCTTGAAATATATCTGCTTACTTCCGTACACCTTCTGCATGCAGCTAAAAGAATATTGACAACTCACAATTCCAGAACACGTAAGCTATTGGCAGGAAAACATACAACAGAAAAATAATTTTTGATAAAAGAATTTACCCACTATAATAAAACTTGAGTCAGAAAAAAAAAAGTAATAAAGGTATTAAACTCTAAAACACTTGAACTACATTTAGACTTTTTTTTTAAAAGAGCATCTGTTTGATGATTCTAATTACTTTTCATAATACCTCACAACGGTTCTTGTCATAAAAAGATATTTAATGATAAATAAAATAAAGCAATGCCATCTTTATTCCATAGAAAGACAGACAGACAAGGAAAAAATATTTAAGTCTTGTGCTACATTCCCAAAATAGTTTTGCTGTATCCTTAGGAAAATTACTTTTCTATACTTCTATTTATCAGCCTAAAAACTACTTCAAGAAAACTCTTTTACTAATTAAATTTATGATATGCTTTGGTGTTGCTGAATGGAGTACACTGTCGAACGTGAAAATACTGTTTAAAGTAACAAAAGAAAATATTGCCATTCTTCAAAGCTATTCATTGAAAGACTCCCTGCTTGACTAAGCTGCAATTAAAGACATAGCAAATCTTAATATTAAATGCAAACAGAACAGAGAAAAAAAATCCCTCAAGATTTTGTCAAGTGCTTTTTTCAGAAGAAATCTTGAAGATTAAAGAATTAAACAATTATTTATAACCACTGTGTTGAGACTAGCAGTACAGTAAAACTAAGCCCCTTATGAAACATTCACCCTTGCAAAATCCAAAGGTATCAACCCACACAATGCACAGTTCTACAAAATCAACACAACAGACTGTATCCGTAGGCTGAGACCTCAGGGCTGTGAGGGGAGTTCAGAAATAGAGGGAGAGAAGAGAATTTGAAAAACTCCATATGCTGAGTGCCTGACAGTTCTGGATTAGGGTGGACTTCATTTCCACATTCTTAATACTTTTTTTTTCTGTAGTAATACACATTCCAATTGTTCAAAGGCTTTTAAAAGTAATGAACTCGATTAAGTTTCCAGTTGCATATGAAAGTTTACATTGCCTGTTTTTACACATTGCATAAATAATACACAACCATTAATATTTATTTGTTACACCTACTAGATCATCCAGAGACTTAACATGCTTTTTACGCCAGGGCATATACCTACAAAGTTATCATGACAGGTAACCCTGTTGAGAAGTAGTTGGGAAGCACAAGTTGCTTCTCAACTGCTTCCTGCAATGAAATTATTGAGAGTAAAATATAAGGGGGAAGAGTTTAGCCACTTTTCACTCTCCAGCCTTGCATTTCATCAGGCATGTAAATGTAGTTATTCTTTTATTTAATCCCTCACCCAGTGTTTGATAGCCTAAGGAGGGAAATCTGTTGGATTGTTTAAAATCCAAATTATTTATGTTCCAAAGTTAATCTCTGAACAGGTGTAGAGACATTGGAGACCCAGCCAATTTAGGACTAGCACTTTAATTTTTCAAGACTGTAAAATTCATGCAAACAGTTATTACTCCTTAAAATTGCTGTCAAAATGTCTCTAAATTTAACTTATTCTATATGAAACAATACTTTTAAAATTTTAACTTAAAGAAAAAGGTAACTTTACAGAATAACACAAAAGGAATTGGCAAAAATTTATGCAGTTTACATCACTATCTGACCACTTCTAGGACATTTTAAAATAGAAGAAATCACATTATTCCTGTTTTCTGCACTTGTGTTATTTGGTACAAAAAAATTTGATAAATGCCTTTTCTTTTTTTTTTTAAAGTATTTCTGTTCAGCAATGAATAAGGATGTCTAGAAATTACTGCAAAAGCCAAGTCAAAATTTAGTGCTTTTCTTAGTTCTGAAAGTGAGTAGTTTTATGGTCACCTTCTACTGCAGTGAATACCTTTAGATCATTTTCTTGCCTAAAGGCATAGGTCCCATGAAATTGTGAACATTCTATTTAACACTATAAATGTCTTCCTTTTGGCAGTGTATCTGATAGATTGTTATTCAGAAAAGGAAACAGGCATCACTCTTACATGCTCTGTCATATTCTTCACTCCTGTTATCGCTTTTGTGTCACACAACATCATAAAAAGTGCACGACGGAAGAAAAGGTTCAAAGATACATGGTCACTGTTAGCTACTTTTTATGAAACTCAAGAAGAAAGTGCTCAAATTTGTCAAAAAAATAATCTTTGATCTTTTACCAAAAGATATATCTCTGTATACTCTGTCTCTTCAAACAAAACAGGGGTTTACATATCCCTAACTGCTGATGATAAGCAAACTGTCTTCTCCATGGTCAAGTAACCAACATAAAGGAGACTAAAGACAAAGCCATCACAGAGAAGGCAGGGTCTAAAATATAAAAAGGCCTAGAAGAAACTTTACACTTTTAATCCACATTCCCAAATCCAGTTTACTGCATTGTCAGAGAAAGAAAACCAAACATTGCTCTTTGCCAAGAAGTACCAAAATAGGCTGTACCTCGGCTGATATACAACATATACACATGAAAATACAGGTTCCTACCCTTGCTTCTCATTTTCTGCTGTGGAAGTTCTAAGGAAGCTTATCCATATTTCTTATTCCCATTTCTTAATAAGCTACCAAATAAGATGAGGGCTTTATGTTATTTTTTCCCCTGAATTTCCCACACGTGTTTATTTAGGACTTATAGGCAAAGCCATTTATGAATATGTATTATGGACACTGAAGGTGTAGTTTTAATTTTTCAAATTATCAGTGTATTTGAATGACATTTCAACTATATCACCATAATTATACCCCTGAAAGAGAGAAAACTTCAATGCCATTGTGGCACAACCCACTGATAATGCCTCATTTTTTTTTTAAAACTGAAAAATTAAGTAGATATTCAGTGGTTCTGATGACCAATTGAAGGAAACCCACTTCAGAGCAGCTGTGGAATCAAATGTTTCTTCTGGGATGTTCTGGGAAAGACTAGGCTCAACTCTGGGTGAGACACTTTTCAGGTTCCCACATCCCAGAAAAACTACAGGCAGTGGCTTTCCAGGCCATAGGAATATCTCAGTAGTGAAAAAAAAATCTAAAACATCACTGTTAACATGTGGAACAGGCACTGCTCTTAAACTTAAATAAGTAAAAAGTGTTGGAAAAGCTGTTTGAATTATACTGGCTAACCCGTATGAGGAAGGTTTTACAGCCAAACAACAGGCCTTAGAGATTTAAGTGTTAAAAGATTTTCTGATAGACTCATGAATGCCCAGTATAGACAGGACTGCTACACTTGCTTTGGTGAGCCAACAGTACTTTGACTAGCTCTAATGACTGGGAGACATCCTGCTCAAAATAGTGCCAGTCCCCCTGTGCACCTCACCAGATACTACTAAGAATCTCAGAGCAGGTACTGAGCATGGTGAGCTTCACCTAGCACCATTTGCTTGTGAATGCTACTCTGTACGGTTCAGTTTTACAAAGCAAACACTCTGAGACCTAAAGAGGTGTTAAGATTAAAGGAAGAAAATTAATAACCACATTCAAATTTTTGCAATAGAATTGTGTTTACAGTGAAAAAGCCCCCAACATAAATAAAACAAAAGCATTCATATAGCTAGCTGTATTAAAGACAAGCAAATTCTTCTGCCTCCTTTATGTCTGGAGTCTGTCATACTTGTAGCTGAGAAGCTAAACTTAGGCTCTGCTCCTGTCGTCAGCACTAATTTCTTTTAAGATGCTCTCAATTCAAGAATATTTTTCTCCTACTTGAGATTCCAATCAAAATCAAACCTCTTCTTTGTGGATTTCCTGTGATTCTTAAACTTGATGCTTTATCACGATATCAGTGATATCAACACCCTTCCAAAGGGCAGCTAACTTACCCAAAAACTAAAAAAATGCAACTGCCCCTTGGGCACAGCTCACTGGATCACCTCCTAAGCAAACGATGGGTAAATACAGCTCTGATGGGCTGCCTCATTGTATAGGAACAAACAAACTGTTAACTCATTTTGAGGGAAAGGATTTGTGTGTAGTATTAGATCAGCATTCAAGCTGCACCATGTAGGTCCTTAAGTACCATTTCAATGCTAAAGAAACATATAAATTAATCACTATAAAAAGTACAATTATGCAGGTGACTCATTCATAATTCTCTTTAGAGATTAAGCAGAACAATATGCAAGGTTAATGTGACAGTAAATTTGAAGGTCTTTAGCATAGATTTTAGAAATACTGTGATGCAAATATTAAATATGTTGATCACTTTAATCAGTCACATACTGATACTAACACAAGCCTTTAAAAAGCATAATTGCTACACTCAGACATTTCTTTGCCATAATAAAAAATTCTTAAAATAATTTTTCTTCTTTGAAAGTAAAGATCCCTTGAGAAACTCAACATCTGATCTCAGACCTACATGTTCAGAAAGGAATCAGAAAAATCAGCAAGAGTGAAAAGCATGCCACCAATAACAGCAGACTTTATGCACATTTCCACAGCCTTTCCATTTTCAAATTCATGGAATCCCTGCTGCAGAACATGCAGGAGAATGGCAGTTCATGGATGCTGTCAAAAGTGTGAACTTCGAAAGAATTGCCTTTATGGGATGCAAGGAGAAAAACTGATATTCCAGGGGAGACCAAATGTTACATAATAAATCTTGTTAATATACTGCTGCTAACTAAACTGACCTCAAAGATAAGTTGAAACATCATCTGATGTGAAGGAAGACAATAAAGTGCTGATATATTAAATTTCAATGTCTGTAAGAAGTATATATTTGTTTAATTTGGCAAGAGACAAAAGCAGCATAAAAATGCAGTAGAAATATGTGCATCTCTCTATCTGCTTTCTGACCAAACCCCCTTGCACTTCTCAAAGTGCCTCTGGCTATGAAGATACTCTATTCATAATAAAAGCTCTTTAGGATGAGTATCTTTTGCCAGCTCTTCACTGAGGCTCTCAGAGTATATTTGGTCTTTGGCCTGTGTGAAGGATGTGGGGGGGAAGGGAGTTAACTTTTAAAATTATTACTATGTTTTTGAGACAAGCACCAGTAAGGGGCAAAATATTACCCTCCCACATTTTCCCAAATTTTAGTTTGTTTCATTTTCAAAAATATCACTTGCAATCTAAATGAGCCTGAGTGACTAAACTCCACATATTTCAGAGAAAGATGTATCAATACCTCTTTATAATATTTCCTTTTTATTCTTGGTTGACTTTAATTAAGTATGAAAAACATTAAAAATATACAATTCCATTTCTTTCTCTCAAAATCAAACATATTCACATCTTTATTCAGCTGGAAATATCAAGAACAATTTGTTGCATATCAATTATTTGAACAGATAGCCTTTGATATGGAAAGTATCCTGAGTGTAGAAAGATTATTGGACAGGAAATGTAAATTATCACATGCTTTACAAGACCTAGTGTTTTAGTCCTGACCAAGTCACCTACAGCCAAGTTTTAGACATATAAAAATGTATCTAAAATCTCATCATAAATTATTTTTATGAGACACCTGCAAGTGATACAAAAAGAGTAACAGCCTCCATTGTCAGCATATCCAGATCCCACCTTTTTCCACATTCTTAGAAAAACCCCACAAACAAAAAACAAGCAAACAAATTTTTGTTTATGTATTTATTTCCCTTGCCAAGGGGCAACATTTTATCTTCCATTTTCCAGAATTCACTGCAAGAACAGAGGTATAGTTCAAAAATTCATAACAGGCCAGCTATAGCACCATTCAGTTTTATTCAGCCATCTAATGTGATATAAACAAGATTATTGATGATTGAAAAGATCTTCCTATCCATTTCTGAGGGAACCATCACTTGTTATAGGTTATTTTTGCTGATTTATACCAGCAAGGTTGTTTTTGCAGAATGGTGCATACAGCTTGTATATCTATTGTCTGTACTAAAAAAACCCCTCCAAACCAGCCATTAACTTTCAGTTATTGATCTGTTTTAAAAGCTAAAAAGAGAAGACAGATACATTTAAGATTCAAATAAGCAGCATGATGGGTTATTCATTATTCCTTTGTATAGTTACATCTGGCCTCTGAAGGCAACATGCAACTATAGTTTTGTAAGACTTTTGTGTGTAAGGAAAGCAACCAGAAATGCAGTACCTATCATGCATTATTCTTTCCCTGTCTATTGGAAAAGACACAGTGGAAACACAGAGCACAAGTGCCTTTGGAATCCCTTAGCTGCTGTTGCCACCCACACAATACTACTTCAACCACACAGGAAAGTTCTGTGCATGAAAGTGACCTTTCCCATTTTTTAGCAGCAACATTTTTCATTTGCTTTTCTTGTCTAAAGGCAACCACACACCATACTTGCTTCATTTCTCTGCAAGTGGTGGCTTGAGCTCAAACAATCCTGTCACTAATTCTGCTGTCATTCCTTCAAGTAGCAATATTTCCATGACACAAACACAGAACGGTCATCGGGATCCAGCTCTTCTATCACCCATTTTCTCAAATACAGAGAAAGAAATGAAGGCTTTAGTGCATTATGTCCTTAGAAAATGGATCTTTGTCCGGAACATTACCTTGTAGGTGAATAAAGGCCATATAGACATTTAGCCAATCACCAGAAATGCATAACTGACACCTCACAGGTACTGCAATGTCTGTGGCATGTAAAAATACAGTAAGACAGCTCTAAGTAAATAACTTTTCTATGAGAAGGGCTATGCTTTCATAAAAAAATAACATGAAAGCTTTCTACATTCCTTTCTCTGAAAGAATGCAAACTTTCCTCTTCCCTTGTCTCCTCTTAACTTTTTTCATCCATATATCTACCCAACACAATCTGTGATCAACATAAAATTTTGGGCTGAACCAAGACTGCAATTGTCATGAAGATTAAATTACCCAGCCCAAACTCCAGAGACCAACCCAAATTGTTCTGTTAAATTTGCTCACCAGCATGTATGAAAAAGATTATTTTGGAAAAGTTCCTTTGAATTACTTGAACCACAGAAGTATCAGTTTCAGAGCAGCTACTTACAATATATTATAATCATCATATCCTGAACATTAGTGCTGATTTGTAGACTTAAACTTTCCCATCAGTCTCTTTTAAAGTAGAATCCAACTGTCTAAATTTGTTATCAAGTGTTTCCTGCAGAGAATAAACCCTTTACTTTGAGCTTAATTTCCTCTGGCAATCAGATTTGAATTTTTATGTGAGCAAAAGCCACAAAAAAGGGCTCAAGCAGGGAAGGAACTAGAATACTACATGATAAGAGATCCTCAGGCTATGCTTCTTACGGCACAAAAAGTTGCTTCCAATTACAGGTTTGAGTGATTTGTTTATTTTCCAACCATGTTAACAAGTACTTGGGGTAAACATGGTGATCAAGAATTCAAAATGACTACAGAATAAATCTAAAATGTACAAGAAACTCCCACACTTGAGTTGTAAATATTGTACAGTTGACATTAGGTTGTAAGGTCTCCCAAAGAATCTTATCTTGAGCTTCAGAGAAAAGTCCACAGCATTAACAAATCACAATATCTAAAAACTACATAATTTCTTTAACTGACTGTGACTTTTTCTTGAGTATTCTATATGACAAGACCAATTCCACGGTCCAGTCTGCAAATATTGATGTATTTCTGCAATAAATGCAGTAGATTGCCATCCATCTGAGCTTATTACAACTGAAAAAAATTAAGTTTTGTCCATCCCTTGATATTGAAGAAACTGGGCAGGTTCAAAGTTTAGAAAAATAGTATTTTTAACCCAACATCCATTTTAAAAGATACTGTTGTTTTAGGTTTTCAGCCTTTAGCTAATATCACCTATGTCCTAGAGCCTCACATCCATCCATTAACCATAGAGATGATCTACAAGTCTGTAACATAGCTGAAAGACAGTACTAAGACACCTTTCATTTAGCACTATGGCTGCCTCAGGGGGAACATCAGTATTTATGTGATGACACTGGGCAGACAGAATTAGGCTGTAATACTGCAGGAGTGGCTCTTTGCTTCATCTCTGTGCCTCAGCTTTGAAAAATTGGATGGTTTGTTCTGTCATCTTTCCAACATCTGCCATAGATCAGGATATGAACAAACCAGCTGAGACACTGCCCAGTTACACTGCAAACAGTGAGATGAAAGGGAAGAAATGGTAGGAATTTTATTCTCTCCCTCTGTAAAAGGTATGCTTCCCTTGTCTGAAGATTCAAAAATGTACGGGTGAATGTTTGGCACCTCCTTAATGTTCTTTGAATAAGAAATGGGTTTTTTTAATTCTATTTGCCACTCAGCAGCTTGTTGTTTTTCTTTTGAAGTATGTTCTTCATCATGACAATGCATTCTGTTAGCACACCTACAGCTATGCTGTCCTTGAGTCTTAATAGAGTTCTACTGAATTATTGGGGCTTATGCTACTAATGTTTTTCTTTCTACAAAAATGCTAAAGAGCAGGTCTTGTGTTCCACCAACACACAAAGAGGTAATGTCCAGCCTATATAGAGCAAGACATATTAAGCCCTGAGGTTTGAGGAAATTCTTCAAAGGTTTTATAGGAATTATTTTTTCAGGTTTGTCCATCAGAGTTGATGGGGTTGGATGTAAATTTAGATGTCTTTCAGTTTTTTCCTTTTCCCCAAATCCCTGGTTTAATCTCTTACTTCTACACGGACTGAGCAGCCAGATGGAATATTTGTGCTGCATCACACAAAGTGAGGCTTTTTTCTAACAAAAGCAACGAAAATACCCTGTATGATGCCAAAAACATATGATATGCAGAAAACGAAGGATTATGTTAGTCACAAGAATAGACAGGTGTGAATAGCTGACTCATATTACCATCACCCAAGAAGGGGAGAGGGCTATGCATAGTTCAGTTAATTTTATTCATTTCAACAAAGTAAAATCTGTACCTAACTCCTCACAGAAGGTTCATTACAACTGTTTCTTCCACTTCTGTGCAGTGAGATAACGTGAGGCAAGCATTTTAGACAGTGTTTAAAGAGCAAAATTTGAACTACAACATCTAGCAAAAACACCTCACAAATCTATTAAAATGTTCAGCATATAAATGCATGATTTGTTATTTCAACTTATGAAATAAAATACATGTCCGGTGTTTTACACGACTCATATATTTAAAACCCCCCAAAAGTACACAGTGCTGCTATGGAATCGAATATACCACTATCTAATAAAATAGGTTAAACTCTTGAAAAAGCTTTCCCTAAGAAGTTCACACAAGTTAGTAAAGATTCCTGAAAGTTACAGAGGGCTACAGGAAATTAATGGGTAGAAGGGACAAACCAACAAACAAACCACAAAAAACCCCATCAAAACAGCTCTTTTTCTAACCTTGGACCGCACAAGTATTAAATCTCCGCATCAAATTAACTTTCTTCTCTGGCATTTAGTTTTATGCTCTCTGTTGTCCTTTTTTCAAATATATTTTCTCTATGAAATATATGGACGAGCTAGATGCAATATACATGCAAGATGAGCTAGAAAACACAAGTCACAGTAGGAAATTCATTAGCTCCCAGAAAATCTTGTAAGGAAAAAAAAAAATCTATGTTTGCATACTCTTTCCTACAGTTTACAGTATTAGAAATCTGAAAAATGAAGTAAATAAGTTAAAAAAGCATTTAACACAACAACCTTATTTCATGTACATACCAGTACAGAAGACAACACATCTCAGTAGATGACAGCAGTGTCAGATTTTAAAGGGTATTTTCTATCATTAAGACCAGAAAGATGTGAATGTTTTCCCGTCAAGACAATTTAATACACCAATATATTATGTAGTGTAGATGGCTATTTCCACAGCTTTAGTATAATGCTGATGTTGTCTCAAGAAACTGTTTTCACTAATGTGACTTAATTTGGGTTTTGTTCCAACAAATCATTTTCTATTTACATCATCTTCACTGTAAAAACGAGCAGAAAAAAAACTCCTTAGTTTTTCCAAAAGTAAAAAATCCAGAAGAAAATAAGGCTACATCTACACTGGCAAACAGTTTATTGTTAAAGAATATCCAAGAGCATTTCTGGGTGATTGAACACGGTCATCCATATAGTTACAGGGTTAGTAAGGTCCCTTACATGTTTTAGATGATGCCAACGAGCATGTCACAACAGCAGAGTTAAGGGACTGGCACACCTAGACATAATCCATCCTTGCATCCCTTTTTTTGGGGACTAAGAAAATTTACTAGCTATGCTGTGCCATTTGGCCTTCAGGCATGAGGAATTTTGCCAGCAACAACTGACCTTCTGGTCCTCCTAGGAACACTAAATGGGGCATGGTTTGCATCTCTCTCTACTTCTGGAAACACAATTATCTTCCTAACTGCTGCTAATTCCCAGTCCAATTTCCTCTGGTCTTCTGACCAGCCAGGCAACTGACAGCAGGACTCTTCTACCTTTCTCCACTGCAAAACACTTTGTGCTCCCTGTTTTTTCTAAGTAGGTTTCTACCTATAGAAATAGCTGTAAATTAATAATTAGTCAAAAGATTTTATGGAAATAAAAATTCCTGCCCTCTCTATGATAAAAAAAGCAATTTTGTTTGAAAGTGTGACTAAAATGTGTTTACACGACAGCAGTATCTTTGAATGAGAGCATGAACACTGCATGAATGATACAAAACCTTTCTCACAAACAACACACATGAAGTTCTACATTTGATACTTCAGAAATCATTTTTATTATGTCTTAGAAACTAAAACTACCCAAGTTTAAACTTGCAAATTACCTCAGAAATGTATTTTTGAAAGAAAAACAAACTCCCCACAACTTTCAGCTATATCTATTATTAAACTATTTTGCTTCAATTTTATATAAAGAAAAGTGATAATTTGAAAGATACACATACATGACCAAAATCATTGCCTTGGAATGGTCTACCAGAAAAATATAAAACCAGAAACATTATCATGTTCATTAAACAAAAACAATTGCCTACATGTGTTGTCTTATTCACAGAATTTCTGACACACCATGCTGAGTCCCAGTGCTGTGAATACCTGGATCCTGGTGGCTACTGAGTGCACTAGGGATGTGACAGCATTCACACAAACCATCATGAACTCAACATGTCCAGAGAACCAGGACGAGCAATACTCTGACAAAAGTACTGGTGAAAATTAAAACTGATCCTGACTTACAGGTATGTGGTGGCAGAGCCAGACACAGAAATACTGATCTGCTTTGCTTCACTTCCTGGGTAGGATGTACAGCTTGCAGAGGTAACTGAGCCAGCAAGATGAATTCAGCCTCACGAAGGTTGTATTCATGCAAACATAACAAGTCTATTATAACATTGGTTATGACAAATCTTTTTTCAGATTCAAAAATTCTCCCATTGACAGCACAAGCAATCAATCATCTAGTGCTCACCAAACAGTGCCATGTGCTTACCACTGCCTTCACACTTCCCTGACTGCTGTTCTTTCTGCACAGACATTACCTCATTTAATAGCAGCAATGTTCACTAAGTAAGCTCACAACTTCAAAACAAACTTTCCATCACACAGCCTATATATTCCTGAATAAGTAACAGATATGTAGGAAGGCCTTGGATAAGTATATTGCATAAAATAATCCCCTCAGGGTAAATTGTAGTAAAAATGAGAATTATAATTGTCTGTAAAGCACACACTTCATTCAAATGTTCAGGCCTTAAATTATAAAAAAAATGTGTCCTTTCAATTTCAGAGAGAAGTTACAGCTGTATAATAAATGTGGTTTTGCCTTGCCTGCTTCACAAATTTTAACTTCTCCTTTAACTACTATCACACTATGACCCAGTCTTGAGGAAAAAAAATCTCATCCCTTCTATAACAGTCCCTACCATAAAAAAGATGGTCCAACCCTTAATACAAGTAGCCTGTCCAGTCACTTTTTTTCAGATCCCTAATAGGATGTGCCCCAGCAGCACCTTGGAAAACACACACATTTATAAAAAAAGTGGAATACCTGTATTCAGCTCTTTGCTGAGCACACAGAGCTCCCAGCTCAGCTCCTAGGAGAGTGGGTATGCAACTGCATTCCTACAGACACAAATACATAGCTCAATATTTTATCCATGCTGACTTGTGAAATGCTTAATTAGTGAAGACACTGGAAGGCGGATGGCACAGCCCAGGGACAATACTCCATTCCAGAGCACCACCTGCAAAAGAAACTAAGAAGATCCCCTGTGTGCTGCTCCCATTGGTCATTCTGGTATACTTAGGACACAAAGTACAGAAGCCACAACCACTCTTAGCTGCAAACCTAGTAGGATGGTGGTGTCTTTTTGCAGTAACCAACAGGTAAAGCACCTTTTTTCCTTATGGACTGTATGAAACAAGTAGCAAGTGTTTCACTTACACCAAAAGACCATCCTCAACAGGAACTAATTCCAGAGAAAGACTCCCTCTAAAATATATTGGTTTAGATCCCTACACTGACTGTTAACCAGAACAAGATGTGGGCCATGCCTTTACCGTGTTGAAAGCTGGGAGACCAGTAACAGTCTCAGTGTCAAATTTTTCAGGAGTGCACTTTGCTTGCCCTTGAGGGAGATAAGCAGGGAGAAAAGAAATTCATGGATGGTAAGATGTCATAGATATAACACACTAATGTTTTCATGAGATTGAAAGATAGTTCCAACTGCATAATTCTCGTACATCTATGGACCTGAACCAGGCTGCAACTCAGAGTCCTGACAGGCACCCTAAAACATCATGTTCCAAGCCAAGACAGGTAGCAAGTCCATCCCAGTGCTACAAAAAAAAACAATCTGACCTTCTCTACATGCATGAAAAATAACTAAAAGAAAAAAAATCTTTTTGCTACACTATATCATCTTCTAGATAATCCACACTGTTTATTCTGAGCCTCTCTGAATCACAGTTTTCTCAAAACCAAAATGAGAAACAGGACCTCAAGGTGCCCCTTCCCATGGCAGGGGGGTTGGAACCAGAGGATCCTTAAGGTCTCTTCCAAACCATTTCATGATTCATTCTAAACATGTTCCAAGATAATAATTAAAAATACTCAAAATTCACTTGGTGTCTGACACATAATCTTTAAAATAGGAAAAAAGAACCCAATGTATATCATAACAGAGGAAAAAGTTACTTTAAATGTAGCGGCAAGTATTACGCTGATGCATGTGGGTTATGTGTTTTTAAGAGCTTCTAACCTTCTAATTTTTACCCGTTTCTTTTGCGGGTGCTCTTTTGGGGTGGTTGCTTAGATGGTTTTTTTTGCAGGGGGGGAGGGGGGAAAGGATAATACAGACCAAATGTTTTCCAGCATGGTTGTTCTCTTGTTCTATGCAAAAAATACTTTGCATATTTATTTCTACGTATTTTCAAGGAATACTAGAAACTGAATACTTACGACTTTTACAGTTACTTAGAAAACTAAATATTTTAAATCAAAGTTCAAATAAGTCTACAAATCTACTATGTCAGGTTTCTCTGGGCTAAAAAATCAGTTAAGACATTCTCACAGAATTCCAGCTATACAAATGCTCCAACAAAAACTGTAAATTACAAGAATTAAGTTATCACAACAAATCCTTATTGACAGGTTAGTGATCCTGCAAGCAATGCACTATTACCTCCCAGTGCTTAAGAATAAGCTTCCAGAAATCAATCTGTTCATGGGTGCCACCTCTAACACTCTTAAAAGTCATAGCACCTTTAATAGATATCTTCACAATGAATGTTATTATTTTCTCCCTTACAACCTCAAATTCATGTGGGGCCAATATTCCTGTTTGTAAAGAATGAGACATGCACAATTGCAGCTCCTCCTAATGGTACAGTAACAACAGTGTTCAGTGAAAAGTTACTTCTTAGTAATTACCACACAAGCACTAGAAGTACCTGGCTTTTCTTTAAAGCAGAAGACAATAAAACACAGTCATGCAACTTTACGAATTCTGTGCCAGTTCTGATTGTTGCAGTGGTGGGAAAGCAAGGGAGTGAAATAGCTTTATGCATCAAATGGAAGAAGCACACCTCACTAGAACACTGTTCCTCATCTTCTGGCAGCAGGTCAAACATCTAGCTTTTAAGAATGATTTTTAACCGCAGTTACTTTGTCCATATACACTGAAGTACCACAGTGGAAAAACTCAAACATTTGATTATAGAATGTCCCAAACATTTACTGAAGTCACAAAGAGTTGGCATGATGTACAGTACAACTGATCAGCAGATACAATTAATCTGAAACATGGTATTTCACAAATATTTGTAGATCAACTGTTGCAATCCTTACTGTCAAAAACTGTGGAGAATACACTCCTGAAACGTTCTTAGGGTTTTTTAACTGTATGCTTCTAAGCATCCATTGTGCTCAAGTGAGGGAAATACTTCACTGCCAGGCATCCTCCCAGAAAACAGGCCAGAATATTGAATATTTCTGATGACACTGTAAAAGGTTCACTACAGCATTTTTATGTATTTATACAATTCATTATTATGCATTCAAAATGATGTCCCAAATGGGGCAGGTGCTTAAAGCATAGAGCACTGTTAACAACAGCAGTATATTTGTACATTTAAAACTGGCTATGTATTTTCAGTTTCTTCCTGAATTGGGCCACTAAGGCAGAAAATAGAATATCAAAGACATTAGTTAATACAATCTACACCTTCTAGACTCAAAACAACAGAACTTTCACTTATACCTGACTTCTGTGAGCTAGAAATACATATCGTGTATGAATACAACCCCTCTTGGCTTGCCATTCTGATGGCACTCATTCGAGAATTACCCATCCCATTAGCATGAACTGTGAGAGACAGAGCCCAGAATATGTTGCAGCATTTCCAACATGAATTACCTTGTAGACCCTGGTGAGAGAAGCTCACAGGTGATGCCATTGACTATGTTATCTCACATCACCACATCCTATAAACAGTGCATACTTATTTTGAATTTAGTTCTGATTTGTAAAATTGAGCTAATTTCATAAAGTACTTGCATGGAAGTAGATGACACAAATTCAAGAATTTACAAAAACTGGTCCCAAATCAGTTCCAGGCACAATTCCATTGCAATAGACAAAAAAATAGAGCAGCCAATTATTAATCAAAACCTAATACCTTCACATTTTAGAATCTCAGACCAGAACACTGAGCATGGAAACCATAGGTGAGAAACAGATTTTATGCCAAGGTAAATTTTATGGAGGCTTTTAGATCTAATAGAATATCTCACATAGCGTGTCAGCCTACAAATTGACACAGTTATTAAACACTCAATAACAGTACTTGCCACGTGTGAATGAAGAAATTGTGCTCTTGCATATAAACACTGCTTGATATTTAAGAAGAGACTCCTCTATAACCACACTGTAACCTAACAAAATCACCTTCATCTGATTGGATTGCTAACAGATGATTGCAGGAACATGTTGCATGCTTGAGTGGAAATCCAAGGTTTCAATCATCAGTAATGAATTTGCAACAGCTGCAGACAGCAGCATACTGTTTATATGTCATGTGCAGTGAGCAACAAAAGATTCAGTGAAAGTGTTACTGAAATTCATAGAATTACAAAAAGCTATCCCCGAACACATTAGACACATTGCCACAGTACACTCAGAAATATGTATCAAATGAGCTGCATTTGAAAGAAAATGCAGGCCTGATTTGTCAAACAAGCGACAGTGGAAGTATAATGTTAGGGTTTGGAACTGACTCTATGGTATCTTCCTGAGTTTGTTTGTCTGATTTCAATATAATCACATTTCATTCATAGGTTTCAATTATTGCTTCCCAACTGGTTCAGGAGTGCCTGCATGTTTCCAAAGACTTGAATAGAACAGACACATGAATAGCATAATGTTCTTAAATAATATGTGGAAACAACTTGTTGGGTAACACAACTTAAATAGAGTTGCTATAATACTGCTCTCCCTATAGGCTCAAGACTATATAATGGCAATAACACATGCCATGCAGGAGTCTCACAAACCTCCTTTCCACACTTCTTCCCCTTCCATAAGAATACAACACCTTGAATTTGGATTCCCCTTTCCTTTTGTGTTCATACTAAGTGTAACTAAGACTCAATAAATAGCTATATATATAAATTGAAAAAAAACCCACATGGATTATGAGAAATATATTGGTAGTATATCTCAGTCTGATAATACCTGACTTCTCTAAAACTGTTCTGGTAACATCTGGTTATTTCACATTAAATCATAGAACTGTCCAGCCAACCCAGTACATTGTCTCTAGTAGGAAGTTAACAGTAGATGCCTAGAATGTCTGCTAAAAACAGTAAAAACCCCACTGCAATAAAATAGTATTTGCTGAGATTATGTTCCTAATCTCCAGCAATTTGTTGGTCTGAGAATTTGTAAACCAGGAGTCTCTTCACATTTAATAGTTCTCAATGGATTTTTCTCTCAATAGTTTGTCAGTCTTTGAACACATTGTAACTTACACCATATATCATGGACAAGAGTTCTGCAATTCAATTATGAATCGTGCAAAGAGGAATCTCCCTGTGGTTGTTTTCACCACCACAATAACTGGAAAGGAACATTGCATCAGGTTGAAATAGGATTTTATAATGTTACAAGGTTAAGTCTTTATGACAGCAAACAGCATGGGTACAGGAAAAGTTCTTGCTGCAGTGCATCATCAGCATGTTTTTCAGACATTTCTAGAAGTACAATACCTTGAAAATATTAAAGGGGCATTTACATTCCATTTTGGTTTGCAAATACCAAGCTACCTTTCAACACAGTCGGTGAAATTGTTACAAGATCCATGAATGATCTAGGATATGGTCAGGTGAACACAAGATATGCTCTGCTCACTTTCTGTACCATCAGACTCTTGACACTGACACTCTCAAGGAGGATATAAAAATGATCATTTATAAAACATTACGTGCTTTTTCAGTGATTCCAGGGGAATAAAAAAACAAACATGAAGAAAAGCAGTTGACTTGTTAATGTACAGTATCAGTCTTTTCCAAGCTTTCACTGATTCCTACTACAGGACAAATTGTCAGATCATTTGAAAATGTCTCTCATCAATGACGAATCAGCTACACTATCTGAAGAAAATTTCAAGAACTCTATCACTGAAGGAAACATGAAGTTCTGTTCAAAACAACTGCTTATTTTTAAAAGGCAGATTTGAAGGGCAATGAAAACCTAGCAGCTAAGCATAGTCATACAGATTGCTCACATAAGACAGAATAAAACATTGGAAAAAAAATTCTCTGCATGCATGCTTAATGCTCAGGTTTCCAAGATAAGATTTTCTGGAACTGAACCACAGATACAAAAAAATTATGAGCAACAAAGGTAGTGCTGGTTTGTTTTTTTCTTTTCTTTATGTGACAGTGTTAACAACTATAGAACAACATCCAAAGAACAGAGGATTTGTCTGAGAAAAAGTGCATTATAATCTTCAGTACTTTTTATTTGATATTTTACAAAATTGTGACATTTCCACACATGCAAATGAGAATGGTATTGTCAGTACGAGCAAGACAAGCTAAACTTCCTGAGACCATTCAGCACAAAAGTTACTGAGTTCTTTCAGGTGTGCCAGAACACGTGAGAAAATTCCAGCTCAGAAAAACTATTAGCAATTCTTAATTTTCAGAGAGATGAGAAAACTGATGAACAGTTCCAAATACCTGCCTTAATCTCAGTTTTAGGAGTTATATGGTGCCAAAAAAAAAAAAAAGAAAAAAAAAAGCATTAGCTAAAGAAAGGCCACTTGGCCAATTAAAATAATCAGTCAAAAGAAAAAAAAAGAATATTAATATATATTTAATTGATCTAAAAAATACTTTTTCTGTTTGCTAGTCATAAGTTTTGATGCAGACACTGCCTGTGGCCCATAAAAAACATCCAACATATATGGTGGAAATATTGTGTTTACACTGCCGAGGAGAGAAAAAGGAATCACGGTTTTTTGTTTTTTTTTTTAAAAAAAGGAAAGTAGATCTTCCTTTTATACATTTTATAAGCTATAACACCTATTTACAAAATAAATAGGTTAACTTTTTGTCCGTATATAACGTTAATTCCGTTTTATAACTCAGTTTTTCACCTATCTTTAATTTTTCTGAACTGAGAAAAGGAATAACAGAATTTCTTTATAAAAGAAAAATTGATCTACTCCAGAATGTTACTTTGAGAATGACTACATAAAAGAAAAAAAAGTTTCCTAAAGAAGAATCTGAGAAATGGAGCATTGACATAAGATCTTTAAATACTAAGAAAAGTCAACTGAACTGCCTTGTGCCTTTCTTCACAATCAAGCATTTGAGGTAAATATTTTAAATCTCTAATTGCTATTAAGTATATCAATTTAAAGGCTTACCCAAAATTAGCATGATGCAATCACAATACCTTTTCAGATTATTCCAAATTACCACAGTGCCGTTTTGAGTTAGGTTCCCCTCTTCTCTCCTCCTCACAAAATGCACTGGTGTCTCCACAAAACCACCCTCACTTTGGCCCAGTCCCAGAAATTTGACATAATTGACATGAGTGAAACCTGGTGGGATGAGAGGTATAACTGCAGTGCCCTGTTGGATTGTTACAGGCTCATCAGGAGGGACAGGTGGAGGGGTGACACTGGCAATAGCATAGCTGAGAACCTCTGGGTAAGAATCAAGAGTGGGAACAAATAATGTGGAAGTCGTCATGGGAGTCTGCTATGGACTTCCCAGCCAGGATGATGATGATGACAATGAATTATTCCTTGAGGAACCAAAGGACACTTCCAAATCAACTGGCCTTGTCCTTATGTGGGAGTTCAACTTGTCAAATTAACTGGGAACACCACATGTTGGTACAATCCAAGCCAGAAGATTACTAAAAAACCTGGATGACAACTTTACAGAACAAGTCCTAAGGAAGCTGACTCAGAAAGATGCCCTCCTTGATCTGCTGCCTGCCAGCAGAGTGGATTTAGTGAGCCAAGCAGAGAATGGTGACCATCTGGGCCACAGTGACCTCAAAGTGATCGAGTTTAAATTCTCTGTTGACAGAAAGAAAAGTGCCAGCAAAACCTCAGCTCTTGACATGAGGAGAATAGAATTCAGGCTGCTCAGTGAATTAGTAAGTAAGATCCCCAGGAAAACGTTTTTTTGCAGGTGCTGGGGTCCATCAGTGCTGGCCACTTTTCAAACATCACCTCCCAAGGGCACAGGAACAGGCAATTCCCAAATGTCTAAAGTCAAACAGGAGATCTAGGAGCCTGGCTTGACTGAGCAGGGATCTTCTCTTGGAAATAAGGCAAAAAAAAAGAAGGTGAGTGCCCAGGGGAAGCAAGGTCAAGTGACATGGGAAGAATTCCGAGATGCTGCTTGCCACTGTAGGGAGAAAATCCCTGTAGCCAAAGCTCAGCTGGAGTTGAAGCTGGACAGAAACGTGGGGGACAATAAAAAGAGCTTTTAGAAATATATTAACAGCAATAGGCAGTATAAAAATATCATTGGCCCATTACAGGATGAGGATGGTCACCTCACAAACAGGGACAGAGACAAGGCAGAGGTGTTTAATGCTTTCTTTGCCTCTGTCTTCAATATGGATGATGGACCAAGGAGGTCTAAGTGCCCTGAGCTGGAGGACCATGACTGCGAGAATGACCAGTGCCCAGTTGACCAGAAAACTGTGTGGAACCTGCTACTACAGCTGGATCCCTACATGATGAGACTGATCCCAAAATCCTCAAAATGCTAGCTGATATCATCTCCACGATTTTTGAGTGGTCTTGAGAAATCAGAGAGGTCCCAGCTGACTGGAAACTGATGGATGTTGTCCTGATTTTCAAGAAAGGGCAAGAAGGAGAACCTAAAAACCACAGGCCTGTCAGTCTCACTTCAGTACTTGGTAAAGTTATGGAGTTCTAGGAAGTATTGAAATGCACCTGAAAGACAATGCAGTCATTGGTCACACCCAACACAGCTTCATGAGAGAAAAGTCCTGTTTACCAAACCTGATTTCCTTCTATAACAAGGGAAGCCATGCAGTTGATCAAGGGAAGCCAGTTGATGTCATCTTTTTGGATTCCAGTAAAGCTTACAATACTCTCTCACAGGATCCTTCTGGACAAAATGTCCAGTACAGGTGGATAAACACATGTGATGGGTGAGCAACTGGCTCATGGGTTGGGCACAGAGCGGAACAGCGAATGGGGTAACCCACCACTAGTGGGGTTCCACAGGGTTCCATCCTGGCCCTAGGCTCTTCAACACCTTCATAAACGACTTGGACTCAGAACTGGAAGGAATATGGATCAAGTTTGCAGATGACACAAAATCTGAAGGAGCTGTTGACTCCCTAGAAGGTAGGGAGAGCCTGCAGAGAGACCTCGACAGGGCAATCACCAACCACAGGAACTTCAATCAGGAGAAGAGCTGGATGGGGCAACCCTGGGTATATGTAGAGACTAGGGAAGGAGATGCTGGAAAGCAGTGCCATGGAAAGGAACCTGGGGGTCCTGGTCAATGGCAAGTTGAATATGAGTCAGCAGTACCCTGACAGCCAGGACGGCCAACCCTGTCCTGGGAGGGTATCGAGCAAAGCATCACCAGTCAGGCAAGGGAGGGGATTGTCCCACTCTGCTCTGGGACAGCCTCACCTTGAATATTGTGTAAAGTTTTAGGCACCAGAATATAAGACATTAAGCTGTTAGAGAGTGTCTAAAGGAGAGCAACAAAGATGCTGGAAGGCCTTGAGGGGAAGCCGTATGAGGAGGAGCTGAGGTTACTTGGTCTGTTCAGCCTGGAGAAGAGGAGACTGAGCAGAGACCTCACTGCAGTTGCAACTTCCTTGTGAGGGGAAGAGGAGGGGCAGGCACTGATCTCTTCTCTGTAACAAGATCTGAGGGAATGGACTGAAGGTGTGTCAGGGGAGGTTTAGGTTCGATATTAGAAAAGGGTTCTTCCCCCAGAGGGTGGTTGGGCACTGGAACAGGCTCCCCAGGGATGTGGTCACAGCACCAAGCCTGACAGAGCTCAAGAAATGTTTGGACGACACTCTCAGGCACACAGTGTGACCCTGAGGGATGGTCCTTTGCAGGGCTAAGGGCTGGACTCGATTATTCTTGTGGATCCCTTCGACTCAGTATATTCTGTGATTCTGTGTGATTTAGAGATACAGAGCTTTACAGGAACACAACCACAGCTTGCCATCCTTTAGGGCCACTTTATACGAGGTAATCTAGGCAATTATCAGCATGTAAACCTGACACCAGCCCTCTATACAATTAATAGCTAATATGCTGCTTGAGTATTAAAAAAAGGATGTGTAATTAACATCAATCAACAAGTTTTTACGGTAACTAGACTATATCAAACCAATCTGACATTTTTATGAGATTACAAACTTAGTGAAACAGCATAATAGTGATGTGGGAATTTACCCAGATTTATGTGTGGCATTTGATACGACACTGACATTTTGATTAAGAAACTAGAACACTATGAGATTAGTGTTAGAGACATTTAACTGATATGTTTTAAAATGTAATTTCCCACAGTGAATCATCAAATGTCTGTTTTTTCAAGGTGACTTTCAGAGACTATCTCGTGGCCCTTTGCTATTCAAAACATTTCTTAATGATCTGGCATAAAAGAAGACATAAAGTAATTCCTCATAAACACTTCAGACAACACAAAATCTGGAAGAGTGGAAACAATGAAACATGAAAGTCACTGACAAAGCCACATAAACAGTTCATCTGAGATCAGAAACATAGTATGCACTTTAAAATAGGCAGAAATGAAGTCACACCCTTAGAAGTAAGGGCCATTCTGTCCAGTAAGGCAGCAACTTGAAATGACTAAGGTTTTTTTTGTAGATGATGAGCCAAAGGAGAACCCTCAGGATGACATTATGGTTAAATTGTCTAATCAAAGAGCTGGATATCAACACAAGTACGTACAGTGTATCACTCCTGCAGGGGTATCACTACTATAAAACTGTGTCATATAAATATTGCATTTGGTGAATAAATAGGTTTGTAAAGGGAAGAGGCTTTAAAAAGAGAAAATTCTTTACCTGTTTCCCCTTCTTGTATCACAAAATAGAAAAGAGAAGAAAACTAAAATGACAGGTCTGGTCTGCTTGTTACTTAACTTGTATTTATGCTTTATTACTTTTACTTGCTGTAACACTAGGAATAAAATAATATAACAGTCCCTAAATAATAAAAGCAACAACCAGAATAACTGGTAAACATGAAAGATATTCTCAAACATGTATTATATGAAATGTGAATAATGCTCCTCTCCAGAGAACATGTGTTTGATACACAGAAAAGGATGACTTTTTTGCCTCAGTCTTCAACAATAAGTGCTCCAGCCACACCATCCAAGTCACAGAATGCAAAGACAGCAATTAGAAGAAGGAAGAACCACCCACTGTCGGAGATCAGGTTTGAGACCATATAAGGAACCTGAAATTCCACAAGTCCATGAGACTTGATGAGATGCAGCCATTAGCCATCTTACCTGAGAAGTCACAGCAGTACAGTGACATTCCCACTGACTGGAAAAGGGGAAACATAACTCCCAGTTTTAGAAAGGGAAAAAAGAATGATCCAGGGAACTGCAGGCCAGTCAGTCTCATCTGTGTGCCCAGGAAGTTCATGGAGCAGATTCTCCTGGAAACTATACTAGGGCATATGGAAAATAAGGAGGTGATTGGTAACAGCGAACAAGGTCTTGCTAAAGGTAAATCATCTCTGACAAATCTGCTGGCCACTGTGAAGAGGTTACAGTGGTGGTGGATGAGGGAAGGCCAACTGATGTCATCCAACTGGACTTGTGCAAAGTGTTTGACAGTGTCCCACACACTCTAAACTGGACAAACATGGATTTGACGGATAGACCACTCAGTGCATAATGAATTGGCTGGATGGTTGTACTCCAGGAGCTGTATTCAATGGCTCAATGTTTAAGCGGAAACCAAGTGATAAGTGAAGTTCCACCGGGGTTGGCACTGGGACTGGCAACATTTAATATCTTTGTTGGCAACATGGGCAGTGGGATCAAGTGCACCTTCAGCAAGTTCACCAGTGACACCAAGCTGTGTGTTGTTAGCACACCGGAGGGAAGGGATGCATCCAGAGGGAACAGGACAAGGTCAAAAGGGGGCCCACACATAGCTCATGAAGTTCAGCAAGGCCAAGTGCAAAGTCCTGCACCTGGGTTGAGGCAATCTCAAGTACAAATACAGGCTGGGAGGAGAATGGATTAAGAGCAGTCCTGGGAAGAAGGATTTAGAGGTGGTGCTGGTGGACAAGAAGATGACCTGGCAATGTGCACTTGCAGCCCAGAAAGCCAGTTGTATCCTGGGCTGCATCAAAAGCAACATGGCCAGCAGGTTGAGGGAAGTGATTCTGCCTCTGAGTTCTGCCCTCACGAGACCCCTCCTGGAATACTGCATCCAGCTCTGGGGTCCCCAGCACAGGAAGGACACCAACCAGTTGGGGCACAGCCAGAGGAGAGTCAGAAAGGTGACTGGGATCTGGAGCACCTCTCCTACAGAAACAAGATCAGAAATAAGGGTTGTTCAGCCTGCAGAAGAGAAGGCTCTGGGGTAACCTTACAGCGGCCTTCCAGTACCTGAAGGTGTCATACAAGAGAACTGGAAAAAGGGACTTTTTACAAGGGCATGCAATGATAAGAGACAAGGTGGAAAGGCTTCAAATTAAGAGTAGGTTTAGATTAGATACTTGAAGAAATTCTTCCCTGCTGAAGGTGGTGAGACACTTGAACAGGTTGCCCAGAGAAGTTGTGGATACCTCAACACTAACTGTTGCAGGCATGGTTGGATGGGCCTTTGGAGTTGGAACTAGACTAACTTTATGGTCCCTTCCAACCCAAGCCATTCTAGGATTCTGTGAAGACTGGATAAAATAGCTGTCATAATGGCTGAGGAAGCCTGGGTTGTTTAGCCTGGAGAGAAGGAGGCTCAGAGGTGACCTTATCACTCTCTACAACTTCCTTTCATGTAGTTGTAGCTAGGTGGAGGTTTGCCTCTTCTTCCAGACCACTAGCAAGAGGACAAGAGAACATTGCCTCAAGCTGTGCTGTGGCATTTCAAGTTGGATGTTGGGAAGAATTAATTCACAGAAAGGGCTGTGAAGCATTGGCACAGACTGTTGCAGCACTCAGTGCTCTGAACTAATTGCCAAGGTGGTGGTTGGTCAAAGTTTGGACTTGATGATCTTGGAAGTCTTTTCCAACCTCAAAGACTCTGTGACAATCTTACCTCTCAAATATTAAGTTGTTACAAGGCTTCTTATCTGGCATTTTAATTAGCAGTCCTATTCCACCATACTCATTGTAATTTTTTTTTTAATAGCATGTGATATCTGGACCACTGTCTAATGCCTAAGGCAAACTAAGATGGGCACTAATTAAATAAATTAAATTCAATAAAATCAAGAGGTTTCTTTGTATTAAGAAACATCCCAGAATTTTTAAAATTATTCACAGCAATATTATGACATTGAAAATATTATGACAGCTCCAAGGACAGACAGACATGGTCTCTTCCACAAATAACCAACCACATCATTGAACACAAAGAACAATGAATAAATAATATAGCAATGTATCAGAGCCTTCCTATAATGAAATGATAGTTCTTTACTATATTCATACTTTGATAACATCATTAAATTTACACTTTTTTCATGATACTCTAACTGCTACAGAATTTTTGTTCTCAACTCGAATTGAGGTCTGAGCTAATCAAAGCAAAATGAGATGAAAAATGAATCACATTTCATCTGAATGGTGATATTTGAAAAGAATAGCTTTGGATGCTTGGAAGAAAGAAATCTTTTGGCAAGCTGCATATTTGAAGCATACAAGCTTAACACTATTTCCTTGATTTCTTAGTCCAGCCTATTTCAGATGAGCACAGACTCCCTGTGGAACAGGCTGACTATGAAATGATAACATAATATTGCTGTCCTCAGTGACAAACCTAATGACAGTAAACAAGCAGGAAAAGGAAAATATTCATGAGAAATGTTCAAAAATTTAAATATAAAAAAGAATAAAACCACAAGATTCAAATCACACAGGAGGAGTGGGAAAAAGTAATAAGAAAAGCTACATAATTAAAAAGTACAACTTGCCTCCTATTGCAAACTCCTTGCTCCCAAACATAGCCTCCAACAGTGGCACTACCATATAGTGGAACCTTGCTGTTTAAGATCACATATTATGACCATATACTAAGAAGTGACCAAACTTGGAATAGAAATCTTTGCTCTGACACAGGAAATTGCTATACAGCTTCATTAGAAGGTACACTGATATTTAAGAAAATCCAGTACTTAGAGAGCACAGACTCACAGAAGAAGCTGAGTTGGAAGAGACCCACAAAGATCATAGTGTACAACTCTTAGCCCTGCACAGAACCACTTCTAAAAGTTCACAGAAGTCCTGTTGCTTCTTTCAGAATGGTTTGTTGAAACCCGAAGGGGAACGGGAGAAGAGATAAAAATGCTATTCAGTTGCAATGATGCATATTTGATACAGTTTTTGTCAGGAATAAAAAAATTCAAGGTAACTGTAGAGAGACATATCAAACTGGGAGAGAGGTACATTTCCATTACAGTGATTTTCAGTTTTCCTTATTCCCAATAGCTTAAGGCATATCTGACCTGTAATCATCTTTGATCCTTTCATTATTATTTCTGAGATTTTCAAGTCTACAGCAACTCTTTTTTGCCCATCAAGTGAGAATCCAAACAACACATACAGAACATTAGCATCTTTTCCAGAGGTTTCTAAAGTTCAGAAACATTTGCCCTACATTTTGCCTTGAGGACATAGCAATGTCTTTCAGAAACTGACACATGATTACTGGAGTGTGGGATTAATGTGGAGTTGATTCCTATGAAATCACCAGTTCAGTGATTTACAGTCCTGTCAGAGCTTTGTCTCTGTATACCTATGAAAAGAGCCATATTATTTCTGTGGCTCATGATGACTTTTTAAAAGCATGAGCTTACAAAGAGAAAGAAAATGTAATAGCATTTTTATATAGCAAAATAGAAAAAGCCCTCTTCACAACCAGAAATTCACATCATTAGAAGATAAACAAAAATATTCTCTATGTATTTTAGAAAACCATAAAAATTCAAGTCTAACAAGAACACTCCCTCAGTAATATTTCATTTGAATATGGAGAGGCTGAATAAAGTTTAGTATCACATGTATTCTGATCACTTGTAAAGAAAAGCATGAATCCACAAAATATTATATCCAGAAATACCCTTGGGATGTGTTTCAGTGGTGGACCTGGCAGTACTAGGTTAGCAGCTGGACTTGATGATCTAAAAGGTCTTTTCCAGGCTAAATGATTCTGTAATTCTAAGCTATAACTAAAATGTGTCAATCAGCTAAAGTACACTCTTCCATTTTCTAATTTACATGAACGTTTGTTATAAAAGTGACTCAGGTGTTCTACAACTGGAGCAACAAAAGTGTTCAAACCAACTTCATCTTTTTGAAGCTGTAGAAGTTGAGACTGAATGCATTGTTTCTGATCAAACCACTGCAATTCATGTGAAAAAAACACACACTGAGGTCTGCTTTGGATAATCTGTGTATCTTGTTAACTGTTTCTCAAAGCACTTGAATATTCATTTTGTTTCATAAACTAGTCTAACATCAAATCACTCAAATGATCACTGCTTATTACCTTCTCAGGATCCATATTCTCTGTTTAGCCCCCATTTTCACCTGTTTTTGCAACCTTCTGTACTTCCAGCTAGAGCACACAACTTCTCAAGAGCCCATTACTCCAGGCTGTGGGGTAACAGCCTGCAATTGAAATGAACATAGGGAGAAGCTGTGAGGAAGTACCCCAGGCAGCACAGGGGACTGATATCCAGTGTTTCAGGTTCTCCAATTTCTCAGTCAGAAATCAAGCATATTTTAAAGATATTACAATTGCAACATTTGCCTTGTATATTTATTTCTCCTGCAATTCTTTTGATCATAGTTATGGACTATAACTAATCATAAAATATTTGTTTTCCTCACTACAAGCTCAAAAGTAGTTGAAATCACAAATAAAGTACATGGAGCAGATCATATGAAAATTTTAATTAAGTTTGTTGAGCAAACCCACAAAAATTAACGAGATACATTTCATATTTGAGAGCTCATTGGAACACATCAAATCACCGTGCATTTATCACCAAGAAAATAATATCTTCTGGCAAACCCTGATAAATTTTATTTAACCTAATTGAAATTTGATTTTCATTGTATTCTCGCATTGTCAATTACAATATTTACATTTTTGCAACCAAAAGAATTAAAGTCTGTAATTTCAGTCAAGAGACTAATGTCATAAAAAATACATATAAATTAGTATTTCAGTAAAAAAACACATTACCTTTTGAAGGTGTGTTGCAAACTGGCATTTATGAGAACTGAAAATTGATGAAAACCAATTTTTTAAGTCAAACATGTCCTTGTGGAGAAATAGTGAAGAAAACTTTGGGTGTTTTTTTGATTTAAGGCTTTTTTCGTTTGTTTTGTTTTTGCTTAAAGAGCAGTATTTGTAGTTTGTTGATAGCTTACAACAGCCTCAAAGCTTCTTCATCGCTCATCACTGTAAAGAAGCATGCATACTGTGGAGTTATTTAAGAGAGACAAAACATAATTGCACAGACTCTGCCATGACAATGAAAAACTGTATATTTAATGATAAAATGCGACAGTCTTTTAAAGACTGTAACAGTCAAGAAAAGCTTAGAGGTTTCAATCTATGATTTAGTTAAGATTATTTTTCCCTCTGTTCCAAACAGACTGCTTTACCAGAGAAGAAAAGAATGACAAATCCTTGGAAGCACATCTGTAGGATCCCTATCATTTCCCACTCAGAGCATACACAAACTAAAAGGCTCAGTGATTTAATCCTTTGAACTGGAAGATTTCCCAGGAAGTAAAAATGTGTTTTCACAGTGATTGAGGCTGAAAAAGGACACGCCATCCCAAAGCACAAGAAGAATGCCTTTCAGCAACCAGTGATCTTCAAGAAGCCACCAATTCAAATACCCAGTGCAGGGTTACCTACTGGATAGGTAGATTAAAGAAGAAAAATTGGTCAAATTCACTTAATTTTTTTCTTGACTAGATTCATATTGCTGGCAATCCTGGTTGAAAAATCACCTCAGTCTGATTCAGTTATAACCATCAGATAGAGTGGTTTTAGCTCATAAAGGGCAAATGTGTCTGGACAAAGTTTGGAAATAAAGGAGCAGCACATTTTTCCAATAGCAGCTTTAGCCCTATAGTTCAGGTGGTCTGAAGCTGCATTTGCAATACATCTGCCTAATAGAAGGTGTCTCTTAAATGTTGTCCAGTGATACCTTACTGAAAGATAATCCTGATCCTTGGCTATGCCAAGTATACAACTTGCCAGAGGCATTGACAGCAACTGAAGTCATGGGACTTGGTTGACTGGCTGTTGGTTGTTTGCCACAACACTAGCCAGTTAAGATTTTAGTTTTATGGTCAGTGCTTTTTGGTCTTCTCTCTTCACAAAGGATGATATCGTGCTTCATTTTTCACTTTTAAAAAATGTGTAAGTGGATCAGGAAGGGAATGGGATGTAGCTCAGGAGGCAAGGTTGCCAAAAGTGCTATTTCACAAATACATTGGAAAACAAAAGCTGTGAGTTGGTAGCTGCAAGCCAGTCATATATATTCTGCAAATCCCATCAGATGACAAAACTGGGTATCTTAATCACATACTTTTTTTTTGTACATAAAGGCTCAAACTGGATACCTGGCAAGAAGACTCCTCTCCTTGCCAAAAGCAACTTTTACCTTCTTTATTTTCCTGTGTCATCCTTAAAGAAAGAAGGGAAAACAGGAAGGACTTCTCCCCAGTGACCAGCAACAAACAGGCAGCAAAGCCAAGCAGTCAACCCTCTTGCAACTAGACTATTCCTGAAGCATAACTACAGGCAGACTCCAGCCAGTCTGCCCAGAGGCAATTTTACGCTACAACAGTACTACTAACTCCACGAATAGCACCTGAATGGCTAACACTTGCCACTTTCAAGGAGTGGTTGAGCCACTACAAGGTCCACATCAAGAAGCAGAAGCCCAAAAGCTGCAAGACCTCAGTTTCTGTTGGCTGCACATGGACACAGCCCTAAATTCCATGTTTTTAAAACCATCATTTGTTGCCTAAAGTTAGATAAATATTTCCTGACACCATCTCTGGCCAAGCAGGAGACACCGATGGAACTGTATGGACATGTCACTTCACAACCCTCAAAGAAAAGGATGCACCAGAGCAAGTGAGCAACTCTGAAAACAGGCACTTCATAGTCACAATCCACAAATCTTGGATGACTAGAATCCTTTCATCCATACAAAGTTTTACATTTGTCTTTCAAATGTACGTCCAGATGGAACACTCAAATTAAACTTTTCCTTGAGAAGGAAATACCTCTAAAAGTTTTAGTATTAAATATTAAAAATACCTAATACATGAAAGATATAGGTATGCATAAATAATATTTTGAAAAATCTTCATGAAGAATTTGGGATACCAATGCTCTTTCTTACTCAGTCTTTTCATTAATGTCACTTCAAGAAACAAAGGAAAGAACAGCAACAAGATGTGGGAGAACAAATTGTAAAGTAATCAGTGTGAAGAACCTGCTCCTGTGGACAAAGCCTGGAAATCTCATATGCAAGTTCTGATATGCAAGATGATTTGGAAATTTAAAGCTTTCAGGGCAATGATATACACAATAATTTTTAAATAAGCATTGGCATAAAAATTTAAGTATTACATTCTGCATTGAACCTATGCATACTTGAAAATCTAAGAGTTCTACTTCAGTGCAAAAGATGAGATAAAATGATTTCCTCCTTCATTTAAGCAGCAACTGACTCAAATTCTTCCATTTTGCTAGACATCAGAGGTATATTATCTGATGCTGAACTGCTCTTTTGAAGTGTACCATACATGTCACTCTACATTCATTACTGGAATTCTGACATGATTAGAATTGTTACAGAGAATTGTTCTAAGCACCACAGTACTTGGAGAAACAGGACAAAAATCTTACCGCTACATTTCCATTGCAGCCTTGGAACTGGCAAACACCTCTTATTCTGTTGGGAATCAGCACATCATCCCAGCAAGATGGTCCCTTCAAAACAAAACCAAAGCATATAAAATAATTCTCATAAGTAAACATAAAATTTGATTTTATTGCTGTTTTTCCTACCTCAATTTGTTTTAGGCTTTAGCTAGGCAGTTTTGTCATGATTCCACTGAAACAGGTAAATCAGATTGTACAACAATATTCACCAGCAAAGCTCAGTCACAGATAGGACATACAGTCCCTCCACCCTAAGGTCAGTGTCATGAGCATAAGTCAAAGAGCAGGTACATTTTCTCAGCTTAAGACAGGGACTGACAATTATAGTTAAAAAGCTACAAGGACTCATCTTCTGATTCATCACTGTTTACATGTTGATGTGCAGCTGACTAAGGGGAAAAAGGGAAAAAAGACAACAGCAGGAAGTAGAACACACAGTTAGAAAAACCATAAACAAATAAGATTTCTTGGCACCTTAACTATAATATAACCTAATGAAAATGTTAAATGAGAATTGATAGCAGATTCCTGGACATTTACATGGACTTCAAGACATATCAGTCATTATTAAAAAAGAATGAAATATAAAAACGCAGAAATAAAATTGGCAGAAAAACCTTATCAGATTTTGTGATGACTTTTTGAATTTAAATAGTTCACTTAAGAGTGTATTACAGAACAGAATAAATTCAAAGATTACAAGTGATCAATACTTCACAACTGTGAAATATGTGGTAAACAAGATGATCTAGTACATATATATGAACATTTATAAAAAATATTTCACAGCACAAATTAATGCTAGCATTTCTTTGCTTTCTATATTAATTTCAAAGCAATTAATATTTAATTCAGAGACAAAATTAATCTGAGTAGTACATATGAAGCTTACAGATATACACAAACAGCAGAAATAAACAAGTAAGGTATCAAAAATGAAAATATTTGCCACTTGGATTACTTGGTGTTTGGGATAGAGTCACTGCTCAGGCAATGACAGAAAAAATCTGTTGCAGATGACAAATTATGGCAGTCAAGACTTTTAACTGCATTAGTGACATTTATGCCTACTTAAACCATAGCTGGATTACAAAATAATCCAGTACCACATCTGGAATCCATGTCCTTTGGCGTTTTTTGTGTGTTTGGGGATTTCTTTGGTTTTTGTGTGGGTTTTTTTTGTTTGGTTTGGCTATTTGTTTGGGTTTTTTTGAGATATCATTATAATAATTTTTGTGAAAGGGGCATACTTGATTCTAGTAAGATTTTGGCAAGACACTGAATGTAAATATATTACAGTCCCTGTTAAAGACCAGGTCTTTGTTACTAACAATATAACTCAGGTCCTTTGCAATATCTTCTCTTGCATGTTCTTTGATCAACTTTTCTGTAACACAGCCTGGCAGCATCAAAAGTTTACCCATGGTTTGACATGATATTTACATAACTTACATGAAAGCAAATTAAGTATCCCATCATAGTTTTTCCTACACTTTCAAGCTTTGATTTTTCACAGCCTGTTAGACTTGTTATCATTGTTTGGTCATGTGGTTTCTAAAGGTGCTTTTTTCCCCTTTTCATGCCTAGAACTTCAATCCATAAGGATAACACATAACTCAATGACTTAATACAGACAGCCAAGACTAACAAGTTAGTATTTCCTTAACATATATCTGTCTACCACCATACTCAAATTTATTAACATATTTGTTAGAACATTTATTTTTCCAATTTAAAGGAATTCAATCAGTTATTATAACTCCAGCTAATCCTTACATAATTTCCATTCAGGAAGAGGATACTAGAATAAAAAAGGCAGTGAGAAATATGAAGCAAGTATGTTTTATAAAACTTGGGGTCAAGGAGGGGGATGGGGACATGGGAGAACACTCATTAAAATAAAATCCCCACAAACTTACTTACTCAAACCACACATCACAACCACTTTTCCCCCCCACCCCCCCCCGGTACTGATAACATCAACAGTGAACTTTCCTATGACTTCATCTTTGTGTGATTAATAGGACACTCTAAAAGTTAATGATGCTACATCAATATACACACAAAAATAGTCACAAGACACACACCAAGATAATTTAAGAGAGTTTTGTAGAAATAGTTCCATACGTATACGTTACCAACCAAGTATCTTGATTTAATATGAAGGAAATATTTCAAGCTAAACTTCTTAAAGACATTAATGTTTTGCTTTACTGAAATTATTTTGGGTGAAACCTTCCCAGATATTCAGTAATTTGCAGGTCTAGGTAAAAAATCACAAAAATGCAAGAAGGCATAATAATTCTCAAGCAAGGGAAAAAAATCCCAAGCACATACAGGATCATTGATAAGGTTGAGTGAGATTCTAGAAAAATGCCTTTTTAAAACTGTTCTGAAACAGTGTCGCTATGCTGATTATTCCAGTCTTGAGAAAAGAAAAGCTGACTTGAAAGAATATAATCAAGAAAACACCCTTAAAGAAACCAAAATAGATATTAATTGATGCAACATTGAGTACCGTTAGAATTCAACCACTGCAACTAGCACTGTATCAGGTCCAAATATGCATAATATGGCAATGTCTTTTTTATTTATTAACCATAAAAACAATAATATAAATCTTGCAGTCGCCTTTAAGTTCTTATCTTTAAGGGAAAGCTAGTGTGCTACACGGCATGGTGTGAACTTACAGTGCTCTCACACTCCGCCAAAGTTTCCTCACAATATTTCCCAAGCATACAAGTACTTTTCACATAAATCAGCTCACTATTTGAAATAAAAGAGTCATCTTTCACTTAAGGCATGGTAAAAGCATATACACAGGTGTGATGGTTTGACCCATGAACTAGGAGCACAGTCCCACTATCAGCAACTATCAACTGTACACTCACTCTGTAGCTAATAACTTCCAATTTTAGCCCTCATAAAACCCTCACTACTATTAATCACTTCTTTGACTCTCACAGTGGGCATAGGGAATGTCAGATTAATTTAACTCTTGCACTAACACTAACCAGACCCAGCTTTAAGTCAACAGTGTTGGATTTTTTTTTTGTTCTAGCAAACATCAAGTTTTTAAAGGACAAGGAGGACTTAATCCAACAGGAACTATGGACTGACAGAATATATTGGGTTTGTATCTGTGTGACACTGATGAATGGAGAGAAAAACCTAACAAAACAATAAGCCCCAAGCAAAGAGAGAACCCCTATACTATGCCTCATTTTCCAAATTTGAAAGATAAGGAAACATCTTTCCCACATCCGTGTATTTTATTAATGTAAAACTAACATACAAAAGATTTAGTGTGCTTGAGAATTTTAGTTTTTCACCTTTGAAACAAAAATAGCAAAAAAGACATTTGTCCTTGAAAAACACTGCACATTCAAAATGTTAATGTTTCTTTAGCAACAGCACTACTAAATGTCATTGCTACAATTGCGTCAAAATACAATTAGGAATTCTGGCAAGATAAACACTTTGAAATGCAATTTTTCTATCGTTCTTTCTTTCGTCTAAGAAAAGCCTGTCAAACTGCAGGCCAGCCAATCACTTGTTGTGTTGTAACACTGCACACTGTAGCATTTGCAATTATTCATTTGCATTAATCAAGAACACACTGTAAGAGGAACAAAGCCTTCTGATTGCGAGATTAAAGCAACTGCCCCTCTTGTACCCAGCCAAATGGTTCACAGAGGAAGCTGTGCATTAAAATAAATACATCAGAGAAGACTTTTCCTGTGTAAAAATGGGAAAATGGCAGAATAAAGAAAGAAGTAGAACACCACTGAATAGAAAAAGTTGTAACAAATGTAGTTGAGTATTGCCCAAATAACAACGTATGGAAATATCTATGCTTTAGGCACATGGCAGTCATTCCTTCCCTTTTTGAAGATGAAGACAGGAAACAAAAATGTTGGCAAATGGCATATTAAATTTGAACTGAAACTCCTATGCAGCATATGAAGGATAGGGAGGATTGAGTGGTTTTTTTAATGTATGAGGGAAGTACTGGATAACTGTATACATTCCACCAGTTTTCTGCACTGATGTCCTGCTGATGGACAGTACAGTACCGTCTGCTCTCAGTGTACCATCCAGTAGCTGAGAGGTCAGCACTAGAAGTCAGAATCTGAATCATTTAAAAGGATGATAACTATTTATGTATTCAATGCTCTGTATTTTTGCTGCTTTATATTCTCCCCTAGTGAATGATACGCAGCAGAATATCATTAAAACACATCTTTGTACCTGCTACTATCTACATGAGAGACACAAATCACTAAGATGTTGAGCAAATGACCCAACCAATGAACAAGTACTGATGTAGAAGGATTTTTAAAGTTATATAAGAAATAATTTCAAGTCTTGAGAAGTTTTAAAAGTCAGCATATGAGCCACTAGAAAAGTGCTTAATCTGTTGCAAACCATGCAGACACTTAGGCTCCTCTGCAAAATTATGGCTACTGACATGTCTGTATGAGAGTATTTGAAGAGCTAAACATTCTATGGGAACGACTTTGGCATGATTTCAGCATCTTGAGACAGTAAGGCAGAAAAGCTCCCCAAAATGCCAGGATTATTTAACAAAAAAAATGAGTGTCTTTTTGCCACTCTGACCAGTTCAAGCTAGCACAATTCACTACTTCCAGTGCCAGTACAGATGGACAACTTTGCCCCCCAGATATAGGAGGAACCAGGGTATATTCTGATAGTAAGCATGCACTTCTCCAATGAGAAAAGGCTGAGAGAACTGGATTTGTCCAGCCCAGAGAAGAAAAGGCTTCACAGCAATCTAAATGCAGCCTTCCAGTACCTGAAGGGAGCCTACAAGAAGGATGGAGAGCAACTTTTTACAAGGGCATGTAGTGATTAGACAAGGGGGAATGGATTTAAACTGAGAGTAGGTTTAGATAAGTATTAGGAAGAAATTCTTTACGGTGAGGGTGGTGAGGACACCAGAAGAGATTGCCCAAAGAAGTTGTGGATGCCCCTTGAAGTGTTCAAGGCCATGCTGGATTGGGCTTTGAGCAACCTAGTCTAGTGTGAGATGTCCCTGTCCATGGCAAAGAGATTGGAACTAGATGATCTTTAAGGTCCCTTCCAATCCAGGCCATTCTATGATATGCAAACACAGCTTAGCACAGACAACTATGGCATGAACAGCAATAGATCCCATTAACTGTCACAAACCTAACTCACAGCAGAGATGATAAAAACTCCTTGCTATAATACTCCACTCTTCTCAAAGCGAGTTTGAGCTTGCTTTCACAACAGAATCAGTTCTAAACTATTTTATAAAAGGAACTCACAGTTTCCTACAACAGTATATTTTTCCTAAATAATCAGAGCTGTTTCCCTCAGCACCACCTGACTAAAGCTTGTCTGCTTCTCTAAAATCTGGCACCTTTCAAAATTATTATTATGCTGTTTTTCTGAGGAAGCAACTTGCAAGATAACAACAGACAGTTAGATCCTGGAGGCTCATGAACGTCTCAGAACAGATGGGTAAGGCTGGAGAAGTGTCAATAGCTGATAAATCCCCAAGGAACTGGGCAAATTCTAGAGTCAGTAAGAAGGAAGAAAAACAAGATGTTTTTACTGGATAGACAAACTGCTATTGATTAAGCCTGATGTTATCATTGGTAAACCAGTGCCTTCATACTTTCTTCTCAGCATCCATCATTCTGTACATGATTTGCTTTTCACATTTCACACTTGTCATTAGAGTGGCATTGCTGAATGCTAGACTGTTTCTTCTGAGCATCATATTGATATAACACAAATAAAAACTTTCATCCTGCTCTCTTAGTGCAGTAATTGAGATGAAAAAAATAGAACTTGAATACATCAATCCATAGTTCTTAACAGTCTTAATTTAGAAGAGCAATCTGACCATCTTTTGAAGTGCTTACTAAGAAAAATCTAGCTGTTATATGAGCAATACTCAATTAGACTCAGCACATTTCTAATAGGAGAGAGATTGGATAATTCATTTCAATTCCAAAGAAAAATCTGTTTAAATCATAGCATTCACGTAAAACTCCATCATTCTTTATCTTGAGAAATATGAGTACAACTAAACTAGGTTATTAAATAAGGCACTTGCTAGAGCAGCCCTGTGAAGAAAGACTTGGGGGGCAATGGTTGACATAAAAACTGACCATGAGCCAGCAGTGTGCACTGACAGCCTAGAAAGCCAAGCAAATTCTGGGCTGCAACAAAAGGAGAGTGGCCAGCAAATCAAGGGAGATGATTCTTCTGCTCTACTCTGCTCTTGTGAGATGCTACCTGGAGTATTGCATCCAGTTCTGGTGCCCTCTGTGTAAGAAGGACATGAAATTTCTGGACCAAGTCCAGAGGAACACCTTCCTTACAATGACAGGCTGAGAAAGTTGGGGTTGTACAGCTGAGAAGAGAAGGTTGCATGGAGGCCATGTAGACTTTCCAGTATCTGAAGGTGGCCTATAACAAAGCTGGAGAGGGACTCTTCATCAGGAATTGTAGTGATAGAAAAAGGAGTAATGGGTTCAAACTCAGAGGGAAAACGGGGGTTAGATTATGGAAGATACTCTTTACAGCAAGGATGGTGAGGCACTTGAACAGGTTGACCAGAGAGGCTGGGGATGCCTCAACCCTGGACGTGTTCAAGACCAGGGTGGATGGGGCCTTGAACAACCTGGTCTAGTGGGACATGTCCCTGCCCCTAGCAGGAGGTTGGAACTAGATGATCTTTAATGTCCCTTCTAACACAAACCCTTCTGTGATTTCCACTAAATGCTCAAATATCATATAGGTATCATTATTTTGCTCCTAAGTAAAACTCTATGAACTATAGCATCCAGTTCAGGACAAAATGCATTTCTCCAGTTTACCAAAGCCCAGCCTAACAGCATTCACCATGAGAGCGAGAAGATAAAAACAGTAGCCTTTTACAGATGTTCTAATTAAAGCTCTAGAAAATTTATTACATTTTATAATCTACTGGAGGTAAAAACAGCCAGATTGGCAACTTTTATGACCAAACCCCCCTGATTAACCACAAAGCTTATCCCAAAGGCAGATGTAATTAAAATTCACGCACAATTTATGCAGATCTACAAAGACCATATCTAGCAGTGAGAGAATAATCTTTGTTCCAAAGCTATTAATTTTTTTCTTATTTCTTCCAACACTGATACCAGCTAACTAGGACACAGGGACACTTTATTCCAGGTAAAACTAACCAATTTACCATGGACTGACTTTTTTTGTGAAATAGGAATTGAAGGACTGGAGTTAACTGCTCAGTCTACACAGCATATTAAAGAATCCATCAGAAAGAAGGTTTGTCTTATTATTGACTTTAGTCATTAGACCAATCAATAAAGCACATGGATGGCTTTATTCATATGAGAAATAATACTGAAGTAGAGCCAATCACATGCTTTAAGTCTTTGTAGGATTGAACCTACTAGTCTGATTTATAGTGGGATCTTAGAGATGAAATCTTTCTTAAAGAATGCCCTGCCTAATTAGTAAATTGACAGTTTTATGTCAATAGTTATAACTCTTTCAAAATGAAGTAGCTGACAATTTGCTGAACTGCTCACAGTTGTTCTATTGACAGAATTTCCTGCATGGTAGTTATTTCAAATGAAACATGATGGAATTGCATACCTAGCTCAAAATGTAGGTAACTCTAGGAAAAATAATTTCTATTATGCTATTTTATTGATCATTACTTTTTCTTTCTTATCACCGGTTTCTTTGTTAAAAAAAAGAATGCATTTAACAAGTTATGGACTAAACATTACTCTTGAATGAGAGATATAGAACTGAAAGAAGTGGATGTAAAACCTCCTAAACCAAACAAACATCATCCAAAAGACCTATCAGAGTAATGATTTTAAATCTATAAATGCTCTGTCAGGATAGCATTAAATGCTTTTTCAAGACTGAAAGAAGAAAACACAACTGGAGAAAATATCTATAGTTTTCTAAACTTGACACGTATTTACTCTGCCCACTGAAATTACAACATCCCCAAAAAATTAGAAAAATCCACAGTTACAAATGTTAACACCAGCAGATCCCATTGAGATCAGTGTATCCTGGAGCAGACTAAAGCTGTCTGGCTTCAGTTGGTGTTACTGCTGTGGTGACTTGCCAGGGCTCCTTCCACATGTAAGTAGACAGATGACAGGGAGCTAACAGACAGGAAAAATCAAAATTCCCAACACACATCCCTCCTCTCACCCCAGCTGGGATGTGCTCAGTTTGGCCCAGAACACTCTAGGTTATTTGAACTACTACAACCCTCAACATACTAAAAACAGTCCTCCATGCTTTAAGAACTTTTGGCTGGAATCAGAAAGTGCAAAGACTTCTTTGTTTGTCTACCCAAAACACTCCTTGTGTTCCTATGCTTTCCACTCAAAAGTCACAAGCTGTAAACTGACTAAATGTGAATTAGACTTATTTTCTACCGCAGCACACAGATTTTTGTCCCAGTGACAGGGGGCTGCTGGGGCCTGGTCAGTGCCCTTGAGGCCTCAGCAAACCTGGCCCAACCTTAAAAAAGAAATGATTAGCACAAAAATAAATTATCAGTAACCACATAAGGACTTAACCCCTTAGAGTCAGAGGGCTACTGAAAAATGTCTTCCATTCAGAGGTGAAGCACCTTTAGGATCGGATCAGGTAGCAAACTCTCACATCTTTCACCTCTCCAAAACTAAGTGGTAGGGTTAAAATGCAGTAAACATTTCTAAAATTCAGTATGAAAGTGTGCTGTTCATTCTGGAACTCACAATAAATCAGGATTACACTGAATTTTCCATTCCTTAAGAAATCTCTCAGAACAGAACAGGTAGACGATACATATTCTCTGTGAAAGTACTTTTTTACCAGTTACAATTATAATTTCATGTCAAATATGAAACCATTTCATCTAAAAGTTTTCACCTACTGAAGCATTTAAGCAACTTTATACATTTTAGGCAGAGAAGATCGTGCCAGTCCTCCAATTTGAATGCATAATAACCTATGTCTGCATGGGAAGTACATGGGCTAGGTGAAGTACTACACAGAAATGAAGAATCTAAGGAAAGCCAGTATACAAGACAAGGTATGCAACTAACATATTGCTAATAATTCTAGGTAGACACCTTATAATTCAACCTGATATGTGTTGTAGTTAAACAAAGGCAATAAACAAAAAATGTAAAATAAAGTCCAAGCCTCATGAATATTCCATGGTAATAATGTAGTTCAGATGTGATAACTGCATGCCACATCATTCAATTTTAAATATTTTCCTTTACAAGGATTTAAAAAAAAAAATCTATTGACAGAGAGATGAGGCTAGAGCATTCTCATTGTAGGCAACACCCAGAAAAGACATCAGGTCATCAATTTTATAAGTCACCATTAGACAACACATCCAGAGACAACAGTCAATTCAACTACTTGGGCTATGGAAAATACCACATGGAGTGCATATTGCCATTAGCTACATGTTCCTGTCATTCCATTTCCCTCTCTGAGCTATCATCTATTATTTCCTTATTTCCACTATTTTTGCTTCATCCAAAGGGTTTTAGGCTCAGTTCTCTTCAACATCTTCATAAATTACTTGGACACAGGACTGGAAGGGACACTTAGCAAGTTTGCAGATGACACAAAACTCAGGGGAGCTGTTGACTCTCTCAAAAGCAGGGAGGTCCTGCAGACAGACCTCGACAAATTAGAGGACTGGGCAATCACCAACCATAGGAAGTTCAACCAGGGGAAATGCCAGATTCTACACCCAGGATGGGGCAACCGTGGGTATATGTAGAGACTGGGGAAGGAGATGCTGGAAAGCAGTGCCATGGAAAGGGACCTGGTTGATGGCAGGTTGAATAGGAATCAGCAGTGCCCTGGCAGCCAGGAGGGCCAACCCCATCCTGGGGCGCATCAGGCACAGCACTCCCAGCTGGGCAAGGGAGGGAATTGTCCCGCTCTGCTCTGCACTGGGGCAGCCTCACCTTGGATAGTGTGTGCAGCTTTGGGCACTGCAATATAAGAAAGATATTGAACCATTAGAGAGGGACCAAAGGAGGGCAAGGAAGATGATGAAGCCATATGAGAAGTGGCTGAGGGCACTTGGTCTGTTCATCCTGGAGAAGAGGAAACTGAGCATAGACCTCATTGCAGTTACAACTTCCTTGTGAGGGGAAGAGGAGAGGCAGGCACTGATCTCTTCTCTGTAACATGACCTGAGGGAATGGCCTGAAGTTATGTCAGGGGAAGTTTGGGTTGGAAATTAAAAAGAGGTTCTCCCCCCAGAGGGTGGTTGGGCACTGGAACAGGCTCCCCAGGGAAATGGTCACAGCACCAAGCGTGACAGAATTCAAGATGTGTTTGGATGACACACTCAGGCACATGGTGTGACTCTTGGGGATGGTCCTTTGCAGGGTTAAGGGCTGGACTCAATGATCCTTGTGGGTCTCTTCCAACTCAGCATATTCTGTCCTATTCCCATGGAAGGACACACACTCCAGAGATACTAGATACATAATTAACAAAAAAGAAAAACTCACCCCAGAATCCATTCCACATTTTTACTGAGAATAAATTACTCAACTAACCAACACAAAAGCCTAAAGCTAAAGGGCCACTAGCAAAAAACTAACTTCAGAAGGTGTACAAAAATCTTTTTCAGTTACTGCAGCTAGATAAAACTGTAAAATCAAGATTACACACTACAATATCTGAAGAAAATAGATTGCTATATCATCCATTTTTGATTTTACACATAATCGGAAACCCCGAATGATAAAACTATACCAATTTCAGCAAAGTTATTCCTCTGTTCCAAAAGGAAAGGTCATAAGATAGCAAAGACTTTCTTTAAAGGAAAACAACTAAATAACATTACTATCTTTGTGATTTTTTTCTGAATTCTAAATTTATTCTAAACTTTACATACCAATCATAGCATTCACAAGCAAAATGATCTTTATTTTAGCTATTCAGAAATACGGAAAACACTGCATCAGGTGCATTATTGAGATTCATTTGAGATTCATTTATGATGATATTATGGTGTTTCTAGGGTTTGTTCCCCCCCACTACTACACATAAATTAAAAGACAATTCTTAAGCATTTCACATGAGAACATAACTAATGTTAAAGAATTAAGACTGTGCCAGGCAGTTCAGGATCCTGCCTTTGCTATCACGGCACTGCATATACAGGAAGGAGTTGATCCAAACCACTCACTGAATCATAGCATTGTTAAGGTTGCAAGAAACCTCTTAAGGCCATCTAGTCCAACCTCCAGGCTATAAGCAGTGACATCCTCAACTAGATCAGGTTGCTCAGAGCCCCACACAACCTGTCCTTGAGCATTTCCAGGGATGGGGCATCCTGCAGCTCTCTGGGCAGCCTGTTCCTGTGTCTCACCAACCACACTATAAAAAAATGCAGCTCTCTGGGCAGCCTGTTCCTGTGTCTCACCAACCACACTATAAAAAAAAAGTCTTCCTTATATCCAATCTTAATCTACTCTCTTTTCAGTTGAAAAGCATTATTCTTGGTCCTATCACAATAGGCCCTACTAGAAAGCCTGTTCCCATCCCTCTTATAAGGCCCTTCTAAGTACTGAAATGCCACAATTACATCCTCCTGGAGCCTTCTCTTCTCTAGGCTGAACAGCCTCTCTCAGTCTGTCCTAACAGAAGAGGTGCTCTAGCCCTCAGATAATTTTTTGGCATAACATGATCTATTCCTATAAGCTAGTATCAAGTATCCCAACTTTTTCTTTTCCTAAATCAGTGCTTTAAAGACTACAGCTCAGGCTTTTCTTCCATTCTATCTCTCTCTGTGCATGATTCACTAATTATTTTGAATTACTCTTGAAATATTTTCTACATATTGGCACACCCTGAAAATCTTAAGTCAATTTCTATGGTTTTCCCCAAAATCACAGAAAATGTGAACCAAATCAGGCTAAAGGGGCATTTGGAACCAAACTCACTCATTTGCTGACAGAAACTCTTGAAATGTTAAAGTTTCACGACTCAAACAATCAGCCATTTGCAAAAGCAGCAGGTGCTTTGCTGAGGCCAGGTTTGCACCCCCCCCCAGCTGAAGAGGAGAAGGAGAGTTTTTGGATGTGTGGTGGCAAAACCTCTGGTCTGCGTAAGAGCAGCCCAGGGGCAGAGGGAGTGAGCACCAATTACAGAGGATGACCACAACAAACCAACCTCTGTTTAGCTGTGTTTTGAGCCAGGTAAGGGAAAAAGTCAATAAAAAACAGATCCTGCAGAAGTGGGATAATGCTTTTTAATCATGCCAATGGAGGTGATCTTTCAACTCTTCTTTCTTTTCCTCATACATTTTCTCAAGTGCTATTTTTATACTTTTATATTGCGGCACTTCCATAAATAATAACCAAAATGTCTACATGCCTCCTTTCATTGCAACCAAACTGTAATAAAATAAGTCATATATATAAATACCAGTCATTCAGTGTTGTTTCAGTCTAATTTGGCCTAAGGGATCCATTAACAAGAACCTCAGACACCCTCACCTTCAGAGGTGGGTTGTAACACCGCTATGTGGTGCCACTAACACCTGAATATCATAACATACAAGGTGATCTGAGACTGTCTTACTGGGTCAGGCTTAGAAAAATATTAAGTTGAAGAAATGGCTTGCTTTTTATAGCTGCTCTGAATCATTCATATAATTCTAGGAGCTGATTTTCTTAAATAAGTGGCATTTGTGGCATAAGCATCAAATTTCCCTGTTCTGAACAGACACCTACAAGGCAAGGGCAACACAGCTAGGCATCACTGGGCTAACTCCACCCCACACCCATCCTGTTTCAGGCTTATTAGTACTCTTCTAGGTTTAGCTTTTGACTTCCTTCCACACAGTAGAGTGAGATACACTCTGCTAGGAAATGAGTAACTCCCTAGTCACAGATGGTATGTCTGAAGTCACTTCACGAGCATTCGAAAGGGTGGATATAAGTTACTTTAAAAGGTGCCTGCCATCAAGATGTTTTGAAATGCATAATTCAGGACAGATCAGCTAGAAGCTACATAAAACATCACTTAATTTCATGGTAAAGTCCAAATTTCTCCTGAGTTCTAAACAGCATGATTAGAAGACTTAGTTTTTTAGACAAGATATCTGTATTTCATTTATGAAGGTTATGACTTGCATGCAAATTGCTGAATCCATTTCAAACTAAGATCACCTGCAAACGCAAGTATGCTAATCATTTCTGAAAAGAGTAGGCCCTCAGACATAGAATCAGGTTACTTCTACACTGGCATGGCAATCATTTCAAATTAATTGGCATTTCCACAGATTTTAGTACATTTTATTCTGGAGATAGAATTCCCTTTTCTTGCAATCTCATTGAGTATCCATTTCTTTTGTCACTGGGAAGACAATATTTATTATTTAAATGTTTGGCATTTTAAAATAATAGTCTAACTATCACTGTGATGCTGTTTTCCTTGCTCATGGCTCAGTGTAAACTGTGACAACAAATAAAACTGATTAACTGGAATTAATATTATGACTTATTCACACTTCAGTGCCTATGGCAGTTACTTAATCAGTACTTTTTATTTATTTGTCAGCATCAGGCTTAGCTATTACAAATTTAGTTATAATAATGAAGAGGATCTAGAACTGGCACTTTAATCAGAACACAGCTGTGCAGTACACCACACTACATATTAACAAAAATGCACAGAACTTCCTCAAATATACACAGTAGCACAACCCTTCTTTATAACTGTTTTCCACTGTTCCAGGTCTTACACATTTCTGAAACACCCAGTCTCTATACGAGGAACAAGCTGATCCTCTATTTCAAGTTTTGGTCTGGTCTGAACAGACACTACATCTGCAGAGCAACTAGCAACCCAGACTTGCAACTCTGTAACCAATCACATGATAATTAAGAGAATGGCTTCTCTTGACAAAGATAACGCATATGTAAACCAATCACCTTTACAGAGTGCAGACTCTATAAAGAAGATGAGATCTTACTGGACTACGTCCTTGTTGCAAAAATTGGTACCAGATACTACAAAGTGAAAAAAATCTGATGAAAATCAAAAGGGTCAAATACACTGAATATTTCTGGGGAAGAGGAAAATCAAGCACATAGTCATCTTCATGCAACTTCTTTACCTTCTTCCCTCAAGTTATGTGGCCTTTTACTTGTGTATACATAGATTTTTATTAAAAAGCTACGAAAAAAAAAGGAATGGCACACAAAGTAAATTTTCTTTTGGTCAAGTGAGGGGTGGAGGCGGTGGGAACAGCAAATTAAAACAGAATCTAATGTCTTTTGTCATAGATGCTTTAATTTGGAATGTCAGTAGAAAACAAAACCAGTAAAATGGTACACTATAAACACACAAAACTAATATATATTGATAAGATTTTACACATGAGGGTTATGCTTCTTTCCTCTTCATTCATGCCAATATTCTTCCATTAATTCCACTTGAACAATTTCCAAATTATTAATACAAGGTCTTAAGTTTTCCCTTTCATACCATTTTTAACATTTTGCACAGTAATGGAACACTAAAGAAGAGTTCTCAAACTACTGTCATTTTGGACAATATATCTATATCTGAAGGAAAAGAAAAAACCACCAAAAAACCAAACAAAACAATCCACACCTTAAGATCTTAAACAAAATAAAGAACACAGTCATGCTCTCTGGTTCATGAGTTTTCACCTGTTAAATTCTTCCAAGCTTCCTCAGGTGGAAGAATACTTTTGAAAATAAGTCCTATTCCCCAGAGCTACCACCAGATAGAGTACAGAAGGACATTTACGCATGATAACTATTCATAAGTGATTAATTACACTGTGCAAATAGCCATGCACTGCACTGGACAAATTCCCATCGGGAATCTCCTTGGAGATAAAGGGTCACACGAGCACAGAACACAATCCTATTACAAACATGAAAGAGAAGACTGCAGTTTCATAGTAATCAAATTATTGGATTAGATAAAGTGTTTGTATAGTCCAATATCTAATAGGAATAGCTGGGAATTTGAAAAAAGAGGTTTCTGTTCAGGGTTCTCACTTGCCTACTGAGTGGCTGGAGGAAGGACACTTTCTCTCTCGACCCACCATTCTTGAAATCAATAACATAATAATTTTCTTCATATTGCCTCAGAGCTGTTGAGAAGTCCTCACTTTTAAATTTAGCATAATTCATAATTTAGCATTAAACTAGAAATTATTAATAAGAAAATTGATTTAAAAATAAAAATCAGTACATAAATTAAAAATTGAAGTAGCCCTTATTGGCTCTTGTTATAGAATTATATATTTTCAATGAAACCAGGAAAAATATTTGTTTCTACTCAGCTCTGAAAAATAAAAAAAAAAAAATCAAGATAAAAATAATCCTTAATCGGTATTCTCTGGTACTTTTATTTCTCTGCAGCAGACTTAGAGATTGTATTTCCTATTACACTAGAGCAAACTGCTTGATTTTAAGCTCAGAAAAACAAGTTGTTTTCTTTTACAATCATGGTTTGCAATTAACTTCTCATCTTTAATGTAAGCATAGAATTAATCTATCAACTCATGCCTTATCACTTTTGTCTAATTACACAGTATTACCACCGTGTTACATTTAAAAAAAAATGCATGTGTTGGTAGGTTTCCATGCATCGGCTATTTTAAAGCATTTCTTTGGAAAGCTAACTCAAGGTGTAAGAGGGAACAACAGCAGCAGCAACAAAAAAGAACAAAAACCCCCAACCTTTAACAGCTCCTTTAGAGATGTTTAATATTTTCTGTTATAACAATCCCCATTACCTCATATTGATATGCATATGCCAGGTATATTCAGCTGTGTCTCCTTTGTTATAAAAGCAATGACCTTTCAAACACTTTTCTAGTCTTCCTTTAAAAGAAATAGCCACAAACATGCATGTGAGTGTTAGTGAAGTGGAAAATTAGCCTTTTGAAACACGTAAAGCATCCTCCCCACCATATTAAGGAAACTGTAAGACTGAACAACAACAAGAAGCATGCTGAACCACGTAAGGCTGATTTTACTGTGCATGCTCCAAAAAAAGTCCTTGACATTGCTAATGTTTGTCTTATGTATAGGTCCCAGAGCCAAACCTCCATCTGGAAGAGATTTGAACTACTATCCAAAGGCATTTCAGGATCTGAACCAAAAGGTTTACAGCATTACAATCCAGCTAATTCTATTGCTTCTAATTCCAGCTGGACTTAAAGTCTTATCTCTGCACTCCAGGCCTTCAGATACAGCCTATCACAGTAACACCAATTCCCAGAGAATTCAACTCCATGACCCAAGTGAGATTAAATCCCTCCTGATAGCCCAAGTAAATGGCTCATAACTCGTTTCTGTCACTTTCACTAATGCCTTTGTGGCGTGAAAGAAACCAGCAAAGGTGTAAATATCTACAAATTATTAACTGCCACTTTTTCCTTTGACTCCTATCAGTGATTCCAGTTGTCTGGGTCCTGCTGAGAACATCACAGATATTTACTCACTGAACTTTCTCTTTAAATGCTGCACTAATGAGCTACTGAATATTTGTACTCTATACCTAAGTGCTATTCTTTTTGGTTAAACACACAAACAGGCATAGAGATTATAAATAAACAGAAACACCAAGAAGAGGAGATGTGTATTTGATGTTGGCTATACTTAAACTTCCCAAGTCAGGTAATTCTACAGCACATCTTGTGTTAAGTAGTTTCAGCTAAAAGAAAGATGTGAGCTGAAAGGGACTATGTGAAGTTAAAATGACATATTTCATTTTTACTTTTCAGGACAGATTTATTTTAATGAACTGAGGACAAGATTCCCAAATATTCCTTTAGTACAAACAGAAGAAAAAGGCAACACCTTCTTAAGATATTATAGAAAAATAACAAGAAATTCCTGTAAAAAGGAAAGCCCGTGCGCACAGCACAATCCTGGAAAGTACTGAGAGATAACTGCTGTTAAACCAAGATACCAATTTGGGTTTTTTTTTCATTTCAAGGGGTTTTGCTTTGTTTGCCCAGACAAGAGAGAAGTTTGGAAGGGCACAAGAAAGGAATAAGGAAGTGTGTAAATAAACAGAATCATTTCCTAAAGTACTTTCCCAGATTAGAAAGAAACCTGTTCCAGACAGAGAATTTTAAGGATTCAGATAGGCAAAAACCCAACAAAACAAAAACCACAAACCCAAAAACCACACAAACCACCCACCAAAACAAACAAACACAGAAACATTTAAGTGTTTAGATTTTATAATTCCAGTCTGCTAAAATTTTATCTGTGCAGAGCATTGCAGAGAGACATGTAACACAAAGAAAATCACCTAGCAGAGACTCACCTTATTTTTTTCTCCTCCCAGAACAAGAAAAAGACCTTAAAAAGCCTTTGGAAGGAGTCAATGTCCACCTTCAAACACTGTCATTAAACAACACTAAAAGAGTGCCCCCTCAGTGCTGCTATCAGGCATTTTCCTTCGAGACCGAGGCAGAATCCAGGCCAAGGAGCACCACATAAAATGGTGGGCAGGATCATCACTGACGGCTGTATATCAGATGCAGGTGAGAGCCCAAATCAGAAGGGTCACTAACACCTGTGGGCACTGGGCCAGTGACGGTAGACCCTTGCTGAGGGCTAAAACAAGGCACAGCTGCAGGACAAAGTCTGTGTGCTGAGATTCACTTGCAGACTAGGCAGATCAAATTGTCTCAGGTAAGGCAGGAAAAAAAGCTGAGGCAATCAAGAGTTGGGAATAGGAGTTCTGGTCTGTGTAAATGCCAGTGACTACACTTAGGCTGCATTCTTTGTGGCAGAGAACAGGGAATTTAGCAAATGCACTGAGGTTAGTTGCATCTATATTTTATAATCAGATACTAGGGGGTACCAGTATTGCTGGGAAGATGCACAGGAGAATTTTTTTCTGGTAGCATGTCCAGACAACACTACAGCCTCAACCACTCTCATGGTGCTCCCACCTAAATTGGCTAAAGCAGATATATGACAATTACTCAGAATTTAAAAATCACAAGAAACCACTTTCTGTTTAACAGTTAAAGCAGTTAAGGAAGCTGAAACTCTCTGGTTGTGGTTCATTTAGGTACCTCAAGTCAGATCTGCAGGGTTAGTCAGCCAAAGAAAAATGACTCTGTGTCAGTGAGGTAGATGATTCATATTTGGTTTTAGTATGAAAATGATGAGAAAACATAGCTAGCGCAGCTCAGTTAGTTTACCAATTGTAAGATTGTGACCATATACTAAAAGATAGAATGCCTTGGTAATCTTCTGTGTGGCACATAATCAAACAGCATAATAAGGGTACAAAACTGGTCCCCATGTTTAATAATCTGTGTATTATAATTCAGAGGATATAGATCCAAAGAAAACCCTGTACATCCCACATATTTTGTTTTACCTGAAGCAAGCTTTGTAACTCTGAACTACGTCAATGACATGATGGATTAACCCAGCTGAGACTATTTTTTTCATGGGGCTCCAATAATATTTATGCAAATTAGCAGCTTTACTTACTGGTACTTATCCAAAATACTGAAACTACAAAGCACACTTTATTTCTTCCTTGTGTTTGTCCTTTTTAAGTGCCACAACTTTTTACCAATGAAAAAGGCAATTTTTTTTTTCCTACATTAACAGGAGTTGCCTATCTTGAGACAAGAAGCTCACATTTTTAAATATTTCAGATATTGCACTACTCAGTTTTGGAAGGGTTATGGAACTAGGATGGCAAAGACTAACTGTGGAAATGTGGCACCAGTAAATCACAGTTCCACGGATATTCAAACTCCCTTTCACCTATGACACTTAGTTAAATATGAATTATATGAATCACAAGAACATCTCAATTCTGAGCACAAAAGCAACTTAATATCTTTGAAAGTCTGGCCCAGAGACACCTACAATGGTATTTATTTAAGTAAACATAGACATTATGTATGAGTAGGATCTCCTATGTTCTCTTTATAATGGAGCAAAATACATAGTTTCAGAGTTGGATCATCTTATTCTCAAGTAAACATCTAGAACAGGTCATATGAATTGTGTCCTGAAATTGTCTATCCCTTTTTACCAACACAATGCAGTTAACTCCAAAATGAGTTTAGACATGAATCTATTCCTTACTGATACTCAGAGGGAAGAGAACTGGTTTTTTGTTTTGAGATAGAAATTACTGGAGAGTTCTTTTTCATTAAAACAACTGTTGATATTATTTGTTTTCAACTTTTCAGGATACATGAGGTCAGGGAAAACTTGATTCATAATAGAAGGGGCTTATAGCACTGACAGGTCTTTAGCTCATGTTCATAGAGTACATAAATAGGTATTTGAATCCTAATACAGGCATATTAAATAAGACATAATAATGAGAATGGAAAGTGGCATTACAAACATACAAGAGCAAGTCTGTATGGGAGAAGTTACTGTTTCTAGACTTTTACAAATCCCCTTGGCCACAATGCTAAGTACAGCACACGTATAGGTCCACAACATTTATCTGAAGGCAGAAATACACATGAACAAGCAAGAAATCTCCAACTAGAAATAATTTCAAAACACAGTAAAAAGTATGTTTGTGTGGGTCAGAATTAGATGCTTACATGTTAGTTAATGTTCAACTTTAAAAAACAACCAGTAATTGGCATTTTTTATAGCCCAAGGATAAATAAGCACAACTGATGGCTAAAAGAGAAGTCTGCTTCCTGGTTTTGCACTTCCTGAGAATGCTGGAAATATTAATCTGAAATCAGATTTATCAAACTATTACAGCTGTATAATTGAGCATCCAGTTAAGGCTGAAGGAACCTTTATCTTATAACCTTTCAGTAAGATTTTGTATCTTAAAGAGAACCCCACAAATGGTTTCCATTCTTACTTTGCTATTTAGCTTCCATTTTCATTTGGGCATGCTAATTTTTTATTAAAGATGACAAAACTCTAGCCTTCTAATCCATGACAAAAGTCTGGACAAAATTAAAAAGGATATAATATTTCAGCTTTCTTGCATGTGATTGCATGCCAGAATACTGTAAGGTAAATTGATGAATATATCAAATGCCAGGGTGGCATGATCATCTATATTTGTTGATACTATAATGCATATTAATGAGTATTGAAATAAGCAAGTAGCAGATCCTAGTATGCCTTGGACAACAGCAATGGTCTTGAGCAAAGCTGAGTCTCCCTCTGTGGTGGTTTGACCCTGGATAAACACCTGGCGTCCAGCAAAACTCTTTCAAGGCCTTTCTTCCCCCCACCCGTTTCACCTTCCAGAGGGAAGGGAAAAAAAACCAAAACAGCTAGGTATTTACAGCTAGAGATAACAACCAAAAGAGGAGCTTTGATTAATACCACGGGCAAAACAGAACTTAGAATAATGCTTAAATTTATTACTAACAAACTAAAAACTAAAAATAAGAAATAGAAACAGGTTAGAAACACTTTTCCACCACCACCCCTCGGTCTGTCCATGCCCCCTCCTTTCCCTGATGGTGTGAGGGACAGGGGAATGGAAGGTTTACAGTCAGTTGTTGTTGGGTCAGCCATTCGCAGATCTAAGTCCAAAACTTAAGCAGCAGTTNTAGAAAACCACAACACCCTCTTTCACCTATTTATATGGTTCCCCATGGGTGAAGGTAGGGCACTAGAGGGGTTTTTTTGTTAATAATTATAATGTAGAAAAAAACCCAAAACACATCCTATTATCTTTAAGTGTAATTACACCTGTGTCATGTCATGAAAATACCACTTTATTTGAACAGGTGTATATATTTAATTCCTGTGAGAGGTCACACTGGCTCAGCAACCTGCTGTCACAGCAGTCCATCTGCTTAACCAAGTCAGGACATATTGCTGTGGCATTGCAGGGAAGGAATTAAGCTTCCACAGGAGATGAGGAAAGCTGAGTTCAGCCCCATTAGACTTTATCTCAAGTAGGAAGCAAAAAATAGAGGGCCTTCACAGAAGGCCAATTAAGGTATACAAGGAAAATTCTTCTGATGAGAAAAATTAAATTTGAACATTCATACTTTTTGTCTTTTGATTTGCGCAATGTTGGCAGTGATTCTAACAATACCAAAGGCTTAAGATTCTGCTCTACAAAAAAGAAGCACATGAGTTTAATTTTACTCTTTTCTAGACTGTAATAAAAAATACCAGGATTTCTGCTGTCTTTGACAATACAGATAGGAGCATCACTTTTCATTTTCAAAAGAGCTTGCCATTTTCAACAGCAGAACATACTTTATCCCAGAGTACATTTTCTAGAAATGAATCTGGTATATTGCTAATTTATTGTACCAAACAGCTCATCTATGGTTGACATACTTATTATTTTTAATATTATTATAATATTTTCCTTGGAGATACATTTTTTGTTCTATCTCTGTAATATCTGGCTTCAGTCTGCACTCTTCAATCACTAAAACCATGCATTACAATTTCACATGAACAAAATAGAAATCAGAGTTATGCACAAAGCTGAGAATAAATGTTAAAATGTACTGCCAATCCACAGATTGGATATGAATTGTGTCTTTGCAGAGCTTTTTATTTCAAAGCCTTATAAAAAAAGCAATTCTGAGATCTTGCTGAGTGCAGATCACATTTTTAGATACCTAACTTAAAAGAGGACTTAAAGGTCATCAAGCTTGATTACATTCTGTTCAACACAATAAAGTGCAGCCATGTGTAAATTATTATTGAGCAAATTATGAACGATTCATGGCAGATTTTTCATTGGAATGTAATGTCTCCTTTGCTGTAAAGTCAACATTATGATCCACAGTTATTTCTTAGAGCTCCTTCTATTAAAATAAACGGAAGGAAAAATGTTTTTATTTGTACCATTTATATCTGCATGCAGTATATCCAATGGCAAAGTTATACTCAAGACTGCTCATCCCTCTGCTATTTCAAAACTCTTAATCACAAATTAAACAGGAAGGGTTCTTTCACACAATACCTAAAAACTTTGCTGTTATCCCTAGTATTTGTTTTGTCAAGGTAGCATATCATAAATAAATACAATGCCTCATAATTTATGCACTAATTTCTTTCAGTCTGTAGCCATGTTTCTCACTCTGTGCATGATCATCACATGTCTCTATTTACTTCTTAAAGGTTACAGAAAAATATCCTTGCCTGCTCTTTAGAAGATAGTCACTTCAAAGACTCTTTTGAAAATGAACAGCCTTTGACAATGTCTGATACAAAGCCAGAAAAGGGCATGGGGCTAAGTAACAGAGAGGGAATGCTTAAGTTAGCACTGTGGGAAATAAATGCCAGGAATTCAGTTTGCTTCAGAAATTAAATTCTCTTTTCCCCACATAACTCCCTGCTCCATATATGTATATAGACAACATCCTTCAGTGCTGATACCCATAAAACTTCATCTTTGAAACCCTGTTCTCAACACATAAACTACTTCTTGCCTCAGTACTCAGAAAATTGTACTGTTCAGTGTCAGATGTGAACTTAAGCTCATGATGAGCTTTTGGATCTGAGTTTTGGCATGGAAAGTGTGTAGTTTACAGTTTTGAATGACCAAGCTATGCCTCTGAGCAGGTGCTGCATTCAGTCATCTTCTGTTGGTTTAGGAGCAGACAAGGAGGTAATGCTATGTTTCCCACTACATACTAATGGGAGAGTGATTTGGATTAGGAAAAAAAAAATCCTTTTTTTTCAAAAGACCAACATTAAGAGTAAAGGGAAAATTGTTACAGATCATGAGTGTACAGCTACCAAAAAACTAAGCTTTTTAAAAGAATAAGGCAATACAAGAAAATAAAATGGTTTGGGGGTAGCTTTATGCTGTCATTTAAATAGATTGTAAATCTTTACCTCAAGAGTAACATAAATCCAAATTATTTATTAAAAAAAAGTACAATTAAGTAATTTCCACAAAGAATTTCATACAAGATAGCTAACTGGAGGCTATAACTATAAACTGTAAAATAAAGTATTTCAGGGGTTTCAATAGATAATTTTGGCTTTGTTTGCATGCCAAAGGGAAGCATGACAGTAACAAACTGTGTCTAAAAACAATTATCTCTCATATTACCATACTAGAGGAGAATGTAAGATGACTAGAGTAAGAATTCGAAATGGAATGTTACTGGATGTTTCTGGTGCAGTTATGGAGCAATGGATAGGATTGTAAGAAGACAAAACTTCTAATTTCTACACCCAACTTACTAGCTAATGTCCTCTCTGGTAGTTGGAAAATTTCTTAGGCTGAAAATAATTTTTAGAATCATGACTTTTAGGGTTCTTTTATACTACAAAACAGGCTAATTACAGATAAATACTCAATATTAGTTGTGATTACCTGGCTATAGAAAATATACTTTGGATACTTGACACTAAGAATCTACATATATATGTATTTACCTTAATAAAAAGATCTTACTTTGCAGAAGGTAAATCAGTGGGTGAGTGGATATTCTGCAAAAGTTCATCCTATTTTCCATTATTTGTTTACATATCTAGAAATTCAATTGTAACCTGCCAATATTTGGCTACCCTATCCCACGTTAAAATTCCATAGGACTATGAATAATACTAATTAGTACTGAGGCATTGGAGGGATTTTACCAGTTCATGCTTCTTCAGTTTTTTAAGTTACTAGATGAAAAATAGTCCACCTCTGAAGAATTATTACTATTAGAGTGATCCTTCAGGTAAAGTGGAATAAAGCCATTTCACAGTAATATGTGCTCTGAAAATGGCCCTGACTCAGCAAGATATTCAAGTGAATGTTTAAGATTTTAATAGAGTGCAATTTACCTGGGTCAACTGTATGCTGAAAATTGAATATAATTTAAAACAGATATAAGTAAAGAAAAAAAAAACAAACCCATGCCTGTGGTTGTGTTTCCCCAGGGTCATTGCAATTTAACTTCTGACTAAAACCCTAAGTTAAAGAAAAAGGAATGCAGAATCCAGAATCTTGGTTTCTGAATATAGGCAAACAATATTTCATAAATTTCTGTTTCATAAGATTGAAATGTCAATTATTCAATGAGGCTTTTAGTATTGCATTCCAAAAATTAATCTTCTAAAACTCCACCTATCTAGTGCTTCTAATGAAAAACTAATTAGACAAATAAAGAAGCAAACAGATATAAATGATGAAGCTAATATAGACTTGAGAATAAAGTTTGCCATCATATTACCATTTCTCAGTTTTCTCTCTACTGCATTGCTAACCTCCTTATTATTAAATTGAAGTCGCAGTTTTAGCTGTTCAGGGCCATTTATAGTATCTAAAATAGATCTGTAACTTCACAGTTCTCAAAATAATATATACAAAACCATCGACAATAATTTGTTCTGTCAACTACTAATATATTAACCCTATTGCAAGTCATTCTTTATATAACCAGTGAATCCTTAAAAGCCCTAACCCAGTCTTCGAAGTGCCCAACCATCCTCTGGGTGACGAACCTTCTTTTAATATCCAACCTAAACCTCTCCTGACACAACTTCAGGCCATTCCCTTGGATGCTGTCACTGGTCACCACAGAGAAGAGATCAGTGCCTGTCCCTCCTCTTCCCCTCACAAGGAGTTGCAGACTGCAGTGAGGTCTCCCCTCAGTCTCCTCATCGCCAGGCTGAACAGACCAATTGCTCTCAGCCACTCCTCATACGGTTTCCCCTCAAGGCCCTTCACTACCCTCATTGCCCTCCTTTGGACACTCTCTAACAGCTTAATATCCTTCTTTGGTCTTAGTGACCAAAACTTGATGCTTCATGAGTCTTTCTCACACTCCTGAACTCACATCAGTGTTGCACATTTCAAGCTATCACTGAGGTAAGAAACATGTGCAATAAACCATGTAGTGGATCCCAACACCCACAGCATTGTGCTTTCAACAATTTCTCTGAACCTGTGAAGTATGCTAGCTCACTGAAGGTAAGGAGCAGTAGCTTAAATGGGAGATGAATTTCTGATATATTTAACAAAGCAAAAAGAATTTGAAATAAAGCAATGAGTTCTGAGGCATTTTAAGTAGTGACAACAGTGAACAGAATCTGATCTGCATTGAGCTAGAGTATTTTGTCAAAAGACCAAAATCTGAACAAACAAATTTATTCTGCATTTGTATGGTCTACTATTTATGGTTTTCTCCCCAATTAAATCTTCTGCTATTGTTTATACCAATTTGTCTCAGAATGCTCTCATTAATCTTTTAATATTTATGTTTTCTAGGGATAATAACTGGGAGTCATAGCAGAGGCTAATCCAAAATTAATTCTATTTTCTGTTTGTTTTATCTGTAATTGCACTGTAATAGCTTTCTACTTGGCCATGAGAGTAATTAAAATAAAGCTAAAGTATCCTATAATATAGAGACTTACACCTAAACAGAATTTTTAATGAAAATATTTGTGTAGCTTCCCAGATCCTGTGGTAAGGAATGTCAAGAATAAAGCAGGTATTTAAACTAAGTAACTATTTAAAACAAGTATGACTGATAACTGATTGATAACCAATGTTGCTGATAGCTTGAGGTAAGAAACATGATTTAATGGAGACAGATTTGAATCCATGGAAGAAATTTATTATCACAATCAGCGTTATTTGTTTGATCCAGATGAAACATGTTTCCAAAAATGTTTGCATGTATCCATACACTTATATTTTTCCCTTATAAATTACAAGGATTACTTTCCATTTATTCCTTTTAAATTGTCTTCTTGCTGAAATAAAAACAGGATAGCAGAGGCACCACATGAGTTTTCTGTAACTGCGAATCTCCATAAAAACTTTTCAAATTCAAAGCTGTCTGTAAAATATCTATGCATTATTGGACCATGAGCACAACACATCTTTTGTATCCTAAAGTAAACTGAAGATGTGCAGTTTAAAAGAAACACACAAACAAAAGAAAAGCCACAAACTTATTGTTACACAGTGGCTGGCAACTAGTTTAACTCTGAGCACATAAGCAGGTTTTATCTCACAGGCAAAGTGAGAGATTTTACTTTAATAAAAAGCAACTGTATACATTTTTTATCTAGCTGTGGCTTTTTCCATTGCTTCTGAAGAAGGGGGAAAACCTCAACCCCATCAATTCAAGCCCAATTATGTCTGTGTATTGACGTATACTTCTAGGCCCTTGCAAATTATTAGGAGAATAGCCTTGTATAATAAAACTCAACACATTGGAAGAAAAAAAAAAATTGCATCTTTTTCACAACCCTTTGAAAATGGCCGCACAATCACAGAAGTGATGAAGTGGGAAGGAACCTTTAGGGATCATCTAAACCAACCCCCCTGCTCTAAGTAGGGTGAGCTGGAGCCTGTTGTCCAGGACTGTGTTCAGTTGGGTTTTGAACGTCTCCAAGGACAGAGACTCCACCACCTCTCTGAAGTCTGTTTGGAAGTGTGCCCATGACTCCTGTGCTGTCACTGGACACAATGGAAAGAGGATGTTTCATTCTCCTTCACTGCCCCACATCATGTGTTTACACACACATTACTTGTGTGTTAAGCACTGCAATTAAAGTCATTTTTATTATTGTATTTTCATATTCTTCTTTGAGTTCTTGACTCTTTCTTACTATCAATCCCTTCTCATAACACTTTTTTCAGAGTGACCTCCTTTTCCTACAGTTTGCCATTTGTTTCTCCCCCTCACTGCCCTTCTTCTCACCTGCCTTGCCCAGTAGCCTTTGCTCCAGTCTATCAGTTTTCCCCACCAACTCTTATGTGTTTTCATGTCCTTTTCTGTTGGACGGTCCTGTACAAACTTTCCCTGCCTCTTTCCTCTCATCACTTTCTCACTCTCTTTTCCACTACCAAAGTTCACTTACTGCTCTTCTTCTTTCAGCTTCAATCCAGACCACTATTTTTCATATTTCCACCAGTTCTCAGGAGTCCTTTTCAAGGAGAGAATAGAGACATGGCAGATACTTCATGTCAGAAACCTTTTCGTGTAATGAGCTCTGCCATGATTAAGACTCACTTTCTGGATAAAACAAAGCAAATTTATAAAATAACCACATGCTTATCTCCCACAGAAACACGGGACTTCTCCTCAAAAGAGGATATGTGAGGGTTTACTGGCAGGTGAGCAGCAAGGGGCCCAGGGTTTGCTTGGTGGTGGCAGTAGAGCAGTGTGAATGTGGCAGCTGGCTAATTATGCTGCAAAGGACTTGGCTGATTTTCAACTCTCTTTCTGAATTTTATCAGAAGATGTGCTGGAGACTGTGGAACAGGATGTAGATGATTCTGAGAGATATTTTCTTGATGTTCTTTCAGGTAAGGAGAAGAAATGAGCTGGCTTTTGCTGCTTGACACAGAAGCTGCCTTCATCCACATTTAAGGTCTAGCTAAGGAGTTCTGAAAGAAAAGGCTTAAAGACAGCCAGAAGACTCAAGTAAAATCCCACATAGCCTTTTAGGAAACTATTACAATAAATAGCTAAAGAATAAGAATTACAGAATAAATTACATCCAAAGAGAATGACTCTATAAATAATTTCCTAACCCACATAATGATACATGTTATTACCTCAAAATAATTGCTTTGTATGTGGTACAACTAATGTAATAAACCCACCTATTATATGAAAAATCCTGGAAATACATGTTACTTAGACACGTTTTACATCAGCTTTTCATGAACTCATATTCATTTTTTAACATGTGAAATTTCATTAGGAATGTCTTGGCCCATTGTATTTCTAAGGTAAACTGTGTTCCATGCAATTTGCTACATGAAGCACCTTTCAGATAAAATATTAAAAGCTATTAATGATCAAGAGCACTGAGTACCAGAAATTCTAATAGACTTAAAAAGAATGTTACTTGCTCAGCACCTTTAAAAAAGACGAGTTAGTCCAGCTTTGTGTTACTGTGCACACCAAGGTAGCACTGTATGATTTGCATGTGCATAATTATTGTCTTATGCCTTTATGAAATCAATCAGCAATATGGAGTCAGGAGCATTTGGAGCATTCTGCATGCCTTAAATTTTATAATTAACACTTTAAAAAAACCCCAAAAAACCAAAACCAGCAAAAAAGTGCAGTTGCACCACTTTCTCTGTATAATTGTTCCTCTGTCCCCACTGCAGAGTTTCATGCACCATTTCTCTGTCTGCTTGCAGCTCACTGACCTATGAATCAGGCATTTCTCTATGATGGGAAAAGTCATGCCTGACAGTTCTCTACAGTAAAGGCTCTTTATTTCTCTGCACCTTCCTTTAACCATCTGCAAAACGTACAGAATAACAACTTTTATTTCACAGCATGATCACATGTGTACACAATTTGCATTAAGTACTGAGCAATGATTTTAAAAAATCATATCTGGGAAGCTATTTGAGGTATTGGAAAGTAAGATGCAAATGTCACCACAGCATGTAAAAAATACAAGAAAAGAACATGTGTATATCCAAGAATCACGTTTAATTTCTGCATTCCCTTCTTGTCAAGAAAATGTCAAATATAGAGAGAAAGAGATAGAAAAAAATTCTGAAGAGGACAAGAAAGCAAACCCAGTCTTTCAGTTCACATTTCAGTCTATACTTTCAAAAGATATTTGTGGTGCTGTCTTTGGATGCCAAAGAATGGTCCTTTAACCTTGCAAATCTCTAAGAGATTCTCCTGGAGAGGAGTTGGTCAGTTGATTTTAAAGAAAGATCTTCTCCATATCACCTTTTCAAAAACATAGTATTTTTAATATTCATAAGAACAAGTGAGCTTAATGAGTTTAAAATCTCAAACCCATTATAACAGTCTGACTCTTTTTAATTAAAAAAACTCCTGTGTATAAGCACATATAGTTGTTGGTTGTTTTTTTTTTTACTTATGAGCAAGAACTTATTCTGCCTGTTTACACAGCCTATTCCTGATCCTGTTTTTCATCTGGGGAGTGTGGAAGAAACATCTCAGCTAAGACATGATCCACAGAGATAACACAGGTTCCTAAACTGTGAAAATTCTGAACAAATAGGTCATAGAGACTTTTCAACACAATATTCTGGTTCATTTAGTGATGACATTCATACCCTGTTTTGTACTGAAATATTTCTGTTTTAAATGAGATCTGTTGTTTTTCAATTTTGCATCTGTTTTTGGAGGTAAAGCCCTTTCAATGGATTTTGAAATGTATAAACAATATGCTGCTCACCAAATTCTTTAATAAGCAGTTTAGTCAAGTACTGCATATTTTATGTAAAAATCTCAACAGAATTTGGCCATGATCAAAAATCATGCTATTGTATTACTGACAGGGGAATATAACCTACAATGCTTCTGAATAGAAGCTTGTCCTCACACGTAATTCCTGACCTGTCCACACAGAACTGCAGTGTGGACATGGCATATCTAAACAGTACAGAATATACATCTCAGGGTATGCGACATGAACATGTAAATCAATCATCCTTCCCATGCTGTTCCCAGTGATTGACACAAACATTCCTACGGACTTGAATGGACTTTGGATCATATCCTAAATATTCCTGTGTCTCTTTTTCAAGTCACTACAGCATGAGGTGATAGAGGGGATAGATAGGAGCAATTGCCTTCTTTCTCTGAGACTGAAGCCCAAAGACTGCAGGCATAATTCTCTGTTCTTTGCCATGCATTCACAGCCCACAGATCCGCCCTTGGCACTGCTATGGGGGGGGGCACGAGCAGGGGCAGGGGGAGAAGAAAATCTACACTTGATCCTCAGCCTTTAAGGAGCACCTGTCAGAATTTTGTTCCTTTTAGAAATGTAGTACAAAGATGTCTCAGGGCTGGAGCTGAAAGTGAATCACTCTACAGTTTTGGCTAGTTGCTTAAGCCATGTTTATGCAAGAATCACTTCTCTTAAAAATGCCACATGCCTATTGTTATGAGAGAAATAGCATGGAGAATATTCTTGTGTGACTTTAAAAGAAAGGGGGGAAAAATCAACACAAGTGACAGCACAAAAAATTATCTGCCTTTCTTGAGGGGTTTTTGGTGTTGAAAAAAGGACAGCAAATGAGAAAGGGAATGACAGTGAGATGGAGTAAAATAGAGGTATATTACTTCTCTGACTTAACTGTGGCACAGCTAAGTCAGCCCCTTGTTGCCTCTGTCAGTTTTATACAGATCGTGTTTTTTAAGGATGAACTGTCCTTGAGTGGTGTCTCCATTTCATAAGACACACACATTTTACTGTAACATCAAGCATTACTTTCTTGTTTTTCCACCTTTCCCCCTCCCACACTGTTGCAGAGCAAATGGCAGGTTTTACTGACCTTTTATATCAGTAGCTTTCTCTTTGGGGGATTAAAATTGATGTTTCAGAGGACAGTCCTTGCTTTGTTATTTAGGAACACAAACTGCCATGACTGCAGAAGATGCTGAGGTTAAAACTTGCCACATATGCCAACCCTAAAACAGTCAATGTGAGCAAAGCATCGCAAGGTGGTTCTGCTGTCATTGATTTGCCATTTGTATTTTTCAAAACTGTAACCTTATCTATTATCAGTCAACCACTTGTTTCTGTACTGTGTAGTTATTTTGCAGTGTGGGGTAAAAGAAAGGCAGGTAAACTTGTACATCTGAGATAAAGTATTTACTGGCAGTTAAAACTAAGAGGAATAGTTCATACCTAGGAATAAATATGATAAAAAGATATTACAGTTATCCTAAACTGAACTTTATGACCATGTGAGTTTCAAAGTTACAGTTGAATCTAAAATGTCACTTAGGCTATGCCAATGTAAAATTACAAACCCTATTATTGCAGTCCTGCATTGTCATAAAATCATGCAATTAAGATTAAAGCATGCTCATGTCCATGGGCCCAGCTTTTTAAAACAGAGTTTAGACTTGGAAGTTACAGTTGGCTGTACTATTTCAAGGTAATGTGACAGGAAGATATAGTAGTTTGTAATTGTCACCCAAATGCAAAGGTCAAAGGAATGCTATGATCACCCATTGCTGCTACCTTGACTGTCTGACAAATATGGAAACAAATTACTTTATCTTTTTTAAAATTCTGTCTCATGCTAAGTAACTAAGAAGTTAGCATATCCTTTTCCTTTGTCCCTGTTGGAATTTAACTTTTACCTGAATTTTATGCAAATAATTTAATATTGCTGACTCAAATACAAAGCACAGTGGTAAAGCAGATGAGGTGTCTCCCCACAGCTCCCAAACTTCGTTCAGACTTTTGCTGAACTTTGCTGTGTGCAAATATGACACTGTTAATTTAGACTGGGAAGTCCCCTGTTTGTGCACACACTGTTAAATAAATACAACTTTTTTGGTCGTTACACAAACTAGTTCATTAAGAAAACCCTTCAAGATAGATCGTTGCCTTTCTTTTTGTCTGTTCATTTTTATTATTGCCACCTATTACCATAAATAATAACTTAACTTGCAATAGTTTATTGAAATCCTGCCCCTTTCGTCTTTGCGTTATCTTAATATACTTGGTAAAACAACTCTGAAATACCTGGAGCTTGCCTGTAATACTTTGTTAATTTCATAAGATCCACTCACTTCTTTTGATCATTATGATGGTGTTTGCTGTGCAACTGAAAGGAGATAATTCCAAGAGGAGGTAATTGCCCATAGTCAGGAAAGCAGGTAAATACTAATGAAAGCCCCATTCCCTCACCCTCAGTAAACTGTACAAGTGCTCAGACCATGCTGAGGAAATTAGGGGGAGAAAAAAACATGAAGAAACCTGAGAAAAAAGGTCCCGCAAATCAAAGGCTCTCTGGAAGCTGACTGAAGCCCACTTAAAAAAAATGGAGTATTTGGATTAAGACTGACAAGTACAGATACTTGTTTGTATTAAAATCACCTCATTTTATACATTGCTACTACTATTGAATTAAACAACAGTTCATTTTAAATAAGCTGCTTTAGGTCACAAAACTCAACTTTTCCCAAAAGATATTGCATAAATAACTCTAACAAAACCAGACATTCTGAACAATTACAACTGGCAGCAAGGCTGCAGTAAATTGTTGAGGGAGCCAAAAAAGCTGGGGCTGGGACAATTAGACTGAAGAGTGCAATTCAATGTCTTTAAGAAATAATTGTAATGACACAAACAGATAAATAAAACTACCTTTGTGCAGCAGAAAACTGAAGTTTCAGGTTTGATCTGATATGTATCCATATTCTGTAAACCCTAAAATGAATTAATATCACGTTTATACTTTTTATGTTGAGAAGATAGAACAATAAAGAGAAAGAAATCCACTGTGAGGCTGCTTGGCTAACCTTTTGAAAATGTCTCTTTCCAAAGGAATATTAGCTAAATAGGAAAAAAAGCAGAAACAACTTCTTCCCAAAAGTGTTTCATCTTCCAGACTTTCAAAGTATAAACAGGAGTGTTAAGAAAAGCTGTTATCTGACGTGAGACATTTAGGAAATTAGATAGATAGAGATAGATAGATAGATAGATAGATAGATAGATAGATAGATAGATAGATAGATAGATAGATAGATAGATGACACAGAATAGGAAGATAACAGAAATTAAACCAAATTTTGGACATGGAAGTGCTCTTGGAAAATAACTATCTGCAGTCCTCATTAGTCTCATAGCATGGGTGTAGTTCACAGAAAAAAAAAAATATTAAGAGGTGTATGCTCTAGTGTTAGTCATAGTCACAAAAAGACTGAGAGCGCTTTGTGGCCAGCCCATCCAAACATTGTGAGCTAAATGAAAATAAGACAGTGAGACCCATAAGTGCTGCCTGCCCTGTCCACTCTGTCTCCCAGACTCATGACCAACTAAAGGGAAATGGATAGTATTCTCATCCATATGGTCTCATCTTTGCCAGAAGCTCTAGAAAGTCCAGCAGCTGAGAAACTTAGGGCTTCTACAGATGTGGGATTGTATTGCAATAGACTTAAGAATCAAGCACAGTTTTCTCAAGAATCCAGCCTTTTCCTCTGGAAACACACACTCATTGTTGCAGCACACCATTCTCACAGCTCAAATGTTTGACTTTGCAGAGCTTCATTGCATGTCTCCTACCTCTCACTCCACACTGCACTCCCTATAGGAGCAATTAATTTTATTATATAATTTCTAAAGCTATTAAATAAATACAAGAGGACATTCTCAAAATAATGAGCTACATGATATAGATCTATTTCTAAAATATCTATCCTTTCACACTGATGGAATTATGCAGATTATTTTAACTGAATTGAAAGGAAATGGGGTGATAAAAACCCTGTGCAGTGAGCTTCACAGCCAGACAAGGACATTTGGGTTGTCACGTCTGTATTTTGGGCACAAAGACCAGAAAGTCACCAGTTCTGTATGGTGACTACTATGCTACTACTAACTTGTTCAAATCCATGTTTGTACAGGGTGCTCTAAGCACAAAAATAATGCATATGGGTCTTATCTACAGGATGTAACACTGACATAATTTATATATTCCTCTGTGTGTGTGTGTGCACTCTGATTGGTTTTCTTTTAACCTCAGTTGCTCTTCTTCCCATATCTGTTCTTACATCTCTTCATTGTCCAAATACCACTTATGGCAACCCAGGGGATGATACAAAATAAAATATTTTTTAAAATTATTTTCATAGATTTTTCCCCTACCTTTCTAAAATCCAGTTACTTAATACCTTGCTGATAGTACTATAAATTACACTTGGGAAAACTATCAAAAGAGGAAAGACACAGTGTTGGTATCTTACTTCTTGCATTCCTTGGTTTTTTTTGCAATGTTAAATTGCTCATCAAATTTTTCATTGAAGCTATTTCATAGACAATAGAGCAATATTCCTGGTTGTACTGAATATGAGGTAGCTAGCACTAATAAAATTGATTTTCCAGCTTCTCTCCCCCATAAGAGCTGGCAAAGTCAGATGCAAATCGCATCCACCTGTACCAAGGAGATATTGACTTAGAGGAGAGCACAGAAAAACTTACGGACAAGAGAAATGTCTTACTGTCAAGGAGATTCAGGAGGATGCATAGATTTAACAGAAGCCAGCACTGTCAAGTCTTCTTATTCTCTTAGGAAAATCATCTGTTTCTGAGGATGACGTAAGTGTGGAGCGTTGGGTTTACTTCCAAAGTTGTAGCATTTCTCTGAACAGACTTTTCCATATCAAGAGACCATCAGGCACAGTGAAACACAGGTTCTTCAGCATTAATTTCTCATGGTATTTCAAAAGAAAACACCCAACTGAATTACAAAACAGATCACTGAACAATTTCAATCAAATCCTTTTTCTGCAAGGTATTTTCAATGAAGCTTTACACCTTAGACTAAAATAAAATTCAGACTAATGTCATCTCCCACTTGTTTAGACTGACTCTTACAGAAGTGGAAAATAGTTGCTGTGACTAAAATTCTTCCATCTTTTGTTCTCTGTATAACTTTAAGAATGAGACCTCAGCTAAATTAAAAATAAAAAGGCATTTTGTACTAAGTTACTATTTAAGCTTATGCAATAAAAGGCTCTATAAAATATTTCAGGTTGTCATCTTGATTTTCTCTACCCAAACTTTCAGAGTCATTTTCAGGTAGGCAAAGCCCATTTACTCTAAGGAATGAAAGAAGGTCTTTACTCAAAGCTGTGAAATATTTTTCACTGTGTTTGTTGTCAACATATTATTTGGAACAAAGCTATGATGCCAGCTATTTCTTCTAGTCTATAAGAGAGCAGCTAAACTCTTCCTTGGCATCAAACCAAGCACTGAGAGACCAGGCCACCTTGTTTTCTTTTCTAGGCCAGTGTTTCAGAAAAAAATAAAGAATCAGAAAAACATATTATGACAGGTAATCATTTGCAAACATACAACTCTTTCAACATCTGCCATGTTCAGCTTCATTTTATAGCATCTGTCTTGGCAATATAAATTGCGCTTGGCTTCAGAGGTGCTTTGTGCCACACAGTGAAGAAAAACAATCATGACAACTGAAAAATAAAACACAGTATGGGGGCAGGGAGAGAGAGAGCTTGGAATGTAGAAGCTGTACACTTTTTTGAGCTTTATTTTAAAGGAGTTTTATGTTACCTTTCCTGTATTCTTCACTGGCAGCATAGTTTGGCCAATTGAAGAAAAGTGGCAACTACTGCATTTATGAAAGGTGCCAAAAAACCTCAAGCATTTCCAAAAGAATCCCCTGAAACAGCTACACAAAAAGAAAGGAATTTAGTCCAGCACACGCAGATGAATTATGTCAGTAGAAATTTATTGCTACAAGAACTTTATGGGTTTTTAGACACAGAGGAATGTTATAAGCATTCCAAGAAAAGCAGCATTTGGGAAATAGGAATTTCACACGAAAACTACAGGGAAGAGAAGGTAACTGCAGAATATCGCATCATTATCATCACAACTCACTGTAGTATTAAAAGGGTTATTTTAATTTTCTTTTTTTAAACGTATTATACTGAGAAGCTCATTGTTATGAGCTCAAATACATTAAAAATAAGCATTGCAATATACCACATACTATATAGACAAAAGAAGTGGTAATCAGTCTATTTCAAACCTATTTTCCATAAATGTATAGACTACACATAGCAATGTTAACAATGTCAACACATACTGGTCCATATAACTGTAAGTATGAGAGGCTACATGGTTTTCCATTTTTGAAAAGAGGTTAGCCAATGAATAAAATCATGTGTTTATAGTAAACTCTCATAGGATACAACATTGTGCAATAAAAAAAATCTTGAAAATTTATCTGTAAGGAGTAGTGGAATTTTCCTTAACAATTCAGGTCTACATATGTATATTATGCTACAGGCCAAGGCCTCCATGAGACAAAATTCTTCATTGGTGAATTTGGAAATATTTTAAATATAATGTAAGAGCAAACCTTTCCTTAAAATTTGAAAAGGCAAAAAAAATTACCTAAAGCTCAAAAAAATTTCTTTTGTATTAATGAAAAAGAAAGGGGGAAAAAAAGACATTGATTCATAAGCCTACTACTAAAAACAGTGTTAATGGACACAGGCAAAGTTTAATTTGTGATTGAATCCAGTCTTTTCAATAATATACTTGAATGTGTGCTTATGTCCCAGAGGATTTAATGAGATGCCATCCATAATCAAAGACATCTTTAATATATCCAAATTCTGCCATCCCATATTCCATTCATCACGTTCAGCAAAATATTTGTTTCTATCTCTGTCATGATAAACAATCTTATGAAAATTACCAAATAATTCTCTTTTTTTTCTCCACATAATTTTTCTTTGTTGAAGCAGTTTAATAATTAATGTAATTCAAGCAGGATGGAAAATCAGGTGTTCCAGGAGATAGAATGCAATCTTGGAAGTACTACACCTCGCAGATAAATTTTCAGCTGTGTTATGACTGCCAGGCTGCAAGAGTCTGTAGAGAACTATAAGGATCCAGCTAGATCTCCAACAATAATGATGTTAAAATGAAGCATGTTCTTCTTTACTTCATTCAGTTCACTTCCTCTCATCTACTAAGAAGCCCCCAAACTTTACTCTGAAGCACTAAGCATGCCTCCTCCAGCTCCTTGGAATTACTGGATAAATGAGAAGTCTCCAAAAGTCTGTTTCTAATTTTGTGGCAGATCATGTGCACTGGCTCTAGTGGATGCCTAAAACACAGCACCGTGTTTCTTTCCAACTGAGCTCCTGGAGGCCACCCCAGAGGTAACGCCTCAAACACAGCCTTATGCATACTTGGAAATCTGTCCAAAGTTGCTTGCTGGGGTTGGGGAAGAGAGGGAAAGGCATAAGCGGTCCAGAAAACAGTGCAAACAGTGTATTTTTGAGCCTAAGAGCTAAATTCGTGCTAGCAAATAAAGAATAAATTACTGAACACAGAAACAGATGGATATTAAGAAAACAACCAAAGCATGCTGGAAATGAAAATACTCATCCAAGTTATAACTCAAGTGTGTAACCTCTAATATACACATTTTTCTTAGAAGGACATTGTCAAGCTGTTCCCCATAATGTTTTCAGTATCTCTAACTGGGCAGTGAGCTTGTGGAAACCTTTGCACTGACAGAGGCTGAGCTATTAACAGGCCAGAGGCAGCATTGCTAGCATTGGGGCAGCTTTCCCCACTGTCCTGGATTGGCTGGGGTAGAGTTAATTTTGTGTCAGTAGCTGGTACAGTGCAGTGGTTTTCATTCAGTATGAGAATAATGTTGATAACACACTGATGTTTTGGTTGCTGCTAAGTCATTTTTATCCTGAGTCAAGCATTTTCGTGTGTCTCATGCTCTGTCAGTGAGGAGGTACACTAAACAGCTGGGAGGGAGCATAGCCAGGACAGGTGACCCAAATTGGCCACAGGGGTATTCCACATCATAGATCATCACGCTCAGTATATAAACTGGACAAGTTACCCGGAGGTGGGGGCGATGTGGGTTCTGGGATGGGGTCTGGCATCAATGAGCAGGTTGTCAGCAGTTGTATTGTGCACTATTTGTTCTATTCTTTTTATTATCATTATTTGCTGTTATTAATATATTTTACTTTGCTGATTTACTTTGTTTCAATTAACAAACTCTTTTTATCTCAACCTACAATTTTAACTTTTACTCCTCCTCCTTCCCGTTTCACTGGGGTGGGGGGAGGTGGGCAAGCAGCTGTGTGGTGCTTAGCTCCAGCTGGAGTTAAACTGTGACACCCACCAAGATGGACACTGCAGCTCACCCCTGCAACACAGGGACCCCTCTGCAACACAGGGTCTTATCTTTTTAACTTGCTTCCCCTTCTTGATGATTTCTCCCAAGTGTAGCAATCGCAGAACAAAATGAGATGAAGTGGTATTACTCCTTCCCATTCTACTTGTGCTTTATTAATCTTTGAAGCACGTAAACTAAAATGCTTCCCTAACAGGAAAAAGAAACCCCAAACAAGGCATCTCTATTTGTCAGCATAAGACTCACAGGAAAATATTCAGACACTTGGGGATGGGGGGGGGAATGGGGGCAAAGAAAGAAAGAAAACTCAGACCTTGTTCATTTACTTATAAGTTAAAATGCAAACAAATAATTAAAACCTTCTGAAAGTATAAAACCAGTCACTGAAGTACATCCTACATCTTACCATGATGATATCTGGCCAAAGCAAGTCCCTGTTAATCTACCAATACAACCGTGTTTTTGTAGAGAATGTAACCTAGTTCTAATTAATGTGGTTCAACTGTGCTTACTAAACAGCTTTCTTTCAAGAAAATTAAGACATTGTTGTACTTCCAAAATTTCTCATTAATAGTGTTTATGGGGGAATTTAGAATACCTTATAACTCAACAGTAGACTGAATACAGGGAAAATGCACGGAGAATGGCAGCAGACTAATGTAGTGCTGAGCTGTTCTGGTTAGCTTTTTAATTACAGAGTAAATAAGAAGGCAAATAATGTGCACAGGCAAGAAAAATAAATGCATATATTCAAGTGACAGATTATGTTTCTAATAACAACAAAACATGGTTGTTGCCAAGGCTATTAATAAAGTTTAATTATGTCACGGGTAAGATTCGTGTATAAATCATATTGAGGGAATCTCACACCAAAGAGTAAAATAATTCATTTAAATGCATTTGGACAGACACTTCATCATCTTTCATGGAGCAATTATTTTTGGAAACACAAAGAAACATGCATCTGTCTTCAAAGGGGTTTAAATTACAAATTGGTACATAATTTTTACATCTTTTGTCATCATAAAAGTACAGAAATGACTTCCTCTTTAGGACTGGAAGGAGAAAAGAAAAATTAACACTTGGATATTTTGTAGAATTGAGAGGTACTCTATAAGTAAGATGAATGAGTCAGGAGGGGAGAGGCATGGGATGAACAAGCCAGAGTAAAAAAAATGGTTTATTGATTTTAACCATCAAACAGACATCAAACTGTGGCAGTCACGCATAATAAGCAACATATGATTCAAATTTCCCTTTAATTTCATGGATGCTCTGCCTAAGAGGCCTCATTGGTTTTGATTGTTTTTTCACTCAGGATGATTTGACAAAATTAGCTTTTGCTGTTCCTTCCTTTACTGTTGATGTTTTTATTTTGCACAGCATTTTCAGAGACAAAATCGACTGGTAAATACTACTGAAAAAAGACAATGATAATCAAACCTTAAAATCAAATTGATCAGAAGACAAATATGACCCCCTAAGCTAGGATTTCCACTGTCTGTCCAAGCAACCTGAATCAAAGTGATGAAACTAAAATAATGTTTTCTGTTCGATTCCTCTTGTACTATATATATATGTATATACATTACATATATATAGTTTGCCTTCTCTTTTAAATAATAATTGTTATTTGTTCAACAGCCACATAACTGAAACAAAGGCTTATTTGGTCTCTTACCTTGAACTATATGTGGGAAACTAGAAAGTACTGTAAGTTGAGATTCCTTTAACATCCCATCAACCCATCATATCACTACATAACACAGGGACAAAAAAAAAAAAGAGGTCTTTGGCACTGCTATGCTGTAGAAAGTACACTTCAAACATATAAGCTATTTAAACGTGAATTGAGCTGATTTCTCTGCAGAGTATCATTGCGGGGAATTTTGTCCATCACTATGTGTAAGAATACTGAACCTGTAGCATATGAATGTCTCCATATGATTTTAACGTGTAATGTAGAGAAGAATTAGCTTCAGTTTTAAAATAATAACACTAATACACCTCTTATAATAGTTTGCATTTTATGATCCCTGTAAAGTATCTCAGACTATTTGTTGGAAGGAACATTTGGTTCTAGGAAAAAACGGATATAATAGGATAATTGTATCTCACAAAAGTCTCACTGAAGTTCATACAAAAGTGCACACTACTGAAAAAAGTGTAGATGGTAAAAAACTTACAGGATTAACATCTCCATTTTGAGGAAAACAGCTTTTATCTAACTCTAAGGAGCACTTATACCAGCATAGCAAAAAATATGACCAAAGCAAAAAACCAAGACAGAATTAGGATTCAACAAACCCTTAAGAAAAATCACCAAAAAACCCCCTCAAACCCCAAGAGTATATGTATGTGAATGCAATCAAAAGGAAAACTAAAGTCACAAACTAAATGTGATTAAAAACATGCTTAGAAAGAGATCTGAAAAAAAAAATCTACAAGCAAGAAAGATCTGACACAACTACAAACCTATAGACATTAATTTTGGTTAGGATTGACATTACTAGGAAGTATTTCAGGAACAAACATGTCACAAAAGAAATATTCCTTAGTTAAGATTTTTTCCCCCCCCCTCTAAAAGTCATATGGTTACTATTGGAAGTACAGTAGGTACATTTAGCAAATTAAAAACATTGTATTCTTTACTCTGAATACTCCTAGGAAAGAAGAATCAAAAGCACACCAAATTTCTTAACCTTCCAGCCTAATTGGATTTAGTTTTTAAATGGACCTACTTGCAGACTTCCATAAAATTCATTCTGTGTTGAAGAAAAACCATAATTTTTGGATGATAAACTATTTTTCTAACAGAACTATGAATGAAACAATGAATATGTCTCAAATGCAAAAGGATTGTGAAACCTTGATAAGAACGAGAAAAAGAAGGAAAAAACCAAATCTGGTGGACAGCCCTTTCTAGCAGACCAAAGGAGATTTTTTGCTCTCTGACAGTCATGACCCATTTTAAGACCTGATCCAAACCAAAGCAATCAATGGCAGTATCATTGTCTGCTTATAAATTGACAGGTTAAAACAATAACACCACTTTAAAGAATGTTGCCTCAGAATGATACTAGATGCAGAAACCACATCTGGAAGGTTAAAAAGAAGGAATGTGATTGTTAAGGAAGTATAGCAAGGGAGATAGCTGAAATTTGCTGTATATTCAGTGATTGAATATTAAAGTTTTAATAAAGCAACATGTACTTTCCCCTATTCTTTAGAAACAGTTTTGAAGGCAAATCCTACTATGAAAGAAACGATATTTTTGTGATCTTTCAGAACTTGAGAAATAGAAGGGAGAATTATTATTACCCATACAATATGAAGGGAAAAATACAAACATAATTTGAGTCTATGGCATACAGAAAATGAATAAGATCTGATTCTCACTTCTCTGCAAGTATGGTAGGCCAATGTAGTCATACTGCAATATCTACCTACTGTGGTACAGATAGAAAGTAGCACAATACTAAGTTAACTCAGGTGAAACAAAACCATTCCTGAGGAAGACCCATTTTTAATTTTTAAATACAATACAAAAGATTTATCTTACCAGCTTATACAAGGCATGAAGGATCACCTTTAGATGTCACAGTGGACACAGCTTCAGAAGTCGCTATCTGTGACTCCCTGAAATTAATCTTGCATTTGGTGCCTTTTATTTTTCTTTTTTTTTGGTCTGGAATTTTTTCTTTAAAGTTAAAATTTATTCTTTCGGTGCTCCATCAGCTCCCTGCCTTGGAACCTGTAATTGTTTGATTAGTTGTAATAAACTTACCTTCCTATCTGCAACACACTGTAACACAGAGAAGTGCAACTTAGATGACTAACATGATGCATTATTGAACAGCCCAAATTAAAAGGGAATACAATTAAGGCTGCTATCTGTCTGGATGATGGATGCTCTTTGGTTTCCTCTTTTAAAATCATGAATCTAGTTTTCTGTCTCACCAATTCAGTTTGTAAATCCTCCACAGAAAATTTTGAATATACTGTGTTTCCAGGAAAGGGGAACTCTCTCCATGTCGATGACCTCTGATATTTGACATCCTGTCCCCTACTCTATATTCCCATATCTGATTACATAGAGGGAAAGGTCAGATTTTTTACTTCAGATATCAGTGTGTTCATGGGAGCTGACAATCAAAGAAAAAATTTAGTATGGAGGAAAGGAAACAAAAGTGATCTCTTACTCAGCCCCATAGCTTTTTGGTACGTCTGATTCTTTCTCACATTAAAATCCCTCAAAATAAGCAACTAATTCAACTCTCCAAAAAGCCTACCATGATGGCAGGAAAATCAAGAGGTAGCTCAGGAGGGAATATCCAGAAATAGATAAAGCTGCAACAAAGCTTGCTCACACCATTAGAAAAGCTCCAGACTTTCCTCAGAATTAACTTAAGATTCTACATTGTATCTTGTCCTTCTGTCAAAACATTTTACCTGTAAAGAAAACCTAAACACTATAATTGTTCAAAATCAAGGGGTATCAAATACAGCAATCTCATAATACTTTTAACATTTTTTCCTTAAGGCATAAATAGCATGCTATTGATGTACCAATCAAAAGATGGTGACGTTCAGAGGCTCATGTAACTCCATGCACTATTTATCAACAGGTCCCTTGACATTAAATGATAAAATTTTGACACAATGTCTCAGAAAATCTCCATGCAAATACACATATGCTGTGCCTTCTAACTGGCATGTCTGGAAACCAATGCAAGATGACAAGTAGAAGTGTCAGAAGTACTGAAAGGTATGTAAAGAAGGTGCTGGTATCTAAAAAAGGAGATTTGACATCAGGTTTGCTTTAGTTTGACATAGTATAAGCTATTGCCCTACTCAAGCTGAGACTTTATTTTTAAAGGTCTACTTTAAATGTTCAAACACTGGCATTCTTGTTCATCCTAAACTGGAGGAAATAGCTTAAAGACAGTGGTGAATTCACAGAGAAGTCTGGGCACAAAACAATAAAATGCCATGCACACTGATACACACCTAAAGGTAAAATGATACTTCTATGGAATATATTCTGAGACCCAATCTTTCAGAGAGAAGGATAGTTCTGAAAGACATGACTTGCTGTGGTACCACAACAGTTGTTGATATAGAGATGAACAGATAGGGATAATAAAAAAGGTCAGTAAACTTTTAAACTCTGTGCATAAAAGATATCCCATCACTGGAAAAAAAATGATAAAAAGCATTTCCTATCTAGCTCTTGCATGATGGCACCTTTGTTTAATTCTGTTTTCAGAATGTTATTGACAAATATGTACACAACCAGGGTATCAAATGCCTACACATTTTAAGGCTAAAGAAAGAATCATTAAGCATATAAAAGAGAAGCACGTAACCTGCTAAGCAAGAGAAATTATGGGAAAAAAAAATCCACCTGAAAATTTATGTAGAAGTTTTATTCTTGTTAGTATAAAATATGTGCATTTAGCAACTATTAATCTGTTAATCATCAAATACCCTAGTGAAATAGGGATGCATTATTTCTCTTTTTTTTCTATTAGAGAATATATGTATTAGGTTCCAGTTCAGTGAAATATTTACTGAAATATTAAGTTTAAGCACTTGACTAATTCCAGTTTTCTAACTGAACTACAAGTATCTTACTCATTCAAGACTAGAGCCCTTAAATACCCGTGCTCATGAATAAAATGCTAGGAGAGCCAAAATCTGAAGTTCTCTGAGGTTTTACCCCAGTGCCTTAGCTAAGAGCTGATTTTTCTTCTTCTACTCATTAAGCTCACAAAAAGAGCAGCAGGAGCCAAAGGCACTCATAAACATAACTGAGATTAGCAACACTGGTAAACACTGAATATTGAGCTATCAAGCATTAGCAGAGAGATAAAGCAGCAGACTATTATGTCTCTTTTCCCACATCTTAGTCAATATTTCTTATATGAAACAGTAAACACTCTTGTGTTATTCAGTACACTCACAATGACATCTATAGTATTAAACAGAGATCAGAAAACATAAATTTTAACCTGTGTGCATGGATCTGAATTTGCAATGCATCCTGAACAGCATTCCTTTTGCTCTTGTCTATTAGGTACTCAATAATTCAAAAAAATAAGCTCAGTAAAGAGTAGGACTGAATACCAAGTTTCCCATATTATTATTCAGTAGGAAAAAAACATCAGCTTATTTAGAGGAACTGAACAATTGTATATTTAAAATACTGAAATTCAACCACCATCTGTTAGCCTCTAAGGCAGCTTTCATTAAGGCCATCACCTCTTCATGAGTCACTACGGGGAGCTATCATTAACATTAGCCATGATTAATGAGAATGTTGCCAATTACAATTATTCCACTCTAAAGCTTAGCAACATTCTGACAGTGTCACATAGCCTAACTACCACCTCCATCCTCTCAGTTGCCTCATTATAAAAAAAGAAAATCCCTGTTGCAGTTTACTTGAGACTATAATGCAAAATGCTAGCAATTCTGGGAAGTTCTCCTTGGTTACAGAGATGGGGTGGTCCTTTCAGGCTGCCTCTGGAAATTACTAAGATGCAATCACTGAAAGAAGAGTCTGCATCCACTATAACACTGTGGGGTTTTAAAAAATCAGGTAAAAGGTGAAATAATCCTTTATTTTAATATTGTAAATCTTAAGGAACTTAATTTTAATCATTATGTTTCAGTATGTTGCTGTTAATAAATCTATTATTAAATGCCATTGTAAAGAAAACAATCTCTGAGAACCTACTTTTCTCCATCCTATGTTTTTTTCCTTTCCTTTTTGTTTGAAGCTAAGTGGCATGGTGTTTTATGTTTGTGTCCTTTGAATGGACACAAATCAGAAAAAATGTCTTTTTTGTTTGGTTCTTCCACTCAAAATCTTCCTCTTCTGTCAAGCAGAGAAACTACAGAAGAGTTCAAACAGAAGTAAGTAAAACAATCGATTAACTCATTTTCTCAGGAACACAAGCAGTTTCCTGCTCTGGTCTTACCAGATTATACCGACCATATTTCTACTTTACAGCCTGTCCAACATTTGGGCTCCATCAGGTATGTGCAGCATGGCACTTCAGGAAAACCATGGACTACTTTAATCCCACCAAATGCATTTTAGGTAAAGGAGAGAACTTCTGTTTGACGCATAGTTAACATAAACCCAGAACATAATAGAATGCAAAAGAAAAGCATTAGAACATCTTTAAAGCTGAAGTTTAACCTCACAAAGGAAACTCCTGTCATTAAATCCATGATAGCCCCTGCTGAAGGACTTCCTAGAAATATTGGTCTGCCTTTGTGCTTGCTCTTTTCTCTTGGGTTGCTTGGAAAACACTGTGCCACTAGAACATACTGCTTGGGAAGGATTTGGTGGTGCTTCTCATCTACAAAGTGGCAGTCCCTCAGTGCTGAGTAACAAGACATTGAAAATACAGCCAGCAGACTGACCCTTATTCCAGCTTCACAGGCTTCTGCTTACTTTGGGCTTTTGGTCAGCTTCACCACTCCCAGGAAGAACTAATTTTTATGAAATTATTCCATACTTTAGAAAGAACACTATGAAATCCTGACTATTTATAAAGATTGTGTCCCAAATTAAATTTACTATTTTTGTTTCTTATTTATACACTTTATTTTGTTTACCTAAAAAAATTATTGGTTGCATAAACTAATATAAAACCAGACTTTCAATAAATCCTATTTTTATTAAATAAGAAAAAAAATCACATCTTTATTGCCAGTGATGTTACATATAAATCCTTTTTAAGAACTTTTTAGAAGTTTGAAAATATGACCAAGATATTATTTCTTCACTTTACCAAGTTTAATTTAGGATCTTCTGTGTGAGTAAAAATGCCCAAAAGAACCAATTCAGCGTTTCTGTTTACAAACATTGGTGTATTCTCTGGTACTGTTGAAAATACTTCAAGTGGGAATATTCCTCCTTATCGTCTCTGCTTTGATTCAGATTGAAACTCTAAAAACTGTATTTCTGCTTTGTCAGTAACTGAATGTACTGCCAAAAATCAATCATAATGTCTCTGCTGAAAGTTTTGGTTGAAGACAAATTGACTGAGAACTATCTATTTAACTTTATCAGGGACCACTTCTGTTGTACTGAGTACTTCGCAAATACTGAGAAATAGATCTAGAAATGGCTACTTTTCTTCTGCTTCCTTCAATGCTTAGGAGAAAATTTGATTTGTTTCTAGACTTGTTTGAATAGTATGAGAAAAAGAGATAGAAAGGATTATGCTGGAACAGTTGCTCTAAGAAATTTGTAATGCATTTAATTCTGGAATGGTCCCACGTGCTAGCTTCCACAACAATTCTGTTTCACCACCTACCTCCTCTACAGCACATCTGTCTATATAGACAGCTTAAACAGCTTCCAGTTTTTCAAAAAGGATGCACTATGCTTTGCATCCTTACAAAGGAGTCCTTAGCTCACTTAAAACTTGGATTTCAGAGCCAATTTCTACTTTGGGGAGTACAGACTCTGCATGAAACACATGGCACGGGCACACAGGGAACTGTCAAATGGACAAAAGATGTCAAGACGCAAGGTAGAACGAATGGTTGTGGCCTCGTAAGTTCAAAAATCTTCCATCAAAGTTCAAACCTATATAAAGATTACCACTTCATTCCTTTTGATCTGCCTATTACTAGCTTTATGCCTATCAGTAACTATTTTCTCCCATCTAGCTGATCAAAGTGGAGTCCAAAAACATGTTTCACTTGTTTCCAAAATCTTGCCAGGCGGAAGCACATAGAATCCTTCACAATAACCACCAGGAATTTTGTAACTCATAGGACTCTGATAAACAAAACAGCTGTGGGGTGACTAAGCAAAATTAGGTTACTGGTAAGAACGTTCTCAGTGTCTACTGGAAGGAAAGTGCGATATCTGCATCTCAAAAATGTTCTCTTAAAATCCAGTACAAAAGTAATCTAACACAGGAAGCAAGGTATATAAAGGGTTTTACTTCAAGTTCAAAAAGTCATCAAAACAGCTTGTTTTTAGTGTCTAGGAAACTTAAAGGAGTACAACAGACCACTTATTTCTTGACAGACAAAGACATGGTCAGCTAGCTAGGCTTCATTAACGTTTCTTAGGTAAACACTAATTAGCAACCATCTATTAGAGAATCCAAATGTGACTGTATGGTTAGAGAAAAGGAAAAAAAGCAGATTGCCAACTCCATGTGTTCAAAGGCACCTCCAGTTCCAGAGCTGGATGCATTGCACCTGTAATTTCCCACCTCCAGGGTGCACAAATGTTAAACTGGCTTTTTTGTGGCTAATGATGGTGAAAAATACTGTACCTATTGCATGCTAGTAGTAGGGGGAGGAAAAGGCAAAGATCCAAACACCTGCTAAGAGTAGCAAAATTGGCAGAGGCAATGAGAAAATGCACAGACTCACAGAAAGGCAAAGAAGCTTGTGTTTTGGTACATTTACTGATGAACATTATTAGAATGTTTTCCATTTTTAAAAAGTCTCCTTTTATCTTTACAGGAAGTAAAAATTTGCTGAAAACCTTCTGTCGTAAATGTTGCTCAGTTGACTCATTAATCAAATTCAGTGTTTAATACTGCCACAAGTCCCTACCACATTTTCCTAATGACTATCACTTTTTGACTATATATCCCACTGTTTTTCTGTAGCCTAAGAAACTGTCTTAAAATTGATCACCCCTAGCAGATACAGAAAATACTTAAATGACAGAGCTCCAGGGTAAATGAGGTGAGGTGGAAGGAAAACAGCAAAGTTGGGATCTTCTGCAGTTGAAGACCGATAAAATCCTGAAATATGCTTCAGTTGACTACACAAACAGGCTGCTGAAAATTCCAGTGGTTTTAAACCAGACAATAACCCAGAAAATGAACACAGCATATTGTGCAGTCCTAAGCAGCTCTGTTAAAACAGTGTGACACTTCAAAACAAAACATTTAGTCCAATAGGGCTGTCACCACAGAGCCCTCGGTGAATGAGAGAGTACCACTAAACAACATCACTTCTATTTATTGCTGTCACCCACAGTGAGCTGCAGATCTTACTAATCTTACTAACCAGCAAATGCATCTCTCTAACTATTAACATAGACACCCACTCAAACATTTTCAAAGCAAATTGTGTAGAAAATGAGCAGACAATGTGCACAAGTGAACTGGGACATGCATGCCCAAAGGAAAGCATCAGCCAAAGGACATCTATGAGCGCACAATGACATGTTGCTCTACAAGAGTCATCTTGATAGCATGCCTAACTTCACTTGGCTGAAAGAGACCATACGTCTTCTCCAAATTTTTTCTAAGCGCATTTTTCAGAGTGTATGCAATCATATTCTGATTTTACACTGAACAACTGATTGAAGGTTCATTTCATGGTCCTCTTTAGATCCCAAAATGCACGTGCCTGAGACAAATAGAAAAGATTTTTGTGTTACTCAGCAGAAGTTTCCTCAGCTGGTTAATTGTTTATATTACTAGTACACATCTAGCCCTCTGCTTAGAAACCTGGCAGTCAAGATATGGTAGATGCTTGTCAGGAGTAGCTGGAAAATGGGAGGCTTTCAGTCAGAGGTGGTTTTATACAACCTTTCTGAAGCTGCTAAGAGAAGACTCATCCAGCCACATCTTAAAATCAGGAGTTTTCCAGAAGGAAGTCTAAATTGAGTTATGTTCTGCTCAGAACAGCCTTAAGAAAGGCTCTTGTATACTGAGAAGGTGAAGATAGCACCTTAGATGGTAATAATGTATTTAAAATTATTATTATTATTATTAGTAATGATAATAATGATGATGATGTAAGAATCTGTTCCATGGACCCGGAGTGGAGCTGTAGGAGTGGCTTCTCCTGTTGGAAATGCTTCCACAATGGATGATTGATATGGATTTTTTTGCCTCTGTTTCTGAACTGGCAAAATGCTCTACAGAACTTATGCTGAGAAGGAATACATTTATTTGCCATTCTGCCTGCTGGAGTAGCTGTGTCCTAGGCCTGAGAAAACTGAACATGTTCTTGAATGCTGATGATTGCAGAGAAAGATTTTTTTTTATATCTTTGAAAAGATGTTAAGCAGTGACTGATCCAAAACATGTGATGCCCAATAGGTACCACAGGAAAAAGAATTCTAATGGGTGACTTTATTTCAGTACAAAACCAGGATTTTACCAGGATTTTTTATGGTTTACATTACTTGGCGGGGGGGAGGGAGGAGGATGGAACTAGGAGATCTCCATTCATTGTTGCATTGTATTGTATAAAAGTCAACATATCAGTGATATATATGTGGAATTCCTCAGTTTATCAGGATCAACTCTGACCAGTCTGTCTGGTATATTGAATATCTATTCAATAAAATAATTGAAATGTTTAAAAGAAAACAATTAAAAATATTAAAGACACAATAAGCATCCAGACTAGATCAAGTGTATTTCTGCAGTTTTCAGGCAATACTAGCAATATTTTTTTGCCCAGGTTTTGTATGATCTACTAGTACCTGAAGTCAGATACATTAAAGACTTTGTTTATGTCTTCATGATAATTCCTAAGTAAGTTCTCCAGTTTCATGCATCTTCCACTAAGTATTAATGTTTGAAGTTCTCAACAACCTTTCACTGCAGCAGGGGAGCTGAGCAGCTGAAAAACACCCTTTCACAAATAGGTGGTCCGATGGATAACGAACAAGCAAAGTGTCCTTGTGGCAAAGAACAGACTGTGGACAATCCATTCTTGGAGATACTGACAGCCCAACCAGACATGGTCCTAGGCAACTGTAATCTGTTTGGGGCTAAATTTCCTCTGAGCTCCTTCACAGAGTCTTACAGGATCCCTGAATGTGACATTTCCATTACTACCAGTACACAAGAGTTATCATTTAGGACAGGTTTGGGGTTTTTTTTGGTTAGGGGATTTTTGTTTGGTTGGTTTTTGTCTTAAAGACATCACTGGAAACAGGAACAGACTCAACAACCTGAATATCAGTCAGAGTGTGGTCTCAGTATCATATGCTGAATGTCACCGCACAAGAGCGAATGTCAGAATCTTAAACTAAAGGGATAAAATGCTCTGCTAGTTGGAAGGTTGCCATCCATGGATTCTACAGCTCATCAGGGCCTTCCATAGGGATCCATCAGGAGTTTACCTCAGATATAGCAAAAGATGAGACAACAAAATATATTTAAAATGCAATAGTTAAAATTCAAACCACACAGTTTTACAGGAAGCTTCTTGTTGACAGGCACTTTCGTACGTGACGAAAAGAAAAGAAGGAAACCAGTGCCAAATAGAACGTCCCCCTTGTCTAATAAATTCTATCTACTTCACAATGTTGCTTTCATTTTCTGAAGATCTTTGCCCCAAGTTAAGCAGATCTATACTAAGAAACACAGTAAGTAACCTTTGTGTGCTGTGTGACAAATTCTGCCTTGGTTTAGAAACCCTTAGAAGTTGATGACATTCATCAAAATAGGTTCCAGAGGACTCATATGTTTTACCCAAGCAGTTTTCCTAAAAGACCAAAGCAGCATTTATAGAACTTACAGAGTCACAGAAAAGCAGAAAAATAAAGGACTTAAGTAATTAATAGTTCTGGCAAAACAGAAATAATATGGACACTATCGCTTTACCTCCCTCAATACCATAGCTATTAATGATGACATAATTATTGATCCATTAGAATTTCCACTATAAACCTGCATTTTCTGAGGTGATATTAAAAAAGTTCCTTCCCTTAAATATCTCAGCCCAAATGCCAAGATTTTATTAAATCCTCTGCTTGCAAAGGATAAAGCTAAACACTTCCCTGCAATTTAAGATGTTTTTTAAGTCATAAACAGTTGTTTTCTTCTATTCCATTTTTAAGAAATATTCAGAATAAACAAGAAGGAAGAGTAAAAACATTTATCAAAGTTATGGCATAATGATACTTCACAATCTAAGGGCATTTCTATGAAGTACTTGATTACTATGCCTCACTTGACTCTAAAGCTTACTTATGGTCTTTCACTATCACTAAGTTATAAGAATGCAGTAGTTAAAATGTGTACCTTGAAAAAAATCTTAAAACATACATTTTATCAAACATGCAATCTGCATTTGAAGAATTTAAAATAACTCATCAGGCTGAAGACTGTGATAGTTGGTCAAAATCAACACAGCAGAAAATATTTCCATTAGATAGAACAGATAAAATCTGCCAGATTTAGTCCACAGAGATTTTTCATATGCGAACAAACCTCTCTGGGTACATATTTAGACAAATGATCAGAATATGGCCTTTTGGGTAAATAATATTTATTTATAAACACTCTGAGGAGATCATTCTATTTCTTACATTCTGGACACTACATTAAATATACAGAGCAAACACACTTTGTCAGGAGAACCATAATGGCAGTCAGAATCTTTTCTCCTGTGTATTTGCCTCCATGTAGTATCTTCACCAAAGAAATGCGGTCAGTGCTGTGTCACAACAATGACAACAGAGAACAAATTATTTTGGATTCCTGGTTCTCAAGAACTAAATCTAATTGCCATGCTTAGGAATAAAACAAACATTGGTAGAATATAGCATATGCTGGGATACAACATATGATAGAATCAGTTTCAGAAAAAAGATGTGACACTGCAGCTTAAACTAGAAGTCTTAGATCAAAAATATAAACCTGACATGCTACAGCTGCCTTACAGGCCTAAGATACTCCAAAAGGCAGGTTTTTTTCATGCTTGCAAGTTGTGTTATTTCAGCAGAGAGACTGCAAAATATTTTTGGTAAACAGTAAATTGACTAATTTTGAAGTAAAATCAATGTTATACTGATGATTGTTGTCCAAACTTACCAACAGAAAATACCAAACCAAGTTTTTTACTAGTAACTGGATTGTATATTTAAAAAACAAACAAACTTACTTCTGTACAAAATCTTAAAGCTTTTACCAATTTCTTTATCTCTATTTTTTAATTGTGTAAGACACTGAATTCAGAGAGACTATCCTACTTTCCCAACACTCTACTCTGCAATCCATAGAACAGCTAAGATTATGCTTGGAAATCCAGCTGGGTGAACAGGAAAACTAAGTTGGCAGTAGTCATGCACAAGCCTAATAAGATTTTCCAAAACAGTTCCTGAGCAAACAGTTTTCATCCTGCCACTGCTTCTGTTTTCTTGTACCCAGAAGTTTGAAGCTGCTTCAACCAACTGTTTGTAAAATATTGACCGTTTTATTTTAGGTCTATTTTTACCAACAGCTGCTCCACTGTAAAACTTCTCATTTAGTGGCAAGTACAAGGGAAAAAATTATAATAACGAAGGTTAGAATGACACACTGGTACCTGAGAGCAGTTAAACGCACTGGCAAAGAACATAGCAGTGTCCCAGAGAAAGCAAGTAATTTAACCGCATGGTTGCCTGCTCGTTACACAGAGAAATACAGTCTTGCAAGTTTTGCCTTCATCCTGTGCTGTGTGGAATAGCAAATCCCAGCATTTCATACAACAGCTGTTACGGTGAATTTATGAAGTATACACTCTTCATCTTCCTCTGTACCTTCCTTCCTTTTCCCCCCTTGATCAGACATCAGCAAAACAGGCATGACTGAGTCTGTTTTCTACCCTTTCCATTACTTATTTATGTATGTCTGCTCTGGGGCTATACAAGATGGTGGGAGATGTGGGAAACATTTTGCACATCACTGTTGCAAGATAGTACCAGTATAAATGGCACTGATATAGCAAAGTGTCTTCCCACAGGCACTAATTAAAAAGCAATAACCTCACTTGAGAAGTGTGTGCTTTCATTTCATTCCTTCAGTATTCAATTCACCAAAGTCTTTCTCCTTTCTTCCCTGATTACAACTACACATTAAAACCTGAGACAAATAAAGGTCGGAGAAAGATTTTTTTATTTTTTAAAAATAGGACAAATCTCTTTTGTTACTTTCCTGTGCAAGTTTTTTGTATAATGAGTTCAAGCTTAAAATTTCTGCCTAGAGAACCTTATTTTTAGAAATCCAGTGTGAAAGAGCTGCTTATTAACAGAAACCTGGGTTCTGATAACAGGCTTCTGACTTCACTGCCAGTTTCCTTTTGATGAAATATCAGTATTTTTTATATTTTCTGCAAAATGTTAACTTCTTTAAGAGTTATCTCATATCCATTCGAAAATACCTGACCAGTATTGCAATATGTGCATAAATTTTATATTCCTATGTGAACATACAAGGTTAGCCAAATTCTATTCTGACCGCAGAACAAAAGCAAAATCAGTGCAAGTAAACAAAGATGGTCCACTTTGCCCGAAAACATGCAGACAACTAACAGACTAAAAATTGAGAACAAACAAATGAGACCTCAGAAGTCACCAATGGGGAAAGAAAGGAATGGAGGGAGGAGAGGAGAAGAGAAGGCATTTCACTTTTATTTATGCTTTCCTGCTGCAGGGGACAGGTGAAGAGTCTAAGCTTAAGGACTGAGTCATAACCTACAACTCTACTTCCTACAAGCCTGTAAGTCTCCTTGGTCTCCATTGCTCTGAGGTAATGTAACTAAATTCAATAAAGTGCATTTAATTAATTGATTAGCTTTTAATTGAGACTTTAAACAGGAAAGAATTGTCTGTTTTTCCTGTGTAACGGGATGCTGAAGTTCCTACTCTGTTTTTAATAAAAAATAGACCTTCTTCCTGCAACAGACCTGTAGATGTAAGAATACCAGACCTCTAAAAAGGCTATGTTAGGTACGTGTAGAAGTTTAGACAGAGCAACTTGAAGTTCAACAGGGTCTACAAACATACTGGAGAAAGAAAGTCAGCTGGCTAATACTGAGTTTCTGACCTTCTGCCTCTGGGGTCCAAGTTAGCAAGTTTCAAGCCTATATGTATATTTACCCTACACTACAGTCTGTAATGAAGAAGTATATGGAGTCTGGTTAAAATTTCTCTCTCGTATCCCATAATGGATTTCAATATTTGATTTTATGTTTTTCTCTCTCCACGTATACTTATTATATTCACCAAGAATACAAGACATTTTCTGTTAGACAAATACTGTGAAAATATAAACACTATATAAACTGCTTATAAAGATTTTCACTTTATCTCACCAAGAAAGAAAAGACTGTTCTTGAATAAATAAATAGACTCCTTCCTTAAATCCCTAAATAATGAACAGGGGAAATAAAAACTTCTGATGGGTTGAAGAGCAGAACTGGTAGCACAGAAAGAAGAGAAGAAACTTTGGCATTAAGGTTGGTATCTTATCTGTTGAAGGAAACCATATATTCTGAAACTGATATATGCAGTCCTGGAGCAGGGGAAGAAGAATGATAACAATTACAATACCATTAATTTATGTACTTTCCCGTGGGATTTACAGCATCTTCAGGAAGTGTTTTGCAGCTGATTCTTCAGCACCAGGGTTGGTATCTATCTCAGGGGTTAGGAAGCTCAGCAACAACCACCAATATGGGATGAAGTTCTGCTATGCTCTATAATCCACAAGAACCATCTCACGGGCAAACATAAGGCTAGAAAATTAAAATGAATTCTGAAATCCAAGGGCAGACAGGCAGTGACAGGGATCTAAATCTAGGAAACTAAATTACCATTTTTGTAAATCTTGTGGCATAGTTAATGACAGATTTATTTTTCTCACAAGAGAAATTTTCGATTCCATCCTTGTTATTGGCATCTGAACTGAAAACACTTGTACAGCAAACAAGTCAATTTAACCAAAATGGTCTGCTCTTTAACCAGTCCACATAAGACTTTCTGCTACAGCAGTCCCAGAAGTAGTTTGTGGCTCTGATATGGTGCTGAATAATGGCTGCAGCAAATACTATTACTTTCTAAACGCCATTACAAAGACAAAAAATCATGATGGAAAATTTCTACCACAATACAAAGGCAGGAAAGGATTCCTTCAGCCAAAAGTGATGAAAAGGAGTGCAAAACTTTTGAAATTTAATTTTTCACAGAGGATTAATTTTCCTTTCACCTTTATGGGTGAGGATGAGGTATAACTTAAGTCAAGTATTACAGGTCTAAAAGTTTTACTTTAATGTAAAACAGTTGTAAGCAACAGAGAACAAACCTTCTGGGTTTTATGAACTTCCAAAGTCTACATATACCTGTATTTGTTTACTAAAGAGTAGAAAGAATGTACTAACTCAGTTGTACAGTATGTAGTTAACTGGCCATGAAGGAATATTGTATATTTATGATTACATAAATACACATAAAAAGTACTTAAAAAGACTTCGAGTGCACTATGCTTTTCAAACCATGAATAGGCATAAAATAACGTTAAAATAAAGAGAGAACTATGCTCTTGTTTGTTACACAACACCCCTGTTTACAGACTGTAAGTCTCTGTGTATCAGTGTTACTCAGGCACTGCACACTGAGATTGGTGCCTGAGGAGAGTCTTAGCCAGTGGGTCCTGCAGACACAAGTTGCACTGCAGGGATCTTGTTGTTTACATGATTTTACACCATACTGAAACTAGACTGAACACTAAAACAGCATAGTTGAAGCCAAGGATCGCTGTTTAAAATCCAATTTGCTTATCTGTTGCTATTTATCCAAAAGAGACCAATTATTCTACTTATTCCCAAACTGAAATTTTATTCCAGTGTAGACATGCTGCTGTTGGTGACAAATGGAGAGGCCTCTTCCGTCATGATCCCCATTTTAAAGGCATTTTACACACACACACAAAACTCTGTTTCCCCCATCCTCTCTCAGAAAGTCCTCACCTTTGTCTGAATTATCCCTCCCCTCTTGAGTCTTGTTTGCAAGGTGAAAGCATGAGGAAAGCCAAGGACTTGCTACATACAGTCATGTCCTTCTTCATTTCACATGGAGACTGATTATCAATAAATTCATCAAAATTTTAGCAGCAAAGTGGAAGTTGGCATAAGGTTGTAACAGACCACAAAATAACTTCTTTTGTCCATCTGTGTGCTTCCAATTTTTGTACATTAAGAGATACCTTGTTAGTAGGTGTGTTGTGTTGGGCTAACTTTTAACTCTGTATGGAGCTGTATGGCTGATCCTTGTCATTTCATCTTAAATATGAAGGCATACCTAGAGATTTCATCCCATATATTTCAAGGGAGTCAAATACCAGGAGGCAGATATAGAGTTAATAAAATATCAGAGCCATTGACAATAAAACACATTAAATATTGTACAACAGTAAGAATGAATACAATAAATTCTTTCCTATTTCCACATTATTCTACTTTATTTTGTTTTCAGGAGCCTTACTAGGGTTTTTTACATCATTCCACTACATTTTGCAACCATATGGTCAAACAGAGAACACAGTGACTAAGTGGTAGACTTCCAGCCTCAACAATCTGCATTTGAAAAAGAGCAGATCCATATGTTTTTCTCCTTTTCTTTCTCCCTCTCTCTTTTTTTTTTTTTTTTGCTGTGTTGTGTACCAGTTGCTACAACACTTGTCCTTTTTCACATAAGACACAGCATTTACAGGAGCACTTTGTACTGAGACAGTTTCAATTCCTGAACGTACAGGCAGCTTAGAGTTTACTCATTAAAAAGAGTCTGTCCCAGAAGTTAATCTACTGTCTTAGCTTTTACCAGCAGCTTTTGGATTTATGCACACTGTGTAATTGGAGAACATTGACATATAATTAAAGTACATGCAGACAGGTAAGTGTATTGCAAATTGTTTTTCTAAGTGGGATGCATCTATTTAGAGTAAACTAGTGCCAAGATTGTTGCAGTCTAATTCCTGACAGATCTAGTTTCTGAAATTGCTAGCTACACATTGCTGAGACTCATTAAAAGACAACATCAATGGCATGAAGATTTTTGATCTTTTCCTTATCATTAATCTCTATGTTACTGACACAGACCAGGTTCCTGACCAGCTGTTTTCAGGTAAAATATTTCTTTTTCAGATGTAAGAACAATAAATACAGGATCTTCCGTTTTATGCATGGTAGTCAATTCATACATATGTGCTTAGTACAGAAAATCCTTGCTGCAAGATAAAACTACCAAACAAGAAGTGAGGCTGCACATGCAATATGTTCTAATAAATGAAGTGCACCACTCTTAATATGCTTGATCACATTCAGTTTTAGTCAGTACTTTACTATTTGGAGGTGAATCTTTAAAGAAGAGGGAGCACAGAGTACTCAGTTACACTTATTCTCACTTGTGTATGCTTTAGGGGTCTCACATAACCTTATTACTGCAAAGGGAGTAAAATCAGGCACTGATTTGGCTCACTAGCCACAGTAGCCCTTCTTTTTTGAGAAAAGCCCCCAATTCAATTTCTCGCTGGAATGGATTTTTCTCAAATAAGGATAATCCTTCATTTAGTGTTTACACACTTGGTTACCTCTTAGCATTCCTCCCTGTCATATCAGGTTTTCAAATTTTATTAAAAATTGCCAGAATTCATTTATGCATTAGTTGGTTTTATTATAGTTATGGACGAGCTGGCATTCAACAAATTTTGCATTAGGAAATAATAGTCATGATTTTATCAAAATATAACAGGACCTATTCCAAATTTTACCTTCATTTTCTTGTGACATGTTGCTGTCCATGCATGTCCAACATATTCAGCCAGCACAAAATGAGTATCTGTACTGGCAAAAAGTAAACTATTTTTCACTCTCCCACCTTCTCCCTCCTCTTGTCATCTAAGACAGACACAAAGACACAAACACTCAGGCTCCCTGATTCATTTTATCAGAGAATATAGGGCAAAATGGACTACAGATAACTATGCGGCCTCCTTGAAGTATACAGGAAGATTCTGCTCACTGCACAGTTAAGGTTCAAGTAATAGGTTACATTTTAAATAAGAGCTACAAAATGTCAATTCTCTTCAATGGAACACACAAACTGAAATATGCTAGAAAGAAATAAAAACAGAAGAGAAACATAGGAGTCAAATGGAAGGAGAATTTTTCCAGCAGAGTATAAATATTTTAAGTAAAATTACAAAATTTGTAGAGTTAAAAGAACCTTAATCTAGCAGTTTCATTGTAGTTGAAGAAAAGAAAGCCTATGAATTCTAATTTCCTCTATAAAACACTATTTTGCCAAAATCTGCAATCTTAGCATCCATCACTGGGCCTGTATTTCAGGAAACAGCTTTTTAAGTTAGCCAAAAAAGCAGCAGTGAGACAGAAGGTAACAGAAAACCAAACAGGCAGCCTGCTGGCTCTCATTTCTGATCACAGCCTAGAACCTGAACTGCCCCATCCTGCATTCCTCTTAATTGGGTTAGCCACAGGGATAGGATAAAATCAGGCCTACCGTATGATAAAATCATAATTATGAATGCACATTAAAGAAGTATTATTGTCAGGTCAAGACTTGTAGGGAAATTAAGTGAAAAATTAACAAAAAAAAAAACTTCTCACACTTTCAAAAGCCAAGGAGTGAGGCAATATTAGTTTATTTTTAAAATCCATCCTCAATAAATAAACCTGTACATCACCATCATGAACTGATGGTATTTTCTAACATGGTCTTAGACCAAAAAGCCCTCACGTATGACACCACATAAGAAATACATTGCTTAAAATGCAAGTGAAAAAAGTGAAGTAAAACTGTTGCATAGTGAAAGCACACTTGTTTCCATGAGTTGGTATTTTGGCTTTTCTTTAGCTTTCCTTTTATGAATTTTTAGTACTGTACAAAACCACAGAGAATTCTTTCCTATTAGCCCAGAATAAAAACAAACCATGGTTTGTCACCTTAATATTGACTGAACTAATTTATATCCTATAAGGCAGGAGATGCAGATATAAGCTGTTTACTCTGATGGCACCTGAGTGCACTACTTTAAATCCACTTTGCTTCTCACCAGAAGTATTGTCACACTTCAGACAGTGAATTAATCTGGTGACTTGACCTCAACAGAAAGGTCCATGAGGCTCAAGACTCAAGCAAGTAACCAGAAGGTTTTTCAGCTTGGTGATTGTTTGTCACAAAATTGTATTCAATTATTTCTAACCACATACAGGAGGAGCTTGGAAGTTTCTGGACCTAAGCTAAAGCAGATATATCTAGACAATCAGAAGAGACTGTGTATTAAAACAAAATTATTCTCCTACTCTTAAGCATGACCTAAAACACCAGGAAAATCTTGGGTTGAACACATTCTTGCCTATTTGCCTAAGTTTATTAGTTTCAAGCAAGGAAAACAATTAGATCTGACTGAAATGAAAAACTTAACTCCATCTGAAGCAAAATTTTCCAAATCAAGCAAGTCAAAATGTACTGAGAGAATATGAACAACCAGAACGAACATGTTGCTCAGATGAGGACAGTGCAAAAGCCTCGTTGCTGCACAGGTGGGAGTGTATGAGCAACCAGGCAAACTGCAGCCTGAGGGAGGACCAACACACTTCATGTAAATAGTGAGAATATACCCTGCCATGACATCTATATTGGTAATGGAAAAATAACACTATCTTTGGTCATTTCTTCAAAGTTATGGACATTACTCTGCAACAAGACAGCAGTGTCTACAGCTGGCAGGCTCTGTGCAGAGGTAAGCAGAAAAAAAGCCAGCAAAAACATCTCTTGGTGCCCTTTATGGGAGAACCTGAGGCATCAGCGAAAATGTAGTGCCTTACTCTGAAAAAGGTAACTTCTGCCAGCTGAGCTGACTTTTTTGACAGCACTTATGGAAATAAGGACATGCCGAATACACTGATTCTAATGAATAAAGCCTGAATTCAAAATTTTTAAAGAAAGTGACCAAACCTAGAACTTGGGGATGTACAGACAATTGTACAGACAAATTCAAAACAACTGCAAATACTTCCACCATCGGATCATAAACAGCTGATGTGCACAAGCAGATCAAATCAAAGTAAACATACCATGACACTTTCTTCACCCACCTTTTATGACGGTGTGCAAATAAAGTCAAGAAAAAATTCAGAGTTCAATGTTACATGGATATTTGTATAGTTAAAAACAGGAAAAAAACAAACAGACTCCTGAGATTATCAAGTTCTTAACAGAGGAGCATGCACTATGTTTCAAAAATATCCCAAAACAAAGATAAACCTCTTCTACATTCAGAATATACCACTAAATTCTTTTTTTCTGCATAAAAAAGCAGGATTTAAACATAAACCATTACTGCAGCGAACCAGGGATGTCTTCTTTTGTTCAGCTGCTTATAGCAGAAAAACTTAAATGAGTACTAACAGTTTATTTGTGGATTACTAACTCGTCATCACACCCGAGAAAAAGGGGAAAACTGTCATTAGAACACTGCATACCCCTGCCAAGAAAGTTAAAACCATATAACTACCATGGTTGTGGTTCCATCATGATAAAGATATCTTATAGCAATGAAGCTCTGAGAAAAGCTTTAATGAATTTGAACTTAATACCTTTAAAACACAATCCTATCAATATAACAAAATTATGTGATTTTTTTTTAGTTACAGAAGTCTGAGCTTTCATTTATGTAATACTTAAGTATCCTAAACCTTTCTTATTGAATAATTCAGTCCAAAACCAGAAAAAAGCCCACAACCTCAGACACTCCAATCATGAAGATTTGAAGGGATTTCTTCCAAAAAGAAGTAGAATAGAGACCTGTTAATAGTTCTTTTAGAGGTTAACAGTCCCTTTAATATGTTTTAAATTAACCATGTTATCAAGAATTTAGATCAAATTATTACATCAAAATACTATAGACAACAATAATAATTTAAACATAGGTCAGCTTCTTAATGGAAATGAAGGAGCACTTGTAAGAAACTAGTTTGACATTTGTTACTTCTGCTACTACGATACCTTAAACAAATACACTTATTTTTCCCTCTTCAGTCAGCTGGTGACTCAGATATTCCAGCATCTTAAAAGTTAAAAAGAAAATTCCTGACCCTTTAGAATTGTTTAATATTCATCATTATGAAAAATATTGAACTAATGTAGTGCCAGCATGATCTCTGTTCTCACAGCTATCTAAGGAATAATACTGGGAAGACAGAAGTTTGGCTGTACTTTAATAAAGAAAGCAAATTACAAGAGTTACGCACAGGGACATCTGAATCTCAGTGGCAGCTGCCATACTAAAAAAAAGCCCAACTGTCACAGCCTATGATTTGTTTGTACTTTAATACATTCCAGCAACACATTCACAGCACATTTTGATATTATTTAGTGGAAAAGGAGATCTAAAAGATATAGATATTTAGAGGGGGAGAGAGAAAGAGAGTGGGACAGGAAGGCAAGATCAAGAAGGATTTACCTACATACGCAACTTAAGATGTCAGCAGGGGAAATATGGCTGTAATGTTTAAAATGCTGAAGAATATTCATTATATCTACTTTGATTATAAAAGGCTAAGAAACTTTGGAAAGAGGTACTTTCTTTGTGAGGGGAGGAGTTACTTCCTGGCAAAAAGAAGGCCATCTTTACATGTAGTTAAGACAGTAAGGTCAGAGCTGCCAATAATTAATATGCAAAGAAAGTAACTTTTCATTCCCCTGGCCAACAATACCCATTTGTGAGTGCAATATGCAAGCAGAGAGAAAGTGTGTTCCCTCCCTGGATACATTTCTGACCCCAAAATACCCCAAACTAAAGCTGAGTAAGGCTCACTTATCACTGGTACTCTTTTTTTTTTTTCCCCAAAAGGTATACTTCCAAACAAAAAAACATAAAAAAATTAATAGAAATTGCACGAGACGTATAAAAGAGTGAAACAGATTAAAGTTCACAACCTAATCTACATTTATGCATTTAGAGAATGTGTAATGTTACACAACACCAATTCAAATGCAATTAATATTTTTGACAAAACAAGTGATACTCTGAGCATGATATTTTTTACTAGTCCCAGGCCTTCCATGGTATACTGAATTAAACACTAGGGATGATCTCACTTCTGTGTATAAATATTTGAAGGGAGGATGTGAAGCACGCCGATCCAGGCTCTTTTCAGAGGTGTCTAGTGACAGGACCAGCAGCAATGGGCACAAACTGAAACACAGCAGGTGCTGTCTCAACATAAGGAGTAACCATTGTACTGTGAGGATCACTGCGTGCTGGCAGAAAGGCTGTGGAGTCTCCATCCCTGGAGATACTCAAAAGGACATGATCCTGGGCAACTGGGTCCAGGTGGCTCTGCTTGAGCAGGGAGGGTTGGACCAGATGACCTCCAGAAGTCCCTTCCAACCTCAACCATTCTGTGAGTCTGTGCTTCTCTGATATCACAGCAACTGCAGGGACAAGATACACCAAACACTATCTGTACTCCTAGGCATAAATCTGTCCTCTCTGGCAAATGGCTTTATTAGACATTTGATTCAGAATCTCATGTAAAAGTTTTATCAGAAAGTAAATTTGGTAACTGTTTTCTTTTTCATTTATGACTGTTGTCACCCAGGCTGGAGAAACTCACTTTAGGCTCCATATTAAAAGGCAGTTTTATTTTCACAGCATGACTTGAAGCAGTACATAATACCAAAGTCATTTTCCCTGTCTCCAATAGTTGGTATATTTTCCCAGCTTTTCAGCTACTTTATAACATGTAATCTCTCTGAAAACACATACTGCAATAAATATTATAAATCATGCATAGATATCTCAGAGCTTATAATAGAATTAGGAGTTAAAATATACTTTCTTATCCCATTAAAATGAAAGAAGAACCTATATTATTTTTTCAATATAAAGGCAAAACTCTTTCCTGTGCCAAGTTTATTTTGCATGAAAGAATTGCTGTTCCTGTCTTTTGAAATGTATGGAATATTTTTTTTCATAAATCAAATATCTATTTGTTTCCATTTATTGTATATTACAATTGATGTCCAATATAATTAATTTTTTCTTAAGGCATATTTAAAAAATAAACTAAAGAGATAGCCAAAAGCCTGAATAAAACCATGTCAAGTCTTCTGAATCCTCCCAACTGTTCTCTTCAGATGGAGCTGAGAACTTTGGAGACCAGCCACAATGGCAGTGTCACTGTGTGAGACAGGTGCTAGAATGAGACTGTCCTTTAAGAGGTTCACTGGGAGGTGAGACTCGAAGCCAAAGACAGAAGTAGAGAATAAAGAACAAAATGCCTTTGAAATACTTTTGCAGTCACACAATGTTGAGCTTTCTTACTTCTCTAAGTCCCATAGTATCTTAAACAGGCCCCAGGAACATTTGTTGAAGCAGCCTCCCCAGGTTGTGGCTGGATTTGGCAGAATCTAACATATCATAAAAGAAAACATACTTCTTAAGGTGGAAATTCAGGTGTTTTTTGTGGTTTTTTTTCCTTCTGATATCCACTGTATTAAAACCAAGGAAGACACTAGATAAGCAATGGCAGAATCAGACCTGCTGACCCCTATGATCATTCTTAGGAAAGTTCCACCAGTAATTACAAATTCTGAGTCAGCTCAGCATTAAATTTATTTAATGCTGATGCTCTGCACCAGGTCACTGCAAGCAACACGAGAACAATATGGAAGAGTGGATGACAAGAGTTCCTTATGAGGATGGCACCTGTGGAACTACAGTAAAAATACAAAAAATATTGGCCTCTTTGATCAGGCCTATTATTGGTAGATTCTCCTTTGCTATGATGGAAAAATAATCCTTTCTGAAACAGGTTTTATTATTGGAAGCTGCTCAAACTATCTAATGGATATGAAAGGTAGAGGTTTTGTATCTGGCATGGACTTGGACATGAATGACAAACACCATTAGGAGACAGGGCTTACTATCAAAGTATAGCTCCGCATCAAGGGTGTCAGCAGTGCATATTCATGGCTCACCTGTCACCATCAGAGCAGTTCATAAGAAAAACAAGTGCACAAAAGAGTACATTTCCCTGTGCAGAGCAGAATATGCCTGATTTCCCTCTGGAATCTTGGCACAGCTGGGCTTGGCCTACACAACAGAATAACACATCTGTATCTTCAGGTGTTCGCTCAATCTCGATAAACACTGGTTCACTTAAAAAAAGTAGGCTTATGATTAAGTGCACTGAGTTAATATAAGTAATGCAGAAGGATTTCCTGAATCTGTGGAAATCCTGGAAAAAATTATTCTGAGAGCTCATTTTCTCTGCACTAGTCTTCTCAAGGCAGCATTAACATCAGTGCCCAGTGGTGGTAATTTGATGTCAGAATCGAGACATTTCCCATTATTTATGTAGAAAGAAGCACATATATTGAATACATGTAATTTCCTGTAAGTACCACTTCTGTCAGCCAAATTCAGGGAAATTAAGCTATTTTTGTACTAACACATTCATTAGCAGGAACCCAAAAATAAATGGTTGTTTCACATTTGTTAGTATGACCAAGGAACACACATTACAGTGGTAACTTTCCTATGCACAGTATTCAGCAGAAGTAATTTAACACATAGTGTTTGTCATCTGTTAGCTAAAATATATCAAAACCATTTTTATCCTCTCAGCAGACATGTAATTTTGCTAAGACAAATACCTACGTCACCCAGCCTCAAGAATTCAATCACATTTTTAATATTTTCCTAGCCTGTAAATGAGATCATACTTTATCACATACACCTCAATAGGTGTTTATTTTGTGGTTTAGCTTCAAAGGGCAAATTGATTTTTTGTTACCTGAGTGCAATATTACCCCAGCAGTGTAACCAGCAGAGGGGAGAAGCTGACTCAGCAGCGGTGAGAGCTGCATAATTTCAGAGGTGCTACTTGGTCCTTTTTCTTTCAGTCAGCCTTGCTCCAAAGCAGTGGGCAGTACTGAGCCAGGATACAAGTAATTAATTCCAGGAAAAAATGTGATCTGAAACAAGCACTGTTGAGGGGTCCTACACTGAGGAATGGAGTTTTACAATAGTACATACAAAAAAGAAGTAAAAGTAAACTGCCTTTTTATATTACTGAAAATCTCTGCTAAGCTTATATTCATTGAAAAGAAAACACCATTTAAATAACTTAGATGGAATTAGGAAGTAAGAATGCAAAGAAAATTATTATCTTAAAGATCTCTCCCTAGGAAATATGAAAGTATAAAATTCCAAATGCCACACTATCATTGATTAGGATGTCTATGACCTGTTATTTGTCAGTCCCTGAAAGGCATTCAGAAGAGTGTAGTGCTTCACCCTCACAGAGCTGTGATGTACCGCACAGCCTGCACTAACTGACAAGCCCAAAATGACAAGCCTTTCATGATTCCAGAGAAACAAAATTCAGCAAATGCACATTTCTTTGTTAGGTTTAAGATAAAAAGCACTAGATGAAAGCAATGTCCCTAGTATGACAAATGATGGAAGAGCAGTTCTGTGGCAGAGACAGTTTACAAAACCTGTGGAGGCTCTACTGGAGCAGAGACAGCAGGGACAGCAACAAAACTGCATGCACCAGATGTCCTCTAATGGGGAGAAACTAAGCCTTATCGCAGCTGCAGGGAGTTAAATCAGATCTGAATACAACTTCCCATGTCTGAAAAGACCTGATATAATGATGTGAACCAAAAGGAACACTTGAAAAGTATAGAAGCTAGGACAAACTTCTTTGGGTCCTTGCACTAGAGGACAGACTGAAAATTCAACCAGTATGAACTACCAAGGACACAACCAGAGGAACAACCAAACAGTAATGAGTGCCCACACTAGAAATGGCCTCACCATAGCACCTGTGGCTCAGCAGGGAGACCCAAAGTCTATTTAACACACTTCAATCCAGACTCTTACTCTGATTGAATTCAGTATTATGACAAATCCATACCAAATCAAGTGTTACTATCTTTTGCACCAGGAGTACGCGACAGAGTCACATTGAAAAAGTCTGGGTTTCTGTATAGACTGGTGCATAACAGTTTGCAGAATCAGATACAGATACACAGATACATTCACAGATACACATTTTCCTTTTCAATGTACGATTAACACTCTGAATGTTAACATTGTTATGGGTCCAAAAGAAGAACTGCAAATGTGGCTGCTATAATCAGACTTGGCTTTGTGGATTTGGGGTTTTTTTTTGTTTGTTTGGGGTTTTTATGTTTTGTTTTGGTTGGTTGGTTGTGGTGGAGGTTTTTATGATTATTTTGTGTTTTCTGTTGCCTGTTGGTTTTGGTTTTGTTTTTTTGGTTGGTTGGTTGGTTTGTTTTGGTGGGTTGGTTTGGAGGTATTTTTGTTGTTGTTTTTGTTTTTTTTCTGGAAAGAATACCACAATAGAATGATGCCTCCTGAAAAAAATAGAAGCGTTTTATGATATGAAGAAAACCCCAACCAACCAACAAACAACAATGTGAAACTAATGTCTAAAATTTTCAACTTACATGAAGAAAGTTACTGGTAGGCTGTAGGTGGTGTAGTGGTGGTGTAGTATACACCAGGCTCCCACACTCCAATTTTCCAGACATGTTTCTGTGCTTGATTAATTAGAGAAACTCAGAAGAGATGATACTTTTGCAGTGACTGATTTTTTTCTTATAGTTAAATCAACGTGGTATATATCTCCCATAAAGCATTAGGTCATGAAATGTTCATAAAACGCCAGCCTAAGTGTCAACTGAAAAATTACAAATTTAATATTTATCTGGATGTCTTTGGTAAAAATAAAAACAGTGGGCTCTTTAATTTCATAGAAATATAGTATAATAAATTTACTCTGAGCATCATATATTAAAATAATGCTATGCAAATAGGCATGACAGTTAAATAAGGTTTTAGAATAAGACTGTTTAAATGAATAAGTAACAATTTAAAATGTCAGTCCACACACCATGAAAAAAAAGAAAGCTCAATTTAATTAGGTTGGTCATTTGTGGCTTAGGTAGGAAAAGGATTAGCATGTAGAGTAAGGGAAGGCTGCCCAAAGCTTTGTGTGGGTTTGACACAGGTATTCACTTTCATCTCAATAAAAGAATTAGTGTAACAAATGTTGGCTTACACAGTGCTTTGGTGCTTATGGCACAAGAGAGCTCCTCAAGAAACTTGCTGTGCTGCCATGCGTATAGTAGTACAGACAAGCTTTTTTTACCGTTTGTTCATATCAACTTTATTTTGACTAATTTCTCTATAAAAGGAAAATCATTGTAGTAGAGAAGATGTATATCAGCAATCATTGGCACAGTCCAGTGGGATTGGAGGGGAATGATAGAGGGTTTGGGATAATATATGAACTTGAACTTTCTTTAATGTGCATAAAGGTCAATTGATTGACAGTAAGATTTTTTAGCTGGACAGAACTTGCCTATTGTAGACTGCAATGCATTGAAGTAAGCAGAGCAGACACACTGCATTTGCTGCAAGGGCCACACTTCTGCCTGGCCTTAATGCAAAGAGGTCTCTACACAGTACTGAAAAATAAATGAGTCAGTACATATCAGAAGCCTCTCCGGCTGGAAATATTTCTGGTCTCCCTGGAGCATCGATCAGAAAATGACAAGAGATTCACAAGGGCCAGGCACATGCCAAATCTGTACCTAATCTTTACAACCACAGAACTGAGGTAGATGCTTCGTATTTATAAAACAAATTGACTGTTGCACAGCATATTCATGGCACCAAAATGTGCACATGTTGCAAATATTGCGTTTCCCAAGTCCAGAGGACCGACAGCCCAAACTGCAGGACAGCATGCTCACTGCTCCTAACTACTGTACTCTTCTTGAATTTGAGAGAAAAAGAATAACAACAGATTTTCATTGTTTTGCAGAACAGTAACAAGAATCTTAAGTGCAAATTAATTTCATAGACAAGCACTATTTAAAAACTGAAACAGAGTAAAATGATCATTTTATACTCTCCAAAAGATATCTCCCTTTTGTCTTTTGTACTTTTATGCTGAAGTACCTTCTTCAGTCTTCTGAAAGAAGGAATTTTTTTAATCCATCTTGAATATTGGAACAGCTTCCACTACAAATTTCCAGCTACTCTCTTTTCATATTTACTGTAAAATATGCTCATAGAATAAAGCATTTATCAGCTTGTGTATATTTATTGTGTCATTGACCCTGTAGTTGCTAAAAGAATGTCAGCCCATGTACATGCCAGGCAATCATAACTTATTTATAAGTACACCATACTGTAACTTTTCATAATAGGGTTTCCATCATGAAGTTATGAGGAATTCCTGGGAGACAATAAAGGGTTGGATTTATTTGTCTGTTTGTTTGTTTGGGTTTTTTAAGTCTCCAAACCAAAGAACACTGGTTTTAGCAGATACTGTAAAAGCTGAAAACTTTGGAAATTTATTAAATAAAAGGAACATAGTGATTCCAAACCAAACAACACAGATGCAAAAGTCATCATTGCCAAAAACAGGTATGCCGAAGGAAGCCACTGAGTCTAGCAAAGGACTCATGTAATGTCAACGCCATGCACAAGATTCAGTGCTAACACCAATGTGTTTCAGCAGCACTGACTGCTTGTATTCCAGCTGAATACTATGCTGCCTCTGTTTTTATCAGTCCTACAACTGGAAATGTACACTAATGGTGACTTCTCTTGTATCTTGATTTATATGTGATTCAAGCCTATACTAATCACCAATATTTAAATGAACTTTTTAGAAAAAAAAACCAATCCCCTTAGATGTGTTCTTCTGGAACACCATAAAATGCCATACTTTGAAACCTCTGAAATAAATCAGAGACAGTCAAGTAATTCAGAAGTAGCACACAAAGCTTGAAGGAGTTTGTTATAGCTTTTTGAATTAGATGTGCATAAGCATGGTATGATTTATTCTTTTCCAAAAGAATATAGGAGCTGTGTTTTTAAAGGGCCTTACACTGCTATTACATATAAAGACATTGAAGCACTGTGCTACACGGAGAACAGGAAGCTGTAATTAACCACTTTAAACCACAGCAAAAGACAAGTTCAAACATTCGAACATGTGCCAAGTCTAAAAGTCCCTGCCCCAAGCTATATATGGTACAGCTCAGTCTCCTTCAAAACCTAAGCCTCTCACATTACAAACCTAGTTGATAAACACTGATTTATGAGAGGTGGGACTCTCATTCAACAGTAACACAACCAGCAAAATAAGTAGCAATTAAAAAAAACTCCTCTACCACTTTACACTGATGCACATTCAAGTCAAACAACATGACCCATTGTAGAATGCAAACCAAGTTTGATAGATCTACTAACCTTCTGTCCCATCACAATATATTTTCTTTCACTTTACATGCTGCAACTGGTCTGGAGGGATTAATATTCTCATTTGCACAGCCACTCAAGACCCTTTAATCTCATTCTATAATGGCCACAATCTAGCTCTGAGTTCAGGTCTTTCTGTGGCTTAACTGCTCCAAGCTTTGAATAAGCATCTATAATCCCATCTTTTTAGCTTACATTTACCTGTATACATTGTACATACCACTAGGTTAATCATTAGTCCTTAAAATAGAGAGCTAAGTATGTCTTTCCAGGACTGGCGTTCTAGTCTACACTGTGTTCCTTTCATATGCTGCAAATAATGGAGATAGGGAAATAATTTTTCAAAAGCCTTTGAATTACTCTTCTCATTTATAAACAGAAAGAAAAAGAGCAAGTAGGAATACACATATACATAGCCACACTTATGCAAACAGAAAAAGCTTGATAAATCAATTCCATATACTCCAAAACCTTGAAAGAAATCCAAAAAAGCTTACCCTTGCCAACGTCAGGGTTCCTTGTTTACACACATTGCAGCGGACCCTCAGCTTCCCAGGCTTCACAGCTTGGCAGAAATTTTTGCAAAAAACATAAAAACTGTTGTAACTAGCTGCACCTGTCAGAAGGAAAAAACAAATAAACAAACAGAAAACAACCACTTTTGATGCCTAGTGAAAATCAGTAATCAACAGTTGACTCTGTAAGTGATAAGTTAAAATAATTTTAAGTTCTGAAGACACCATTGTGATCATCTTACCTTGCCTGGTCTAGTTCTTAACACCTTCCAGAAGCTCCTGCTTCTTGATCAATAGTTACATGTGGACTACACTGCAACTCCTAGGAAATGCATCCCATATGCAGTTTGAGCTTACGCTGGGGGAGCACCAACTGCAATCTTTGGCAAGTGATGTATGATATTAATTACCCCAGCTCTCCATAATTTGCATCTTACTTGTCTAGCTGAAAGTTTTATGAGGTCAAATTGCATGAAAATTTCTTTGGATGAAGTTAAAAAAAAAAGATGAGTTTGACTGATACCATAGAAAGAAAACAAATATTTAACCTAGCAAATTTACTTTTATTCATGGAAGACTGGGAGCCACTTCTTTATCCTTGCTGGCAGTCATAAAACCTAGCAAAGTTTGTAAACTGCTGCCAAGATATTAGGCCAAGTAAATTTTCAAGGAAAATGAAATGAAACGCATTCTGTTCTGTGAACCTTTGGAACAGAATGCAACATGCAGAGAATTGTGAAAGCCCAGGGCAATGCTAATGAATTTGATTTCACAGGCAATGCTGATCACTGCTTTGAGTAAAACAGGCTACTGGCATTCCTTAGAAAATTTTGAAATACCCACAGCATGGTTTTAATCTAGACTATACATCTACCAGTTCAGAGACTCAAGCTTATTACCAGAAGTTGAACTAAGACCAGAATAAAGATTTCACTCATTGACAATGGTGAACTTCGGAATCAGTAGCAGTCCCTTAGATGAAAAGTTTTTTCACTGTCTTCCTCCCTCCTTCCTTCCTTCTTCTATTTCTCCCTACATTCATCAGCAATATACTGTTTATATACATTTGAACCCTAACACATTACCACAGTAAATATAACCTGGAATAATATTTTCAAACATGGCTTACTTGCTCTATTTTTACATGTTTCTTACATGGTAAATGTCAGCTGCTGTGTCTTGCCAACACAAAATGCCTATCAATTACATGCTATATCTATTTGTGGGTGTCCTCATACAAATGTGCTCAAATATAATATGAATGTAACTCAAATGTAATTTCAGGCTCCAAAGCTCAACCTCAGAGAATTATGCCATCCAAAAAACCTTTTTTACTATGAAAAAGTGTGCAGATGTCTACAAAGAATAAGTACACTGCTGAAAGAAGTAGTTTTGTAATATTTCTTCACTTTTTCAGAAACTAATATTATATAGGAGTGCATCAGTGATGTATCCAATACTAACTTTAGTCAATTGATCTACTTAGTATTTTCACTGTTCTTCCCTGGAGAATGATAATCACCATACCGCAACATAAAGCATAACAGAACTTAAATTCAATTTAGTTGTTATGGAAAATTGCCACACATCCATATATTCACACACATACAAACCAGGATAGGCCTACAATAAACAGGATGATTTCAGCCACTTATTCCTGACTCGATCTCAAACTGCAGGAAGCGAGACCAGAGCCCATTCCCTATTCTGTCACCACCAACCCTCTCCCATTGTCTCAGTTTCTTATATGGGTTGTCTATTGGGATTACTAAAACTGCTGCTTCTATTCACACGTAGAGGCACTTATCCTTGAGTAGTTCTGTGGTGTCACTGCTCACTGTCCTTGTTTGGTCCTACTCTCCAGAAGGATTCCTGCCAGAAGGATTCCTGCCACGACTCTAATGAAACCCTTCCAGCTAAACAGAACCATCTGAGTACATGAGGCCTTACAGCATAAAATATTTTGTTAATTGGCTGATGCCTTTCCTGATCCAGTCCTCCACTCCCTGATGTCTTATGTCCCTGTCTCACATTTTCTGCCAAGTTTATTTCAAGCATTAAAATACTTGAGGCAGGAATCATGCTCTATGTCTGTGTTCTAAGCTCATTCCATCTGGACTGAAAGATAAAATTATTTTATTGATAATACTCTGCAAAATGTTCACAGGATAGTATGGCATAAATCAGCATGACTGAATACTGCAGTAAAAAATAGTAGTCATAGGAGAGGCCGAAAATGACACATATTGCTGATTTACTATAGAGGATAAATCTTATGCATTAGCTTGATATTTGCTCTGTGCAAAAATAGACTACATTACTTCAATATTCATTTTTCTTAGCACTTGCAATTTTGTTTTCCCTTTTCATGAATATAAAAAGTCCCTCCAAACACATCCCCTATGCACAAATTTGAAACATGAGAAACAAATTTGTAATCTAATGGGTTGGAGCAGTTAAGCAGCACAGATCTATTCAGAGACATTCAGAGAATGTCTGCTATAGCAAAGAAAAAGGAAAGGCACAGCATGACAAGAGGAATGCACTGATTTTAGAAGGAACGTGTTAAATAGAGTTTTCATTCACTATTTTATGCAGATGTGCTGATCACATTGCCACAAAGTGCAGTTACATCACTAGGTGTGTGTCCTGAGCAGCATCACCAGGAAAAACAAAGACTGAACTAAAAATGCAAATGCTGAAAGACAACTAAGAGCAAAATACTGATGGCCAGCATTAAACTCTTCACTGACTTGTTCATGTCACCGCCTACATTAGTATGGCCCTTGGCTGAGACTCCATCCCCTTGGACCTCTTTTCAGAGGGGAACTGAAAGAAACAGGAACAAGGAAATCTGTCTCATGCACCAGTTCTGATGTATCATAATTACAAAAGATGTAATTATGGTACTGTGCCAGTAGTCACCAAAATTGCTGCAGAACTAACTATATAATAAATGTATGAGGCACGCACCTTTTGGGTGTATAACTGGAGTTGGTTGACCCTGGCTGGACAGCAGGTACCAACCAAGACACTCTAACACTCTCCTCTGCAATTGGAGAAGAGAAAATATAATGAAGGGTTCATGAGTTGAGATAAGGACTGGGGGAGATGACTTAGTGATCACTGTCATGGGCAAGCCAGACTCTAAATGGGGATATTAATTAAATTTACAACTAACAGAATCAGAGCAGGAGAATGAGAAGTAAAATAAATCTTGAAACACTTTCCTTCCATGCCCCTCTCCCTCCCAGGTTCTACCTCCTCTCCCACAGCAGCAAAGACAGACATGAATGGGCATTATGGTCAGTCCATCCCAGGTTGTTTCTGCCACTGTTCAGGGAGAGGAATATCTCCAGTGTGAGTCCATCCCACAGGCAACAGTTCTTCACAAACTGCTGTCACAGGGGTCCCTTTTCCATGGGGTGAAGTCTTTCAGACAGAGCCAACTCCAGTGTGGGTCCCAAAAGGCCAGAAGTCCTACCAGGAAAACCTGTTCCAGCCTGGGCTCCTCTCCCCACAGGTCTGCAGGTCCCTGCCAGGACCCTGCTCTAGCATGGCCCTCCCACGGGGTCACATCCTTCTTCATGCATCCACCTGCTCTGATGTGGATCTCCTGCATGTGCTGCAGGTGGATCTCTGCACCCCCATGGACCTCCATGGGCTGCAGGAGCGCAGGTGCTCCATCACGGTCCTCACCATGGGATGCAGGGGAACTTCCGCTTTGGTGCCTGGAGCACCCCCTGCCCCTCCTTCTCCACTGACCTGGGTGTCTGCATTGCTGGCCACATGTTCTCACTCTGTTTTTCTCTGGCTTCAATTTTCATCAGCTCAAATAACTCTTTTTTTTTTCCCCTTCTTACATATGCTATCATGGAGGCGTTACTATCATCCCTGATGGTCTCAGTCTTGGCCAGCTGATATTGGCCCTACCAGACATGGGGAACACTTCTGGCAGCATCTCACAGAAGCCATCCCTGTAGCCCTCCTTCTACCAAAACCTGGCCACACAACCCCAAAAATTTAATAAGAATCCAGAAAACAATACCTATTTTGCAGCTTTCACTTTCAAATATTATCATATAAAGCCATTTATTACAGGCTCATTTTAGTAAAATGCTCATTGGTTTTCTCTATAGAGTTCACTTAATTTTGTTGGTTTTACTGGCCAAAAAAACATGTATGAAGATACAAATGCAAAAGGCTGCTCATTTATGATCTATGTCAGGATGTGTCTTCTCATTCCAGTGAGGCACACTCTCTCTTTTCTACCTTTTCAAAGCTAATTTCTTAACAAATATCCCATCACAAAAAAAAAAGGCTTAAAACTGTTCAGTCTCTTTAGTGTTTTATATAAAAAGAGAAAGTAGCTTTCTTTGATGTGTATCCCAGTGTTTTGTACTGTCTTCCTATTTAGGTTTTTTAGCTCCTTAGGGCCTGAATTACTTCCTTTTTTCTGTGTTGTTAACGATGACCATGTTGTGGGAGTTTTGTACACGTTAGCGATAGCACAGACCAATTATTGTGATATGCGTGACTAGTTAATGAGAAAACATTAGTCATAATGACTATAGACCTGATCCTGAAATCACTAATCAGTAAAAACACCATTATCATCTATATGATGGTTTAAGTGAATAAAATCTGAATAGGGATATTAGTAGCTAACCTACTGTTTTCATCTAACTGCATTTTCATATAGATGATAATGATGAGTCTTTCCTACAATCAGCTTTTTAAAAGAGGACACAGCTACAGGAAGTCTTCCAACAGATTGAAAACTACATAAAGCTAGCATTGTTTCAGATTCCATTATATTTACATTTAGAGTAGTTGTAATTTGTAAAATGTAGACTGACTGTCAGAGACCTCAGACTATTTCAGCAATCTGCACACACGTAATGGAAAATAAACAGTTCGAAGTGAACAAAAAATACTCTTCCACCTGTCTTCACTTTAATGACTTGGCTTGATTCAAAACAGTAGGAGGAAAAAACATCTGAAGTGTAAGCCCAGAAGTCTCAAAGTAGTGAAAATTTCCACATAAAGCTGAATTATTTAAAAAAAAAAAGTGTAGAGGATGCACTTCTGCACTTGAAAAAAAGGATATTACTTATAAGATCCCATTCACTTTCCAAAAAACCTGGTATATTCTGCCTTCAAACTTTTCCTCTTTAACCACTGTTCTTTACCTGCAAAGATTTCACAGAGCACATAGCTTTCCTCCCCAGACCCATCTATGAAACTTACCACATTTATGAAAATTTGTACCTGTTTTAGATTATGCTTATTCTTTATGATGGCTATCTAATTTAGAACATGAAAATGGCATTCCTTTAACAGCTAGATTTATCCAAACTGGTTGCACTATATTCTAGTGAGAAAAATGGACACTTTCAAGGTTTGATTCAATTCATCCTAAAGTAGATATAAAAAGATATAAACATGTCAGATAAATTGTGTCCAGAAGGGTCTGTTTTTCTCTGTTGAGGGAAATTAGAAACACTAGGTCTGGTAGAAATGTCTACATTGCAAACCTCTAAAATTAAGAGACAAGAACTCATGAGAAAGAGCTGCAGTATTTTGAGGTAGGAATAACAATATTAAAGAGACTCAACCTGAAAAAAACTTCACCATAATTCTTTTTCTTGAAATTCAAATACAATTTGCAGAATGTCTATGGACCTCAGGTAACTAAAGTATATGGAAGAGACAGCTATTTAGAAAAAAACAAATGGACTTGTTACGGTAACAAGGACTAAAAATTTAAGAAGAATTGAAATTTGGCTGAAGAGTGTAATGACTGTGCAAGAGGTGGAGTATGAGACATACTTGACAAAGACAATGGGGCATATTTATCTTTGTAACACCTACTCAGTGAAAAAAATTTGTGTAGGAAAAAAAAATCAGGAGACTCCTATGAATTAAAAAAATTGCAAAAAGAACAGTATTTGATCTATTTTAAATTCCTGGAATTCAGAATGGGGTAAGCCAAAATTTTATGAGACGTTTTTACCATGAAAGAATCTTCTGCTTCACTTTTCTGAGCCTCAGTATTATTTACTTTCACTTTCTTTTGTATTTCCACAAATCTTTCATTATCTTGTTACCCAGATAACTTCTGTTATCCTTTTCCCCTTCTCATTCCCTTTCCTGACCTCTACACAGGCTTTACCTTTCTCTTACTTCTCAGAACATTCCTTTCCCTCCTTCAGCCCTCTTTCTGATTTTCAGACAAAGGAGCAAAATTCAACTAACATCAGCATAGTTTATATTAACCATAAGGATTGAAAGCAGTAAAAAGAGAAAAAAACAATTGTGATTATTCTGCCAGATAGCAAAACATTGAAAAAAAAGGGGAAAAAATCAAACAAACAAACAAAAGACAATTTCATGAAACAGCTGTAAGCTTGGTAAATAATACATGGGAGAGAAACACTGATATGTTGTACACCAACAGTGTTCAAGACTTCAGGGTATCAAAAACCCTTCCTGAAAACGTACTCCTTTTGCATGAGGCAACCACTATGCACCAACCATAATATTCCCCACAAAGCACCACTCTGAGCCGCTTTTTACATCATTTAAGGGACTGAGTGCGACCTGTGGTGATAACAACTGGTTGGAACTGGTTTATTTGCAGTTGAAGGCGGAGACTTAGAGGTTTAAGCCTAAGCACGTGAACAGTTGGAACTGGATGATCTTTAAGGTCTCTTCCAACCCAAATAATTCCATGATTCTATGATTAAAGCCTTCCTCAGCAGTTTTGGTTTTTTTGTTTTTTTTTAATAGAAACTATACTGTTACTGAATGAAAATAAAAATTCTCTTGTGTTCAAAGGAATGGTTAAAACACAGGAAATAAAGGTCAGGGAAAAATGATCAGTCATCTCAGTACAGCCCCAAAAGAAAATTGTTCTAGGACTTGAGTATTCACCATCAGAAAATGAGAAATGAACAGTGAAATGACAAAGTTTGCTGGTGATATGATTTTATTCAGCATAGTAAAAATAAAGGCCAACTGGAAAAAGACATTGAAGACTGCAGGATGTTGAGTGACTAACAGTAAAATGAAAAATTAAATTCATTGTAGATAAATGTGAAGTAATGTACATAGGAAAAATAATTTTACCCAAACCGTGAAGGTTTTGACTAGTTATTACCATACAGAAACAAGATCTTGGGGCTATAATAGATAGTTCTATGAAAATGTCAGCTTAATGATCAGTGGCAATCAAAGTATATTGAATGCTAGGAATTATTAAGAGAGGAATGGATAAATTAAAGAATAATAATAATAATAATAATAATACCAAACAAAAATCAAAGAAACAAAAAAACACCCCAGAAAACTGTCATACAAACGCTTTAAAGACCCATGGTGTGGTCCATTATCAGCAATTCTGCCTTTTCCATCTTAGAGCAGGTTTTAGTAGAACTGAAAACATGCACAAAAGTGGTAATGGATAATCAATAACAACCATGCCAGAATCACTTAAACATATTATGAACTTTTGGTCCAAAAAATTGATGATTAAATGGGACTACATCAGATATCTATGAAACAGTAAGAAGCACAGAGAAAGGGACCAAGACTCAACATTACCAGACTGATCTATATAAGCTACTGGCAGATCCTATGGACTGACAATAGGGCACTGTGCTAAATGAATCTTTGATCTGAGCTGGGGTAGCCACTGTCAGATTTTATGTGAGAAAGAGATGGAAGTGATCTGTTACATTTCCCTGTGCTGTTGTGTCCCTTCACAAAACCAGGAGCTTGGTTCTGTAGTTACAGATCCAGTGGTCCAATCTATTTTAACCCACAGGCTTCTATGGGAAAGATACAGGACAGTCCTCCTTCTGTGCAGTCCAGATCATGTCCTCTGCTGAAGGCATTGTGTGTTCCTGTCCATGAAAAAATCCTGGCCCACAACCCTTCACCAAATAATTTTCACACTTTTCTTTCAAAGTATATATATTTATGCTCTTAGTTTTCTCAACAAAACCCCAAAACTACTGATGATATCTAGTTCTGTTGTATCAGATAATTTAGTAATTAAATGACAAATAGGCTTTTGTACAAGTCTTGCGAGTTTAAAATAATAGATTATAAATGTTTATGTATTTTCCTTGAACTCCCTTGCCTTTTTTTAATTTCAAGCTGTCAACTTAAGCTTTAAAAACTGTGCTCTGCATTGCATCTTAATTTTCTGAAGAACATTTCTCCTACAGTAATATCCGTTAAAGCATTAAGTGTCTTCATGTTTTGATTACAAAGTTATCATAACTTGTACGCCAGTGTTGTTCTTTTGCTAGAGCTTTCAGTCTTTTTATTAGTTCTGATCCCTTGTGCATTCAAAAGAGGACGATCTTGCCAGCTACTTTTCCTTGTTCTGTTTGCCTTTGTAAAGATTAGCTTTTTAAAGAAACATTATTTTAAATAATTTTTTTTATATTGAGAGATATTTTCAAAGAGATTTCACCTGATGTAAAAAAACCTATAGCAAATTACCTTGTAATAATGGCGAATTTTGGTGGTTGATCATACAGAACATAAGTTATTTTGCAACAGAGTAGCATTCAATATGCACCCTCTCAGGTTAAAATCATTAGTGCAAAATGTAATATGCCTCAGCAATAGTTAGCAAACATGGGAATTAATACCTTGTCTAAATTCTACACATTTACATGAATTGATGTTTGCACTAGTTGGTGTCAAGTCTCAGAGGAAATGACAAAAAGCAAATACAAATAAAATGCAAGCTACAAAATACAAACTGACAAACTCTATACTTAGAAAAAAAATTGAATTTGCCAAATCATATTATTTGTACAGAGTTATTCATGGATCAAAATGTCAAAGATGTATTTGTGGAATTGTATTTAGGAATGGAAAGACTTGTACAACCACAATTGCAAGACAAACTTCTTGACTGTATTCATAGAATAATATTTTTTTATAAAAGAGATCAAACAGACCAAACAGACCTTTCAGTAAATGGAAATAAGTGAAATTCAAGGCTATGTTACAAGCTAGAATTTAGTAAAGCTTCTGTTTTCCCTCTTCATTGTCTTTTTGCATGAGGCCAAGTGATAATCAGCAGAAGTGGGCAACAGATGTATGAAGACTTGAGTAACAGTTTAAACGTACTGTGCTTACACACATACGGATATGGATAATCACTTATATAAATCTGTCTAAAATGTACACAAAGCTTTTTAAAATATTAATTTAGCATATGTCAAGTAACATTTATCAACTCCTGGAAAAGTAAAATCATTGTATAAATTATACATTATAAATTCCATCACTCAAACAAGAAAACAAAGCTATAAAAAGGATTTTAAATGCAATTGGAATTCAAAAGAAAAAAATTATACCAGCATTGTATCTATTCTCTAAAATTGTCTTAAAACTCCTTTCACATATGTGTGTGTTTTTACAAGTTTCAGCTTCAAATACTATGCAGACTTCAAGAGGTTTTAATTTAAAAAAAAATCATAATGTAGGACAGAAGAACGTCATACAGACCTCAGAAAATAATAAGCACTTAGAACAAAAAAGCCTCACAGTTAGTGACAGGCCAAAATCCAGGTAAAAAGAATGATAAATTTTCAGAAACCACATTTAAGGAAGGTGCTATAAACTTTCCTTAAAATGGGACTGATAGTACAATCTAGTCAGCTAACTGCTGGTTTACTGTGAAACGGCCCTAAGTAACACTCTAGAAGTTATGAGAATTGTAGGATGGATGTTTACCCTAAAATTTGGGTGCAAAGGCCAGCAGGAATGGAGTTTATAACCAAACACCTCCATTCCCCTACCACAATGTCCAATATTGAGAGATAAACTGAATAAAAGGGTTGTCAAGGTTTCCATGTTTTGCTGACCTGCTGCCTTCAGATCCTTAAGATTTTTTTATATATTTGTAGATTTTAATGGAGCTGTATAGTTTCTAACACTTTAGAATACTACTTGACAGTTACTAAACCTCTTTCTCACAGTTTGTGCCACATTCTTGAAATTTCATGTAACATTCTTTTCAAGGAAAAAGGACATCTTGTTTGGGACATATGCACCTGGAAGATATACTGTAGTCAAAGCAAAATAGAAGGACCAAAATCCTTGAAGAAGTTCCAAAGGGGTGGACAGCTTTCAGGTCAGATGTATCCATTTGATATGATAATTAAGTAGTGTTATAAATTTGTAAAAAACCTCATACTGTATGTTACACATACGGATTTTGGTGCATCTGAAAGTGCTTTCATGAAAGGGCCTCCTCTCTATTTTATCTATATTGACATTGTCTGGAAAGTTCTTTTCTTCCATTTTAGGCATCAGACTAAAAGCAAGTTCCCAGCCTGAATGAGTAAACATAGAAGAAAAAGTATTATTCCATTACAAATGAAAAGAAACTAAGAGAGTTTCACAAAACTTGTCTCTGCCTATTATCCCTGTTTGAATGCCACACTAATCCTCTCTGCCTCCTTACAGCTTTAGGGAATGTTCTGCAGGTTCAGTAAGGTTTCAGCTACTGGTTTCAAGGATTTCTACCAGTGATACAGGGACAAACACAAAATTGCTGTTATCACCTACACAGATGGTATTGTACCTCTGAGCACACAACACTGGCCATCTTCAGATGTTCCGAAGATTACTGAAAAAGTCGTACTACAAAAATGTTATAATAATACATCTATTTATATGATGCTCTACTTAAGGGTCCGTTTGGAGATCTCTCCAGGTCAAAGCTATTCTTTTTTAGTTATACTGTACATAACCATTACGTATTTAAATAAAGAAAAACATGACAAGTAACTGCTTATCTTGTGCCTACAGCCAATGCTGCATGTTCTTTCCTCTTCCTTAACAAGCACTACATCATTATTAGAGAAGAAAAATAAATGACTTAGTGAAAACAGGACTGTCCATTAATGCACTAAATAACTTGCCAGCACTTTATTCTAACAACTATTTCAGTGTGTAACAAAATGTTGCACAATAACCGTGTATCACAGAAGCTGTCTTTTTGATTGATCTATGGTACTTCTTTTCCTTCTCAATGACCTGCATTTCAGGCTCTTCACTCAGAAACTCACACATAACTAGGATTTTAATCACAATTTACTCTCTTAGAAATAATAGGGACATAGAAAATGGCTCAGAAAAGATGTATCTATAACACTATTGATATAACATTTTTCTCTATAGACATAAAATACCAGTACTAGTACTCTTAATTAGTTTCCAAAACTTGTTATTTAATGACATGGGTAACTTGCTATTTTAGTAAAAGTAGCATTTTGAGGAAGACCCTTAGCTGTTTCTACAGAGGTGGAAAGATTTATATTAGTTGACAAACTTTCTCTTAAAGACTTGTCCAGAAAAATAGAAAAGATTGTGTGGAAAAGACACTTTGCTGTATTGGAAATGCTGTATTGTCTCAAAACAATGGTATAGTCATTGCAATACTTTCACATAATGCAATACCAGGACTATGTTGTGAAGAGCAGGGATATTTTAAGGAAAAAAAGTCAACTTAGAATTTCACATACTGTGTTCACATATGCTCTAAACTGAAATGCTGGATATCCTGCAATACTTTGGCTTTTAAAAGACAGTTTTAAAAATATAAACCTAAGTCAAGGGGTTTATTTCTTTAAACCATTCAGCAAAACGTTGTGGGAAGAAGGGATGCTGGTTTTCCAGGCTACTAAAACCAGCCCTAAGTATTTAAGCAACGGGCAGAAAATAGCAACTCTTTAAAGCAATACGTACATTCAATTTTGGCACAAGCAAAGAGGTAACTTCCTCCTGTGGAGGAAGGAAAATACAGAACAAACTATTTCAGGAAAAGAAAGAAAGACAGACAATGAGAAAGACAGAGTTCACTTGTAATTGCACTCTAAGCTCCTCTAGCTGTGCATTAACCAACAGAATTCCCCATCCACAGATTACTTGAGAGGCAGCAAGATTCATCGCATTAAAGTTAAATGTGCAGAAAATGGAATCATAGTAATCCTCACTGACATGTTTACATGTACAGTCTGCTGAGCATCTACATCTGTTATTTGATAAGAAGCATGGAAATAATAGTCTCAGACTTTGAAACAGGGATACAGACTATTCCTAGCCCTGCAACTCTTACAGACGCCTCACAGTGAGGTGATGGTACCTCCCATCTAGTAAGTTCCCTTACTGTGCCAAGACACATAATTTTACTTATGAAAGCTCAAGACCATACCACACTGTGCTTTGGGGAAACCCTTCAGGGAGGCCTCAGCCAAAAAAACTGTTGGCTTTATCATCTTCATAAACAGAAAAGACTTTATTATCCATAAGGAATTAAGTGGCTTCTCTATCAAAATGAATTAAACTAATGTTTAAATACTTAACTCACAACGAAGTTTCTAAGATTATAAGTAGATCTCTGTCACTGTAACTCTTAATTACCCCTTTCTCCTTTAATACAAACCTAGGACCAAGTGAGAATGCAGTAATATGAGCCTTCCCAGTAAGAGATATTATCTATCTATATATATATATGCTTCATTAATCAATATATTCTCTTTCTCATCAATTATTAGATATTTTATACTATATCTACAGTATTTCTAAGTGTGATATCAGCACTAAATATTCATTGCATTTTAGAAACAAAACTGCATAGCCATTCCCTGCTCAAGATTAATTTAAACCGAGTTCTACTATGACTCTTCACCCTGTCAGTTTGGGACCCCCCCACCCCACATTAGCATTCCTACAGCATGACCTGCAGACACTGTACTCCTCACCACGTATGTATGGCACGGAGCTTTAGCACCTGGTTGTTACCCTACTACCAGCAAGTGTGACACCAAACCAGCGGCTGCCAGCTTAACTCTCAGCTGTTCCCCGTTGAGACACACCAATCAATTAAGCAAATTGATTTTGGAGAATGGTTCCGTTGAAGTTAAACAGAAATGCTTAAAGACTATTTTGTACATTGAAAATGAGATGTACTTAATCTCTACAAAAGCCTGTTCCCTTTCTCCTAGCCACCTTGTCTTTCCATACAATACTTTTGACAGTTCAACAAGTGTTTGTGCAGAAGGGGTTCTCCTTTCTACTGCTGAATTCCCAAGTCACACTACAAAGTAGAAGACATTTCTGCAGACTCTAAAGAGACAAGTTTTCATCTCGATGCTTCCCTACTTCCTTCATTAGCAATTGTTTGATTTCTAGTTGATTCTCATGAAAGATTATAATAATCTAGGAAACAATCAAGATAGCATATCTATGTCTCTGTACTTAACTCAGATTCCTGTTCCACTATGTATCTGTGTAGGATATAATCAACCCTGCTGTTCTGCCACATTTAGAGTATAAGTCATTTAGCCAGAGAAACTGACTTTGGGGAGGCTACAGGAGAATAAGGGTACTAAAATGGAATATGGGAGATCAAGGAGAAATCACAAAATGACAGTTATTATTAGATATGGTAATGTTTAATGAAGATATTTTATTTTTCTAGATATTGCTGGTCAGATTGTCCCTGGATGGAAGATAGAAAATATATTTGTTCATATTTATACTGCTAGATTTAGTGTACCTGAAAATTTTCTATTACAGACTAGGAGACAAAATGTGGAGGACCAGTAACATTTCTGTTTGAAACAGAATTTTTTTGCATCTCCATCCTAAATATTTCACAATGGGTAAAATTATAAAGAAGATATTTCTCCAGATGAGTCAAATATTAGTGCATCTACAGCCATCGTTGTGTTCCTAACAAGTTGAAAATCACTGTGAACAATGTTACGGGTTTAAAAACCAGGATATGAAAATCTATAGGTATTCACCACAGATTAGGTAACAGGAAGGATAAAAGTACAATATCCATAATCATTAATCTGCATCAAATCATTAGTTTAGATCTTGAACTTCCACAGCTGAAGACAGTGGAGATTTTGCTGCTTATTTCACTATTATTTGCATGAACACAACATTCTTTCCAAGAGAACTAAAATCTGCTTGGCAAAAGTCCCTGATAACGTTAATCACAACCTTCACCCAGCCATATCTCCAGTGCAGACTTTGTTTAAAACACCATTGAAGTTTGATTCAGCTACTCCAAAAATAATTACTGGAAGCTGGGAAGAGTTGCGGTAGATTAAAAACTCAAGTTTTTATTGCCAAGGGATATACCTTTAAATCAGAAACCAAAGTTAAAGAGAAAACTGTGATGGCTTTGTGTTTGGTTGCTCAAGTGAACTTTTGATCTTTTACGACAATTTTGGTTAAATCACCTTCACAGTAAAAAAGCAATAACACAATGTCACTCAGCACTAAAAACCAGAATACCATGGCTTATAATAAAATCCTCGCCAAGTTGTGCAGTGCTGCATGAAGCTGATCCTCAGTGACTACAGTATATGGTGAACAGACTCAACTTAAGACCCCATCTCCATATCCATATGTTTCTTTCTTTTTCTGTATTCCTGTCTTTTGACAGGTAAATGTCAAGACCCACAGAACAGACTGTTGCATCAGCACGGCATCATGGAAGCTTGGAAGGAGCAGGTTGGTGTTCAAAAAACATGTTGGCTTCCAGGAATCCCTGGGGCACTTTGCTTTGGGATGCAGCTGTCACCTTTGATATTTCAAACTTCGTTTTGCTGTATGAGAGGCTAGTTAAAATTGAATACACACATATATATACACACAAACACGTACATATCTACCATATGTACTGGTATATGTACTGTATATATGGGCTGGAATTTTAGGTGGAAATTCAGTTGCAGATACTCTACTACCAAAATGCAGAAATTGTTACAGATAGACTGTCAAAACTAAATCTGAAACATTTATCTGCAAATACTAGCTACAGCAGCAGTTGATAATAACTGCTAATATATTAATAATATATAACTGAACATATACTATATATTCTCAGAATCTGACATGCTCTCAAGGCCAAAGACCCAAGACAATACTGAGAGAGATGTCACTAGAGCAGATAGGCTTATAAGATACAGTTTCAGGTGTACCAGTGAATACAAAGAATTGTCTTTTTTTGAACTGGCATTTGAAAAGGTTAGTTTTCAAACTAAACATTAATGATTAAAAAGGGTCTTCCAGATCCTGAGTACCTCACTAAGAAAACTGTGAGTCTGACATGGTAGCTGTAAAAAAATTGGTGCCACAGCACAAGTAATCCAGCTCAGAAATATTTCAGACAGTTTCACTTGCAGGACACTGTAACATTCTGTCTCATAAATGAAAGGCAGACCAAGGAAGGTATTTTTTTAATTTATTTTCTTTTCAGTTTGATAATTTGATAAAAAATGATGTAATCCTACCTAAGCTAAACTTTATGTCCGGTGCCAATAGATCCAATAGAATTTCAACATTCCAGAAACTTGTACAAAATATTTAATAGTCACAAAGTATGATAATTGTTGCAAAACATGCATCTTTTATTCTGTTCCAAGTGGATAAAATCTTAGTTGCTGGGCATAATGCAGGCAGTGTTGTTTTAAGATAAATGTGTAAAGATGAACAATGTTTAGGCAAAAGGTTCAATGTACCTCAGAGCAGGAGGAAAAAATCCCTACACTGCAGGGTTTTTGTAAATCCACATAAATCTGAGAGAGAATCTCAGCTGCTATGGCTAGATATTCTCTAAAAGAAAGAAAGAAAGAAACAAAACAACAAAAATACCCCAAAGTTACAAAGGATGAATAAAACCAACTCAAATTCTAGCTGGCAGCCTCTGAAGAGAAGCCTGAACAGACACAAAAGCCACTACCTTGGCATCTCTAACAGTGGTAACCCAGGTAGCCATGAAACCTTCACCAAAACAAAGCTGATGGCAAGATTCTAAAACCTTTTGCCACAGCAATGCAGGAGCATGCACTGACTTTAATTCTGCTTTTCTGTGAATATGAATTAGAACTTCTGAATTAACTGTCCATTTTCTGACCACAACTATTCTTTAAAAAAAACCAAAAAACAACAACCAAGCAAACAAACAAAAAAAAACACCAGAAAATCTGTCTTCCCTTGCCAAATGCAATGACCTTTTTCTTCCAGAGAAGTTCAGCTTTAGCGCCATTGAAGCTATCTGTCTTTATAAAGAGAGAGCAGGGTGTATTTTGCTGGCTATTTTTTATCTACTAGCATAAACTGAATTTATTAATCTGTTCCATATTCATACTTTCCGTAGATCAAGCCTTTTTAATAGGTCTCTTCTCCCAGTGTCCTTTCTGTGTGCACAGAACTCCCAATGACATTAATGAATCTTGAGCACGACTTGAGTGAAGACTATGCTTCATGCCATTTTGAGTGGTAAGAGCTCACAACAGAGACCATGTACTGCAACCACTAAGCCTCACAGTTGCTAAGTTACTACTCATCATATCTGAGAAGTCGTGGCAGTCCAGTGAAGTTCCCACTGACTGGAGAGGGGAAAAGTAACTTTCATTTTCGAAAAAGAGAAAAAGGAAAGACTCAGGGAACTACAGGCCAGTCAGTCTCACCTCTGTGCCTGGCAACATCACGGAGCAGATCCACCTGGAAACTATGCAAAAGCACAGGAAAAATCAGGGAGCACGTGGCTTCGCTATGGGCAAATCATGTCTTACAAATCTGGTAGTAACTGGGTTAGGTTGGGTAAGGAACGAGCAACTGACATCATCTACTTGGACTCATGCAAAGCATCTGACACTGTCCCACATAACATTCCAGTCTCTAAACAGGAGAGTCACTGATCTGATGGATGGACCACTTGGTGGGATAAGGAAATGGGTGGATGGTTGTATTCTATGAGTTGTGTTCAATAACTCAATGTCCAAGTGCAGACCAGTGAAAAGTGATGTTCCTTAGGGGTCATTTTTGTCAGTGACACAGACAGTGGGATTGAGAACATCTTTGGGAAGTCTGCTGACAACACTAAGTTGTGTGGTGCTGTTGACACACTAGAGGGAAGGGATGCCATCCAGAAGGACTTTGACAGGCTTGAGACATGGGCTGATGCAAGCCTCATGAAATTCAACAAAGAGAAGTGCAAGGTCCCTCACATGGGTTGGGACAACCCCAAGCACAAGTACAGGCTGCATCAAAAGCAGCACAGCCAGCAGTTCAAGGGAGGTGATTCTCCCACTCTACTCCTCTGTCATGAGACTCCAATTGGAGTACTGCATTCAGTTCTGGGGTTCCCAACGAGAAAGGACATGGACCTGTTGAAGTGAGTCCAGAAGGCCAAGAAGATGATCAGAGGGCTGGAGCACCTCTCCTATGAAGACAGACTGAGAGAGTTGAGATTCTGCCCAGAGATAGGAAGGCTTCTGGGGAACCTTATAGAAGCCTTTCAGTAAACAGGACTACAAGAAAACTGGAGAGGGACTTTTTGCAAGGGCATGTAATTATAGGACAAGGAAAAATGGCTTTAAAATAATAGAAGGTATGTTTGGATTGGATATTAGGAAGAAATTCTTTCTTGTGAGGGTGGTGAGACATTGAAGCAGGTTGCCCAGAGAAGTTGTGGATGTCTCATCCCTGAAAGACCTGGTTGGAAGGGGCTTTAAGCAATTTAGTCTAGTGAAATGTGTCCTTGCCCCTGGCAGAAGGGCTGGAACTGTATGATCCTTAAGGTCCCTTACAACCCAAACCATTCTATGATTCTTATTTGTGCTTCATAATCAGAATCTTTCCATTAAAAAAGAACCACCCTAAAACTCTATTGCCATATTTTTACATATAACAGATGTTTCCTAATGCTATTTTCCTATTTTACTTCGTGGCATCAATAATAAATTCACACCAACAACTATTGTGGAAAGCACAACATGTATAGTTTTGTTTAATCAACACAGAACATTTTCCGTCTCCAGCTGGTGGCATGAAGATGCGAGAGATGTGTTTGCAGAAGAAAGTCCATCCTTGTTGTCACCCATAAACAGTTAAAATACAGTGCAAGAACACAACTATGTTCCACCCCAACCCTTGACACACAGGAATTAGCAAACACTACTGGTTTCAATGAACATGAAAGGGCCTTTAAAAACAATAATTAGACACATTTATGAGAGATAATTATGTCATGTAAAGATTAGCATTCCCAGAAGTACTTTAGCATCTATTGGAAAAGAATATTTTTTACATTTTTCCTCTCAAGTGAATTTCACAGACATGCAAGGTGTGGGAAAATGGCACCATTCTCATCAGTGTTAAAAGCCTATGATACGAATGAGGTCTCCAGCACAGCACTGGCTGCAATAAATTATCAAGTGTGTGTTCTGTTTTCTGAAATGGGCTCAATTTATCATTTTATTGAAAAGGTTCCATTATGCTAATGTCTTATAAAATCACTTTTTGCTGTTGCTGGAAGGTGAAGAGGGGATATCAGTTTTTATATATAGAATGTGGAAGTATTGCAGCAGTGAATTGTCATGGGTTAATAACCCTAACAGAAGATACAATATACATAAGAGCAAACTTCCAAGGACTTTGTAATGACAAATTTTCATAACCCTACTAGAAGCAGAAAAAGCAGAATAATTTTCTTGAGATTAACTATTTCAAAAGAAATGTTGTCAGAATTAGCAATAGTTATTTGCTGGGCTGAAAACTTTCCCTCTGTTCTCTAATTAACCCTTGAATTGACACTGGAGACTGTTCAGGAAATGTTTTACCTGAAGGTCAGAATAGAGAGTGCCATTATCATTCTTGTCAACTTGCCCAGATAACAGAGATGAAGGATAATCAAACAGGTGCACAGGGGTGATTACTTGAAAAGAAGAATATTTATCTCTAAATAAAACTTTATATAATAGGAATGTTTTCCTTTTGAAGTACTGGATACAAAACAGACAAGTATTAAAAGATGAGAACTGGAGTTAGACAACTAGTTTCATCTTGCATAATAGCTCCTTTGTGGCTTAGATGTGATTTGTATCCAAAACCCTCTTTTTCTTTTTTTGTTGTGTATCAAAAAACAGAGTACTATTTCAGAAACATTACCGTAGTATGAATACCTTTCAAAAGTAAGCACTGTCTTATGGGCATGCCTTCCCTTACCTCCAAACATTCTCATAGAGAATAATCCAAGGAACTACAGAAACGCATCAAGGGGGATAATTTAACATATACTGACATTAACAGGCTGCCTAGGGAAGGGGTTGAGTCACCATCACTGGAGGTATTTAAAATATGTTCAGATGTGGCACTTGGGGATGTGGTTCAGTGGTGGACTTGGCAGTGCTGAGTTAATGGTTGGACTCAGTGATCTTAAGGTCTTTTTCAACCTCAACAATTTGATGATTTTATGACTGCAATATATTTTATCAGTTGAAAACAAGTGGAGCTGGAGCACTGTAACCATTATCTCAGTGGATCATCATAAGCACCCTTCTGGATCTCACAGCTTCAAACACAGATCACAGTTCAACAACTTCTGCCATACAACATTTACCAAACATCTTGGAAACTCTAAAAACTTCAGCAAAGTTCTCATTCAACACATAGGAAATACTTGTGGGATTGAGTTAAAATGAAATACAGTGTCATTGTACCATATGAGAATGTTATTGTCATACTCTTAATACATACATGGATTTTTAGACCTCGGATGCACATACTCAGAAGATGTTTACTTCTGAAAAATATGTAACACTGCGATGATCTAGTCAGGCACAATGTGCATACATTTTGCATTAAGTATGAGAGCAGTGTGACCACCAAAGGGACAATGATGTGTGCAGTTGTCTCAGGAGACATCCAGGTGACACAGGGTTGTAAAAACAAAACAAAACCAATCAATACAAACACAAGGGACTGCAAAGGGACATATTCCAAGTATGTAATATCCATAAAGGGTGGCTGACAAAACAAAAACCAATGAAAGTCATGAGGAACACAGAAGAGATTCCCATTCAGGACGGGGACAAGTAGTATAAAAATATCAAATAAGAAAGGAAAAATGAAGAGGAAGGAAGACAAGCCTACTTTAGTAACAGTTTCTCTTTTCAAAGAGCTCTGATCAACTGAACTTCTGTGACTACATCACAGTGCAGTGCAAATGTCATCAGCTCTGTGATATTATACACTGAAAGCAAATGCAGCCTTGCTTCCCAGAAATTATTTGCCAAAATCAGGACTAGTATATTATTTCTGAGTTGGTACTTTATTCTGCATTCCTAAAAAGGTTTTAATGCTTTCCCTTTTCTGGATGTAAATTGATCCTCAAATTAGTCCTGCACTTAATATTTAAAAGTTTGTAAAATAATGTATTATAAAAAAGTCTGAATTAAATATAGGCTAAATCACAATGTGCTGCATAATGCATTTTCATTTACACTAAAAGTAGTTTAATCCTAATACAAAAGTAAACTGTCAGGGTACCAAATCCCAAAATACATAGTAACGTAACTAGTTACTTCAATGTGTCTACTGGAAGAATACATTGGTTGCATATTAAGTAATTTACTACTTTTTCTTGTATAGCAGTATGAATCTTATTCAAATGGATTTCTGTAAGAAAAAACTATCATAAGAATCATGTAACCACCAGGAAATGGTATATTAATATTTCAGAAAATTTAACAAAGGTCAGTGTAAGCACTCTGGTAATTTGTTTTCAGAACAAAATGTTGATATCTCTGGGAAAAGAACCTCATTACTGAATGCAAATTGCACAGAATACTGATTTTCCTTCCTCAAACTACTGATTTACAATACCATGGACCTAAGGAACATTTAATTAATTAATTAATGTTATAATTAATCCACAAATTATTTGTACATATGCCAAAGGAAAAAAGAATCTTTATACCGATTAATTTCCTTTGAAAAAGTCCAGTCTAATGGCAAGAGAGAAACTTCAGGAATTATTTTTTGTCTTTTCTAAGACAATAGTAAATATTAAGGAAATAGATATTTGGCTTTGTCACACAGTAAAACAATACCAGATCACAGGGAATAAGTTCATTGTTGCCTCAGTTTTGTCTGGTGTAGTTGCTCAACAGTTACAGAGCTTCCCATTTCTGAGTGACAACAGAAATGTTCTTGCTGCACTGGAGGCCACTTGGAACAGATGAGTGCTCCTGTTTCGATGGCATTCTCAAAAAGGGGATAAGAAATGGCTGCAGCTGCACTCAGCTTGGTACTGGGCAGTGGCAATCAGCCTAATGCCACACTGAAATGGGGAGGTAGATGTACACCAGACCATTACCCACTTTGGAACTACCCACATTAAAAGCTTTATAAGCTTTACAAAACTCTATAAAGCTGTGAAGTAATTTTACAATACTTCAGGACTTTAGACTACTCATTCACTTCAATCAGATCTGACACAAAAATTCTTATTCTTTTAGGATTTTTGAGTAAAAGAATCATAATAAAATGTGATATCAATTAGAGAGCACAGGATTTTTAACAAGCAGTCATCAGAATGCTATTGAAAAACTATTTGTAGTGTCAGCAATTTCCCTGGTTAAATTGATATAGGTTGTTTTTATTCATCAGAACTTCTCTCGGAAGTATGCACAGTTCTGACTACCCAAACCCTAAATTGTGGCTTTACTTTCTAAATCTTTCTTTCTTATGTCAAACTCTTAGAATGGGAATCAGTTCATTACTTTAAGCACCACTGACAGTACAGAGGCTTTGGTAATGACAGTTTCTTCACCTGCTCTAAATCATACTTGTGATATTTGTAAAGACGATCAGTTTGAATATATATTAAGTTTTGGTAAAACATTTCTTAACTAGGTGGAAAACAATCAATCCTTCTCTTTTCTAGAACTTACAGCTTGGCACACCTAAGTCAATATATACCAGTACTTTATTCATTGTTCTGTGAAAAGAAGAACATGGAAAGATAAAGAAATAGAAGTGCCTCGCATGCAAGCATTTGTAAAAGACTAGCTAAAGAACATAATGATTTTTTGGGAACTGAACAGATAAGCATATATTTAAAATTGTAAAGAAAAGGGTGCATGTAATGATGACCACATCCAGTAGATTCAGACAAAATAATAAACTGGCTGATAATGGATTAAAGTGGAAATTAAATAAGTAACAACATTAATATCAGCTTACAGAAAACAGATGCTGTCAAATTATTTTATTTTATTTTGATACTACAAATGTGCTTGAAACTGGTACCTGATAAATACATTTAGAGAGGGAAGCAATGGCACTCTGCAGTCTGAGCTCCTGTGTAAGACTATCCATACTAGGTTGAAGTCCAATCTTTGTTGATGGATATGTGCTTCAGAAAAAAATGTTCTATATTTATTTATAAATGGTTAAATATGACACATTCTTATAAGCCAGGATAAACTGCACTGGTGGCTGTTTTCCTGGGAAGTTAAAAATCTGTGTGAGGTATTTATATTTGCTGGCTTGCACTTTCTAGACAATGAAAGCTTAAAGCCTGAAATAGCTGGTAACATCTAAGATTCCCATGTTACCAAATTTCCACTCCCACAAATGCCATAAGATTATACCAACAAATACAAAACATATCATGACCTGCACTTTTGTAGGATTCTCATGACTATTCTTGTGAACTTTCTAACAGATTAGACATCAAAACAGTGTGTTATATTAGTTTAAGTTAGGAAAGTGTCAAAAGCAGAGAAAAAAATACCTTCTCCACTAGACTGTTTTCTGTTTATACTTCCAAAGATTGTATTAAATTCCTTGGACCCGGCATCATGATGCATTCACATACTCAGATGATGAGCCATACAAATCCTTATGTTTTTCAGATTCACTGTTTCTCAGGTAAAAATGAGAAAATCATAGAATTGTTAAGGTTGGAAAAGATCTCTAATATCACTGAGTCAACCATTATCCCTTCATCCTATACATGAATCTACTGATATGCAACCATCATGGAACATAGTTTATTTGCCTACATCTTGTTTGCCAAAATATGTTGTTCCCAGACACTGGACACAAGTAAACTAGGAAGCTGTGAGGCCAGATGAAAGTCCTGTGCTGAGATTTTTTTCACATGTCCATTAGAAATCATGCAATGTTTTCAGAAAAAAAAAAAAGGGGGGGAAAAAAACCAACAGAAAAAGGCATTTGTTACCTTAGTCTGCAGAAAGAGGAAACCCGGAAATCTTTGATGCAGAGATTATCTGAATCCTTTTTGGTATTTTTTCAGCCTATTAAGACTTTCAAACTTCTGAATTTCTCATACAATGTACTCTAAAAACACAATGGAATCAAGATGCTTCTCCAGACCAGTCGTGTTCATTTCATTACTCACACTGGAGTGAGTGGGGGTGAGCTGGGAGGACGATGCCCTGTTATACTCCTCTGCAAGGAGCAAATAATACCCATTAGTGGAGACAGCATGCTAGGCTATAAGGGCTTTTGTCTCATCAAGTGCAGCAGTTTATAGTACTTAAGTATACTGTTTATATAAGAGCAGTAAAACATAACAAGAGTTGCCACTCTCCTGGTTTGTCTGGTAAAATTTTACATTTTGACCTCCAAGTAGTCACGTAAAGACTTCAAAATTACCATGTTTGCAGCCAAATGCTGTAAAAACTTCTGGGAGAAGCTTTTGTGCTGCAAAAAATTCACCACAAACCTTTTTCCTCAGAATTCAGAGGAGAACAAATGAAACAAAAGCAGGGCACAAACATGGGCTCAGCATCCTGGGGTAACAAGCAGAAATAACCTGGGCTTCAGAAGACAGGAAGTCTCAGTGTTTACCGATACAATTGTGGAATAGCTGTGTAGCATGTTAGACTAAACAATAATAAGTTAATCAATTAATAAATCCTTTGCCTCTAAGTTCTACGTTTAGATTTGTTGACAACTCTAAACTCAGTGATGGTATCTCTGAGACACAGAAGAAAAAACATTATACTCGGTTCAACTATATATGTTGCTAGAGTAGACTGTTCACCACAACCATCCACCTTCTAGGATGAAAGCCTGATAAATAGAATTTCAGCTGCCAGTGAGGGTACCTGCCTTCTTCAGCCACTCATTCCCACTACTATTATCATTTCAGCTGTGCCAAAGGAAATCCTCACTACACAGTAAAGTTTATTGGAAAACTGATCTCTGGAATAACCCCTGTTTCTTTTTTGGTTCTTTTTTTTTTTTTTCCTTGCTGCATTATTTTTAACCCAGACTATTCCTTAATGTAGGGAATTAAGTGACTACGAATTAACTCACACCAAATCCACAACAAAATACTCATTAAAGTTCCCCACACTAAACAAAAGCAGTGGAGCTGAGCAGACAAAAGGACAAGTTTTCATAGCAAGAAACAAAACAAGGAAAGAAGATAACAGGCCTTTTAAAAGTACTTATAATTGACATCCCTCCAAACAGAATTATCAGTCATTAGAGTGGCTCTTCTTTTTTTTTTCTTAAAAAAACATTTATAACTTAATCACAGATAAAACTAGTCCACATATATTATCAATAAATTATTTCCTCAGCTTTCATCCTGCCATGAAAGTATTTGCTGCAATAGAAGACACCTATCCATTTGCACTTGGCTTCACAGTTTGCAGTCTGTGGACAAACATGTCACATGACAAATTTTAAAAGTCCTTATGCATGAATAAAATATTCTGTCAAGTCAAGCACAACTATTAAATCCCTGTGCCTACCATATACAGTAGTGAAAAAATAAATATGTGGTAACATGTAAAAGCTCATAGCTTTGCCTTGCTTCTAACAGTAAGCCTGAGGTGAAGGCCTGTCCTTAGTTTACCAGAGTTAAATCAGCATGAGCCCCTCTTATCTCATCAGTCATTCCAGACTGGGAGATGTGGATCATTAGACTGGGTACTAATTTGCTCCTAAACTGCACTCATTCATCATTAGTTGGCAGTCAGAGGTTGACCAAGTCAGTTGTGGAATACATCTGTGACCCTCCCATGGATTGTTTATTTTCTGCATGAGTTACTTAATAAATTCTCTAGAACTTATTTTAAGAGTTTTAGTAGCCATTTTGTTAGCCATGATGATTTCTGTGGTTAGCTTAGTCACAGGGGTATTCTGTCATCTTCACAATTTATCTTCTGCAATCTGGATCTGTATGTTTAATATTACCTTCTGTATTGTGTAAAAAGGGTATTTGTGTACTGTTCTTTCTAAAATGACATCTCTGATGGACTATTACAATAAATCACAACAGAATCTGGTATTGCACAGAATGAAGTATCTTAAGTATCCTAACATGATTGTCAGTAAGGATTAGCTAGACTGTGTGAGGAGGGGGTTTCTCTGAGCAGATCCATGTAATTGCTAAGGGATTCTTATATTTGCTTCTGACTTGAGCTTCTCTCTCATGAGCAGTTTGAAATATTACAGCACAACCCATGCTGTTGTAACTTAACTTGTGACTATGATTATTTTTCATGTTGAAGATATTCTCAGTAATAATTTGGTGGATGAAGAGCTATGAAAATCAATAATATGAATCATTATCATGTGTTGTGCCAGACATATTTAATAAATAATAAATCCATTGTAATTTTTTTTTTCAAAATGTATGTCCCATCACAACAGATTGGGAATTAAGAATATTTGCAATGCATAAACTGCCTAACATTCCATGTAAGGAAGTTTCCATAATGGAAATTTTACAAAGACTATTTTTTTACCTTCTCATAGACCACTGGGGTTTTTGTGAGCTTATAATAATTTGTAAAAATACTAACATAATACAAGTTAAAGACAGGAACAACACAAGAAATCACTTGTTTTATGCACAAAGCAAAATTGTTTTGCTAGAAGACACATCAGATTCTTATCATCTATTACTGTAGTATTTTTGTTTAATAACTTAAAGAAACCACATATTGTGGGGTTTTTTTTCCCTTGGTGTAGAACTAGAACTGTTCACCCTTAAAAAGAAACAGACAAATGTTTAGATAGGCATATTGAAATGTACTAAATCACTGAATTACCTGACTTTTCAGAGGGAAGAGAAACATTGTTTTTTCCAGGATCCAGAATAACAGCCAACCCTGCAGAGAGTGATGGGAGGATGCTGGCACTGAGATCTATGCGAGTTAGGCTTTCGGGTTCTCTTTCCAAGGCGTTTAGAATACCTCCGACATAGTTATCTTCTGTCTCCTCCTTGTCCTGACTGTTATTCTGTGGAATCTGGACAATATGAACAATGCTCTGCTGGGCCAGGTCACACTTCTGCAACACATAACCAAAATCCCAGTAAGGAATTAATTGTCACATAATAGACAAAATCCTTCTGTTTCAAATTTGTTATTTGCTAAATGCTCTCCAAGCCATTTTGTGGAGAATTTCAGTGTGCATTAATGGAGTTTAAAGCAAAACGACAAGTGTAACTTGCTGGAATTAGGATTACTTGCATTGGCAAAAGGGTCACAACACTTACAAGTTCTAAACATTTCACACAGAAATGGTGGATCAGAGCCAACAGGTCCAGATAAGTCTGGTTTATTGGCACAAAGGAAGAACTCCAGAGGTAGGACTACTAAATCAAACACTAAGAATATTCAACTCTTAAATAACACTTAAATAAAACAAAATTTCCTCACAACACCACAATCTGCTGATAAACACTCTTCATGTAGCAATTTAGGATCAAATTTGAATATCACAGAGAATTCATGAAAAAGCTGCTACAAAGTATTTCTATAAACAGAAATGGGGAAGATGATGCTATTGATGGAGATATTTATTTCTTTTCTAGCTGGCTGATGTCATCACAAAACCTCTCTCAATGATTTTTGAGCAGTCTTGGCTATCCAGAGAGGTCGCAGCTGCCTGGAATATTGTCCTGATTTTAAAGGGCAAGAAGAAGGATCCCAGAAACTACAGGCCTGTCAGTCTCACTTCAGTGCCTGGCAAAGTTATGGAGAAGATTATTCTGGGAGGTATTGAAAAACACCTGAAAGACAACACAGTCCTCCTTATCAAAACTGATTTCCTTCTATGACAAGGTAACCCATGCAGTTGATCAAGGGAAGCCAAGGGATGTAATCTTTTTGGATTTCAGTAAAGCTTTCAATGCTGTCTCTCACAGAATACCCCCAGACAAAATGTCCAGCACAGCTGGATAAACACATCATGTGGTGGGTGAGCAATTGGCTTAGGGTCAAACACAGAGAGTGATAGTGAATGGGGTGACATCAGACTGGTGACCTGTCACTAGTGGGGTTCCACTGCGGTCTGTCTTCACAAATGAATTGGACCCAGGACTAGAAGGGATACTGAGCAAGTTTCCAAATGACACAAAACTCAGAGGAGCTGTTGACTCCCTCGAAGGCAGGGAAGTCCTGCAGAGGGACCTCGACAGATCAGAGGGTTGGGCAATCACCAACCATAGGAAGTTCAATAAGGAGAAGTGCTGGATTGTGCACATGGGATGGGGGAATGCTGGATGTTCGTACAGACTGGGGAATAAGATGTTGGAAAGCAGTGCCACAGAAAGGGACCTGGGGGTCCTGGTCAATGGCAAGCTGAATATGAGTCAGCAGTGCCCTGACAGCCAGGAGGGCCAACCCTGTCCTGGGAGGCATCAGGCAAAGCATCACCAGTCAGGCAAGGGAGGGGATTGTCCCACTCTGCTCTGCTCTGGGACAGCCTCACCTTGAATATTGTGTAAAGTTTTGGGCACCAAAATATAAGACATTAAGCTGTTAGAGAGTGTCTAAAAGAGAGCAACAAAGATGGTGGAAGGCCTTGAGGGGAAGCCGTATGAGGAGGGGCTGAGGTTACTTGGTCTGTTCAGCCTGGAGAAGAGGAGACTGCGGGGAGACCTCATTGCAGTTGCAACTTCCTTGTGAGGGGAAGAGGAGGGGCAGGCACTGATTTCTTAACTGTGGTGACCAGAGACAGGACCTGAGGGAATGGCCTGAAGTTGTGTCAGGGGAGGTTTAGGTTGGATATTAGAAAAAGGTTTTTCACCCTGAGGGTGGTTGGGCACTGGAACAGGCTCCCCAGGGACATGGTCACAGCATCAAGCCTGGCAGAGCTCAAGACGCACTTGGATGATACTCTCAGGCACATGGTGTGTCTCCTGGGAATGGTCCTGTGCACAGCCAGGAGCTGGACTTGATGATCCCTGTGGGTCCCTTCCAACACAGCAGATTCTGTGATTCTGTGATTCTCCCTCATGTAATTTTCAGCCTAAACCTGGTTTTAGATGTAGACTCAGAACGAGTTTTTCGTTGTTTCAAAAAATGGCATTTAACTATTGACTTTAGAATTAGGGAAAGTCTGTGGAAGATCTCATGGCAGCTATAGTCTTTGCTGATAAAACAAAAGGATAGCTAGCCATTTTTGCCCAAAATGAGACCATTTTGTTGTCTCACTTATACATAAGCTCTTCCTCTTTTTCAATTCTCATTAGAGGTGATTCTTAATCTTTGCAGATCTTGAGTCTTTGAAAATATCAGGGTGAATAAGGATCTTATAAAAGGTTTATTAATGATAAATCAGGATAAAATTCACATCTTGTACAGACAAACAAAATATTACCTCAGAACTAGAAATCACAGAGATTTTAGAAGACCTATGGAGGGCTTTCAAGAAAGACTTGTATTGATCTTTCCACAACATACCTTGCAACAAAAATTGTTCTTTTTTTGGGTGATACATTCTGGAGACCCACACCTATTTCTCCAGTGTCATGAATGAATCACACACAATCATTAACCTACATAGAAAGTAGTTCGAATTTCCCCCATGAGATTAATTTTCTAACTCTTTGCAGCATCATTAGGTTGACCATCTCTGCCATGAAATGTCAAGACAGACTGCTGATTACATTTGGGAGGAACAGAAAGAATTCTGAAGCATTTGTCTCTGTAGCTATACAATATTTAAAATATTTAGTTTATATATACAATTACTGCATGCCCTTTTAGGTGTGAAAGATTCCTTTACAGATACTTTAGTGTTGCTTATACCCTCATTATTATTCCACTCTCTCTTCTACAACTTTTCCTAATCTGGTCTCCTCTCTGTTTAGTGGTTTTCCTTCATTCTCTTTCAGTATTTCTCAGTACTCCTCCCTTCACCCTTGCAGTGCATTTCTACAAGACAAAAATCTGTTGTTTTGTTTTGTTTCAATTTCCTTCATGAAGCAGTAATCAGCCAGCAGAGATTTGTCAGAGCAAAGACACTGCAGATTTAATATTCAATCAAAGCAGTTATTACATTTCAACTTTAAAACATTATGTTGACATTAAAAGGTCTCCATTTTTTGTACAACTTGTTGCCTTTAGCATTTTAACAAGATCCATTAAATAACTTAATAATTTCATTCATTAACACAAAATTCAGAACATGTCTGTCATTCCAAAACTTCTCCAAATAAGAATACTGCATAACATTAAAGAATATAATAACTTAAGAGAAATTAATAATAAATCTAATAATCTAGACCAACAAGGAGCTCAAAAGTGATTTGTTCAGTTACAGTGAGAATTAAAAAAGAGAAATAAGTATATAAGTAAAAACTCACAACCATGGAACCCCTAATAAACTGCCAATCAGCCACACCCTGTTTTAATGAGCATCTCTTCTGGCAGCTTGGCTTGCTTAAGCAGACCCTGCCTTTCATTTTTTTTCTCATTATCTGCTATGCTTCTCAGTTTGTTTGTTTGTTAAGTTTGCATCAGTTCCTGATAGAGTTCACAGTTTGATGCTGTGCTACAATTACACCGAGGGGATGGTGCATACGAGAGAATAAGAGGGATGGCAAGGGCTGCTTAAAGAAAAAATTTCCCCACAACACCATAGTCCTTTTCAACCACTCCTGCTTGATCTTAACTGCTGTACACATTAGATACCAGGTTTAAATTGACTGATATATTAAAAGTATGGGTTCTTTTCCAGTTCTTTTTTGCAAGCTGGTTGTAGTTAGCTTAAAAACAAAGGAAGAGCTGACAAAATAGAACTCCATCTTACCTACTATTCTCTCTTCAACAATATCAAGAACTACATACTTCAAAAAAACATGTAAAATTTGCACTTCGGGCAATTATATATTCATATGATCATAGCAATAGCATATTTATGAATTTCACTTAATAAAGTTTTCACTTTAAAAGGGCAGGTGAACATGTTGCATCTTAGATTTCTTGCACCTCTTTATTAAAAACAAAAATAAACTTTGAGAGACTGAACATCAGTCCTGATGATGATAGTGTAGAAAACAGTCATGGGAAAGCTTAATTAACAGATCTCAGGATAACATTTCAAAGATAGCAGCTAGAAGAAAGAAACAACATCCTCTGATTTCTACACTGTGTAGATTTGATATGGAAGTCACTGAGCAATAATAAACATGGAATTCCAAATCATCAGTTTTCTAATGTTGCTTCTGACTACATTTGAATTGAATTTGGCTTGTGTTTAAAGGAAGCAAGTAACCCCCAACGTTTGTAAGAAAAGTGATAAAACGTTACAAGAAGAAAATATAAAAGGGTTGTGATCCTATCTTAATTGTGGAGAGATCTGGATAAGAATATCAGCAAGCATTTCCCAGAATTTTGTTGATCAGTGCTTTATAGAAGACTACATTTCACAAGCAATAGATGGGCTAGGTCTGCAGGTTTTTCTTTGGCAAAAGAGGTAGAATTCAAACTACTTCTGTAAATGCTTAGGTTTTGCCTTAGGTTACTATTGTAAGATACAATTGTTTATGTCAATGTCACTTTCATTTCCTTCATGTATTTGTTTTATGCCTCAGGAAACAATCTTCTGAGAATATTTATTATTAATGATTCTGAAGATATTATCTTGTTTTATCTTTTGATCCAAATTAATGCCTGTGATCCATATTCCAGAGGAGAATACTGCAAGTGTATGTATTGTAGATTATGAAGTACCTCCTTTCACTAGAGCAAAGGGAATGGAGAAGATCCAGAAACAATGAAACACAGTGTTAAGGACTGGCTCTTGGGTTTTGGCCACCTTGGGAAAGTGAAATCATAGCAGATGAAATTAATTTTTTTTTTCACTCAAGCCTTTTGCCTTTTTTGCTTGTTTGTTTGTTTTTTGTTTGTTTTTTCTTCCTGAATTCTCAAGTTGAATTTAGCATGGCTAAATCAGCACACCCTGAGTGAATAACACGACATCCTTTGGTGCTGGCAGCTGTGGGCTAGCTAGAAGGTCAACTGGAGAAACTGAGCTAAATTATGAAAAGAGAAAAGATGACTGTGTTTCAGTAACTCTGAAATCCTTGTTAGGCTCTGGGGAGAGCTCACTGCGGCCTTTCAGTACTTAAAGGAGGCTTATTAAAAAAAAAAAGAGAGAGAGACTTTTTTACATAGGCAGATAATGGTAGGACTAGGGGGAACACTTTTAAACTAAAAGAGATTTAAATTACACACTAGGAAGCAATTCCTAAAGGCTGGTGAGGCACTGGAACAGGTTGCCCAGGGATGTTGTGGATGCCCCATCCCTGGAAATGCTCAAAGCCAGTTCGGATGGGGCCACCTCACCTAGTGGGTGGCATCCCTGTCCATGGTGAGGGGGTTGGAATTAGATAATGTTTATTGTCCCTTTCATTCCAAACTATTCCATGATTCTGTGATTCTGACAGATTTCTGTTTGGTATCTTCCTGACAACATATTTTGATAGCAATATCAATTCTGAAAGAACAAATACATAGCTCACTAGAGAGCAAAACAATTTATTTTGAAATGATTTATTTAAAGAAACACTAGTGCAGAGAATATTTTTAATACAAAGCTTTGGATGTGAATGCAAAAAGGCTAATTTCTTGTGGTGGTTTGTCTTGGAAAGGAATTTGAAAATTTTTCATTTCGTGTTAACCCTCAGTTCGGATTTTTTACATATTGAGCGTTTTTTATTATTGCATACCAATCACAGAAAGGAATTATTCACACTCCAGTACCTATAATTCAGTTTGAACTTGCAACTTTTACATTATCTGGAAATTCACATCTTTGCCCATGAACCCCTGGGGCCTATTGTGGAAACAATAACGGTTTGCCTAATTGCTGACTATTTAGATCAAGCTGATAACAGACAGCCTGATGCCAGTCCTTAAGAGAGTCACACAAGGCCTGTACTCAAAAAGAGGTGTTTTAAACTTCTAGGAATGATCAAAAACAACCCAAATGTTGGCTTTCCAGTTAGTTTTTTTCTTAATTGTGCTGCATTTCAGTATCAGACAGGAAAATAAGGGGAAAACTTTTGTCTCATTAATGCACAGGATGAACGAAATAATAAAACTACTGTCCAGAGTATGCATAGCACAATACATCCCTTCAAACCATGGACCCATGTAAAACTGCAGACGACACACCAGTTTTATTGGAAAAATCTTTTACCATGGATAATGTCTCCATTAAAGGAAACCTTTGAAACCAAAAAATAAGCACATGAAGTTCACAGAAGAGAGAAAAAAACGTCCACCAAGCCATACTGTACTGTTGCTGTAATCCTGTCACAAGGACAGAGTCCAAGTCTCAAAGGCAGCAGATACAGAAAAGAAATCAATTGCAGGAGTGACTCTATTCCGTTCCCTGATCACAGGGAATGCAAAAAAGCAAGAAGAAGAAGAAAGCAACAACAGAAATATACACTTTATTACATAGGAAGCTAAAGCTGATATATTAAGCAGCTTGAAAGTAAAGACTACCTCAAACAAAAAAGATGGAGCAATAACATTTTGTTGAGCCACATTGGTTTTAAGAAATCGGAAGCAAGATTTGCAAGAAGACTTAACATCTTTTATTTAACCAGCCGATACAGAAAGAAAAATAAAGATTTTGAGCTCAGAGGCTCTTATGCAGGTCATGACAAGGGAAAATCTGAAGGGAAAATTAAACACTGTTAAAATAATGAAGCAATTCAGTACTCTGATCTGATATCACCATCCATCTGTGTGAATTCTGTCTGCTCAGTGGCAGTGAACTAAATATTGCTCCACATGGGGCGAGGGAAAAAGCCAGTGCACCACTGGGCATAAATTGCATAGACCACTTAGCAGTTAAATTCCAGCAATCAGAAACTACTTCCTATTTTATAATGCTGTGGAATCCATCTATATTTGACTTCAGTTCACCTTTCAACATGTTCAGAGTTGTACATTACTTGTTTAGCATTCAGAATATCGTGGGTGCTAAGAAACACCTAGAAATAGAGGGAAAAATAGATGCATTATTGAAAACACCACACATTCAAATAAATGTGATGAAAAGGCAGAAAACCCTTCACTTCGCAGAATATTTGTGCCCTAATTTTTATAATCTTTTCCTCTTCAGCTCTTACAGTAGTTAAACTACTGGCAGTGCCAAAGAAATTGAATAAAAGGAAATATACACCAAAAAAATGTGTTATGGAAAAGGATTTATTGCTTTTTAAGTCCAAAAGCAAGTATCATTTTAAGGACTATTATTAGAATCATTTTTCACACAGAGTCACATGGAAAAGACAAGTGATAATGAATACAAGTTATTCATGGGGAGATTCCAATTAGAACACAAGAGGAAAATTTTTCACAATGACAACAATAAGCCATTGCAATGATCTCCCGAGGGCAGTGGTGGATTCCACAATGCTGGATACTTTTAAGATTTATATTTTGTCTTCCTGTGAGATTGAACCTTGTGAAGACATCTCTAAAGACTCTTGTTCATATGTAAGTGCCAGGTGAGAGGAAGAAAGTCCATCTACACTTTGTAAGGAAAGATAATCCTAAAGTTCCCAAGATATTTACTTCAACCCATAAATCTTGCTTTGAACTTCCATGTGGAACTTACTTGCTACTTAGCTTCTATCAAGTACTTTTTAAAGCAATGTTATACAAAAGGAGTTAAGCCATAGACATCTAAATTAAGATTCTGTTGGTTTTTAGCAAAGAGAACAATGAATGTCGAACAAGAGGGAAGAAGAGATACTGTGTGATTTACCATAGCTCCTCCAGCTAAGGGTCCCTCCATAGAACAGGAAGCCCTGACCAGCCTTTACAAAAATAAAATCCTCTGATTACAGTCAAACACAATAGGTTCTATATTACAAAGGTTCTGCTCAGAATGATACTCTTTAAAGAGAAGTAGAAAACTTACAATTTTACACTGACTAGTCACTAAATGAGTTAATAATTTGCTGGAAATGGAAATATAGTCAACCAATAGTATTTTAAATTTCTCACACTAAATTTAAACTAAGCCAGAATTCCCCAACTTCCTTCATTTACAAATCACTTTACACTTCATTTTCATCTTTTTCACATTACAAGACACAAAAATGTAATGTTAATTTCTAGCTCAGTGGAGGGAATGCAAGGATAATGCTCAGTTAGGAACTTCACAGGGTTATTACTTTTTGTACACAATCTAAGATCTTCGCAATGCTATATACATATTTCTAAATGGCATTACTAATACCATGACATCATTAATATGGTAACTTTTCTTGAATGTAGATATTTTAGAACAATTTCCTGAAGATAAATTAACCCTTACAACAAATAAAAATGTTTTATTGGCAGCACACAAGACAGTTTGCAACATTAAAATACCTGCTTGGATTATTGTTATTCACTTCAAAACTCCGCATAATAATCTGCAAAAGACACACAAGGCAGCCAAACTTTTTGATTTTATGTTTACAAAGCTATTAGTATCTCCACAGTGACATTAAGAACATGTCATGCTGATATACAATGGAAGAGAAATAGTCAAATGAACACATAAAACTTTTCTCCTCAGTAAATGAACAATTTTTCCTTGTAATTTCATATATTGTGCACCAAGAACAACCTATAAACCTGCTATTTATTATAATGTCTGTATAGAAAGCAACAGGACAATGAAAAGCTTATAATGTTTCCTTAAAAATGAATACAGTTCTCTTGACTGTTTGCTTGCCTCTTAAATGAAGTTGAGTGTACGTCATCATTAATCCATTTTCCACACCAAAATATCTGAATTTATATTCTCTAAACACTTTATCTCCAGCTGGAAACATAAAAAAAGAAAGCTTATTGTATACCAGGTATGGATTGTATTTTCCTTTGTTCTAATGTCTTCTCAAGCCATACCAAAACAGAACAAGTAATAAGTGCGTTCCGTAATATGCTTGAATGCATTACATTTGGGCACATTTTAGTCTCAGTTAAATGGGGAATTAAGGTACTAATCTCAGAAACGGTCTCATCGGTGAGCACCATTTGCAGTCCTCAGGATGCAGCATGGCCTCAAGACTCTGCACTACATGTTTTTTGATTAACATAAAATTTAATTTTTACTTCCTCTTCCCTTTAAATTCTTCTTTGAGAAGAATTTATCTCAGCAAGGTCACATTTCTGTCTTCACTTAACACATAAATGAGGCATTAGTGAGGAATAGATATAAAAGTGGTCTCACCTAATAAGTGTCAGAACGTTAATGAGACATAAATTGTATTTGAAAGCAATTTGGAAAACTCCCTTCTCCAAAGAGTTTTGAAAGAATTCCTATGTATATTTAATACTCCACTGGAGAAAGCAAATTTTTCCTATTAATTTATAGTCCAATGCATCAAAAGTTTAATAGCTATAAATATTTATTTCAATTACTTCAACTAGTCATTCACAGATGTCTTTTTCATGCTTTATGGCCAGCACCTGGTATACATCCCAAGCAAAGAGCACTTTGGTCCCCTACTTGTCCCAGTTCAAGCATCTATGTATCAGTTTGAGCAGCTGCTATGAGAACAGCCATAAATAAAGTCCTATGCATTCTATGTGGGCATACTTGATAACTTTTAAACTCACTAGTATAAACATGGACAATATATCAAGTCTTTTCCAGAGCTTTCCATGATTTTACCTGAAGACTTGCTTTTAACCTAGCACTTTCTATGACAGGTGAAAATGCTATTAGATTTGATTTTTGGGATATGCGTACCAAAATACCGCAGCAGGATAATGCTGGAAAACCTATGCAGTGCAATATTGTGCAGCACAGCTACATATCCAATTGGATGTTACATGAGAGCAAAAGAGATTTGGAGGGGTTTGCTAGAGGTAGACTTAGGTGTGGTACAAAATAGACAGTTCTTCACAATCCCTAAAGGGGGATCCATGCCATATCAGAAAACACTCATACAAGGAGTTAATCCCTATGCCCAGTACATGTGGACAGTTTGTCAGTTTTTTCCTTCCCATCCCATATGCAATCATGTCTTACTTTAACATGGACAACACTCATGTCGTGGTTTAACCTGGCAGGCAGCTAAACACCCACAGCCACTCGCTTGATGGGATAGGGGAGAGAATTGGGAAGAAAAAGTAAAATTTATGGGTTGAGATAAAGAGAGTTTAATCAGACAGAAAAGAAAGTGAAAAAAACTAATAGTAATAAATCAAGTGACACACAACACAATTGCTCACCACCCACCAACTGCCCAGCCAGTTCCTGAGCAGCATCCCCTGGCCAGCTTTCCCCCTTGTCTATACACTGACATATATATGATGCCACATGGTATGGAACATCCCTGTGATCAGTTGGGGTCAGCTGTCCTGGCTGTGTGTCCTCACAGCTTCTCCTGCCCCTCCAGCCTACTTGCTGCTGGGGTGGTGTGAGAAGTCCTTGACTCAAGGAAGCTCAAAAGTCCTTGACTCTGTGTAAACACTGCTTAGTAACAAGAAAAGTATAATTATTTTCATACTAAATCCAGAATCCCACACCACACCAGCTACTGGGAAGAAAAACAACTCTACACCAGCTGAATACGCAATAACACACTAACACACACAAGATGAATGCTATAATGATATTGTATAAATAATTGAAATATGCTATTAAAATGAAAAGATCCTTTTTTATACTTTTAAGTAATCTGTGTGATTTTTCAAAGTCTAGCATAAATACAAAAAATAACATAAATGTGAATCCAGACCAATTTTGCTGAATAACCAACCTGTGTATCAAAGATACCATTACAAAAGGGAGAAGACCTTGTTGAGTCACAGATGAAAGATGGTTTTGAACATCAGAACAAGAGAATAACAACCCATAAAAAAGATAAAGGAAATCTGCTTTAAGAGTGTATTTTCACCCTTACCTGGAAAAAAAATTGTTCAGTTTCCTCCTGAGGCAAGTCAGGAGTCTATCCCTAAGATAGAAATCTTCAGGGATATAGCATCAAGCTATGGCAGAGAGGTTCAGTACTCAGGTTTAGTTAGAAAAGTATAGATTAGTAAGACAAACTAGGTTCCTGAAAATTATTTTGAAGAACGTTGTATCATGGTATTCTCTCTTCTGCATACATTCAGTTTGCAACAGATCACATCCTTTTTATAGGCCTGTTACATAAAAGTTCTAATTCTTAATTTGAACATCTGAAAAGTCTGGAGTATTAAGATCTTTCCATGTAGATGAAAAATTGGGTAATTTGGATTCAGATAAAGATTCGGATTCTAAAAACACATGCAGGAAGAACATCTGTGAGCATTCACAGAGAAGGGAAAAGTGCTGTGAAATTGAGTAGTGCCCAAGCTTCAAAAATGTTAAGTTTTACTGAGATGGAGGTTTCTCCAAGTCTAACAGGCTAAGTCTGAGTAAACAAGAAAGCAACCAAAAGAAGCAGCTCGAGAACAGTTCATATTGAGGACCTGACGTCTACACTATAAAGTTTGGGGATGCTTGGCGTGTTTCTGAGTTTAGACTACCTCCTGTCTGGCCTCTCTTTTGCAACTAATAGATAAAGTTCTGAAATTGATCTCCCTGCTTAGTGTCAGTCAAAAGGCATGTACTTGATTTGCTTTGAGGATGCTCCTCAATCTAGACCAAAACATGGTAAATGGAGATGAACAGGAGATTAATTTCAAAAGCTGACTCCTGTTTCAAACTAAGACACTACTCCAGACACACATTAACTGTCTGAGCTCTCATCAAAGGCATCAGCAGACAAAGTTCAGACTGAGAGGGATGTACTACTACTATTTGAAGGTAATAGATTTATTAAAACAGCAACAACTACTTGCTAGTTACAGACTTTCATGCAGTGATTTGCTGTAAATTACATTTATTTACAGAGACTAAAGGAAACACAAAGTACCACAGAATGACTAAATGAAGATCTTCAAACATATGTTGCCCTCCCTTCAGAACTAAACCACTTCTGTTTTAAAGGACTAATTGACCATTTTTCTTGCAGTGTGAAGATTCAACAGGTTTTACAACTTGCATTTCTACTGGTATATCTAGCAAAACCACCACAGTGGTTTCTCTAGAGAATCAGACCTGGTTTGGTCAGCTAGCTTCACTAAAAATCAATTTAAAAAATCTATTATTTTAAAAACAAATGTCTTATTAACAGTTGTGCCAAGAAAGCATACAAATTCCTGTGAACTTTCCTTAGCAATGGGAATTAAGCTCTGCAAGCCTGGATTTTTAAATCATCTCCGTCTTAGTGCTGAACAAACAGTACAGCACTGACACATTTTAAAGCTGGAAAACAGGTAATGCAGCCACACAACAAAGGGAAGAAAAAAAGCCAATGACTGTCACGCTCCAGTAAGTGAAAACAGAGGGACTACCAGCACAGATTCTACCTCTTTGTGACAGGGATTGTCATGCCTGAACACAACAAGCATCAACCCTGTCTTTTAGCACACTTTTTGTCAAAGTGGATGGATACTCCAATGAGTAAGTTGAACCCCTTACCCTCACAGAACTTCTTTGTGTTAATTATTTTCATGGTGTGAGCACATTTTCTGACTTCAGCCAGCTTTAACAATCCTGGAATTCTCAATTTACCGAAAAGTAAGAAGTGATGTTGCTCTTAATCCTGCAAGGGTTGACACTGTAAAAGTATAGCAACAGATGCTCAAATTCAGCTTTTGAAAAATGTTTGATCTTGTCCAGTCTCAACATAGGTCCCTCTCAAAAAGGCACCGAGAATATTAATGCCAATGATGAATACAGTCACATTTCTTTTTTTTTTCCTTTTGTTTTCATCCTCTTTGCCTTGAGTGAGAAAAGCTCTGAAGTCAATTCAATGATACCATGTGTGTGTTTAGAAGCACACAGTTAAGTGATGCAGAGCTTATATTCACATGCTTTTATCAGCGTCCATTCAAATGATACTAGAGTTGCTTGGCTGCAATTAACACGATGCAAAACTGAAACCCTTACCAGAAGTATTGCATAAATTATTCCTTTTTCAAACAAGCCAGCATTGGAATTGAAAACAGAAAAGATGCAAGGGAAACAGGGATGGGCTGGTTTGAGTGTGTATGGAGGGAAGGCCACAGATCTGGAAACTCCTGTGTTCCTACCAAGGGAAGGAATTTCCCTTATTCAGTGCTGATATATTTATGTAAGTTACATACAAAGGGCAGCAGGCAGAAATCTGAAAATTTCAATAAATATTTCTTTTTCTATCTCTAAAATGTTTGGAAATGCATATTTTTTAATTAACGTTGCGGACTGAAATTCTGTTTACTTGGGTTCTAGACATAGTCATTCTTCAGAGCATCCATGGCTTTCACACCTTTATGTAAATTTGTACAAGCAAGAATTCCTTTGACATTTTCTTTTACTGCTTTCACTGGTGCTGTTACTGAGAAGGTGAGGGAGCAACACACTCGTCCAAAGCTTGCAATGTCATCTGCAAATAATTAAGACCACTGCTCAGGCTTTGGATGCTGGATGTCACAAAGCACTGCCAGTTCAATATTGCTTTCTAGATATGGCAGCATGGGACTTTCACATGAAACAAGCAGGATGAGAGATTCCTCTGTTGGACTAAACCTGCATCTCTTCAGATTTTAGCACTATTTTGACTGCTTCTGAAGGTGCAGCAGTACATTCAAGTTCCAGCAAGATGTACACTCACACTGCTGAATGCAAACTGCCTCGGGGCACTTGTTGCTGTTTAGATCCTTTAAAGACACAGCCACAAGGCACTCGTAAAAATGTGGAATTTTGCACCATAAAGCTATGTATAAAACCCAAAAGTCATGAAAAATCATACCGTTTGACTGCAGGGGGCCAGTGTATCTACAGATTAGAGTGCTGCCCTTGTAAATACGTGTTACCATTGTCTGACAGCTATGACAAGTCATAATCCCTCCACTGCACCCGAAAAAAGACCCAATTAATAAAAGGTATATATTTCCAAAATATGTTCTAAATACTTAAAAAACTTCCCTTCATTATTTATATTAATCACAATACATCAGTGTTTCAGGAGCTGTGGTGGAACAAAGACCCTGTGGGATGAGTAACCCTCTGTCAGCCTCCACTGCCCAGGATGGGTGCAAACCAAAAATACACATCTTAATTTGGCTCAGGACAAACACTGATGCACCACTTATGTGGGCAGTCTTGATATACTTACAAAGACAAAACGATGCAATTCATAACTAGAAACTGTCTTCTCATTGTTAAAAGAAAAAGCTAATTTTAATCTGTTTTCCACAAGTCGCACAAATCAGTAAGTGATAGAGATGAAAACATAGTTATAAATATTTAAGTTACACTTGAAGTTTTCACTAAATGAACATATGCAAATCCTTGAAGCCCATGGGCAGCTCTTTCTTGCACTCAGGACATTTACATACTTTTCCAAGCTAATATTTAATCTAGTATTCAGTAAAACATCACTAATTACTTTCATAAATTCCTAACATCCTGTGAGATGTCTCTTCCCTCTGAGCTGCAAAACAGAACTTTAAAACACCTTCCTCAAGGAAGTGCAATGATTTTCACTCTAGAGTGCTTTTAATTCTAAGAAAAGATAATTTCTAGTTTTCATCCCATGTCTTAACAATGATCTTTGCAGTTTTAAAGAATATTAAAATATATGTTGGCAGGAAGAACTTTGGGGCAGGAAGGAATAGAAGGATTACAATACAGAGTTCAGTTAAAGAACTGGTGTGCTCTAGAAGAGTAAATTGATGATAAGAAGGGACAATAGCTACAGTGAAGAACCCAAAAGGGTATATCATGCTCACAATTAATTGCTTTGAGGGAATTTATAAGGAACCCTGCAGAAGGCAGTTACAGGAATTTTTTTTTTCCTAATGCCCGCAAAATTAGTGTGAGGATCCCTTAATTTCCTAGTCTTCCTACATATTTTTATTATTTGTACACAGATACACAGTTTTATAACACAAGTGGAAAACTGCTAGGAAACCTACTGCCTTCATTTCCAATGGGCCTGTCAGCACAGTAGCTGTAATGACTTTTGTCCTCAAACTACAGTACTCATACTGCATAACTCCTACTACATCGTGCACACAAAACAGATGAATGAAAATTTCTAATACGCAGTCACTTTACAGCTGTTATTTTATATATGCTTATCATGTCCTTCACTGATTTTCTCTCTCACATCAACAGTTCAAGTATTTCAAGTATTCTCTTCTAGAAAAGTTTTCTCTGGTACTTGTATATGACTCACAATCCTCCCCACAGCTGCTCTTCTGATCTGACCTCAACCATTTGATTATTGTAGCAGTCCTGAAGCGTGTCATTAGAAATACCAAAAAAAAACCCCAAAACAGGAATGTGGCAGCATCTGCACAGCTAGTATCTAGACTGAGCTGTAATACAGTGTAGTGCAATTTTAATGGATGATGCTCCCCTGCTACGTGGAACCCTTTTCTTCCCCTGCTCTTGCATTTTGTATTTATTTTCTTGTTCGTTTAAATTAGACATAAAATTAAGTCACATATGACACAAGAATTCTACAAGAATATTGCAGAATACCTGCATAAGTAATTTCTTTTATTGATTTAAACCCCTTAAGGTCTATTTGATGGATTTAAAAAAAAACCAAAACTAAATAGGGCAGTCTGCCCTGGCCCCGTCAATGTAATTTAACACAAATCCATAGAAGAGGATTGATCTTACTGAGGTTATCTCTAATATGCTTTACAAACACTGACTCAAAGTGTGTTGACTTAGGCCCTCTTTGCTCCGAAAGATATTTTTATACCTACTCTCATACCAGATGGGCACCCAAGTATTTTATAAAAGATGACAGAAAAAATACATTATATAAAGCTGAGGAGAGGCAGACTAATATCAAAAACAGAAAAAGAAGTGATGAATTTGCCTGAACCAATCTGGTATTTCATGACCTCATCATGCAGAAGCTGCCTATCTATTTCAGAACAAGCGATAAATATTAAAATGAATTTATTTGCATGTCTTATCAAAAGCTTCCAATATCAATTGTTTTCACAAATGTTTTCTCCTGCAAGCAGTGAATGCCTCTTCATCAATCTTTTATCAAAAGCAATCTTGTTCTGATTTCAGTTCTATCAAAGAAACTTCTCTCCCTCCTTTGTTGTTCTTTTTTTTCCCTTTCTTGGCAGAAGGTATATGAATATCATTTTACACATGACTGTGGCTGCACCTCCATCGATCAGGAAATAAAAAATAAGTCTGAAGGATACACCATGACCCTGCAGAGCTCCAAACAACAGAAGCACATGTTCCCAATAGCGACAAAATAGGAAAGCAAGCGTACATGCCTACACAAATGTGCTAATACTCCAATAATGGGTGAGCCCAGACACCTTTGGACCTGGCAACAGCAACACATGGCATGCCAAAACTGCAGTCAGGCAGGTTAGCTGGCAGCACCCCAGCCCCAGACCACTTACAAAATACCTGCATGCACCAGCCTGAAGAAGACGCACCCAGAAACCAGTGGCTGGAGCCACGTGGCTGAGGAGACAGATGTAGATGTGCTGCCGAAGGAGCTCTGGAGGAAACATGGCCAGAGGCATTCTTTAAAGGAATAACCCCATGCCAAAAGGGGTTATTCACAGAACTCCAGCCTCCAAAGGCAAGCCATGCCAGGGCGGGGAGAGCCCTGAGACACTACACCCCACACTGCAGAGGGACACTTCTGAAGGACTGAAGCCCACAGGTGAATCTTGTCAGGCAGAAACACTAAGAACAAAGGACACACAAATTAAAACCAGTAAGGAGTGTCAGACACAAACAATTATGCCCTTTATTTGAACCACCTGTGCTGCCCTCGGCCTCACCAAAGAGACTGTGAGGGACTGACCACAATCAACAGTGAAATAAGGGGGCTTCAGATGAGGAACAGGAAGTCCAGGTGTTATTTATGTCTTCTTTTTTTCCACTCAGTACCCAACTCAGTGATGACAAGTTTTTGCTAATTGGCAATAAATTAAATCTTGTAAATCTTCTGAGTCCAGAATATTTTGCCTGCAAGACACTCTCGACCTCCTTGAGCCCAAAATGCACTGAGAAGTATTCCATCAGAAGGCTTATTTTAAACGTCACCTAAGACTGGGGGGGAAGAAAACATTCTGAACAAACACCATATGTTCTCTGCTGCTAAAGCTGGACAGCAACCAATATATCTGGACAAGATCCTCAGTTTGTACAAATAATTGTCATTCCAGAAGTCTCACAGCACACCAAGGCCAATGCACAATGACAGAGCTTCAGAACTGGGTGAGTTGCTGCAGTGACAAGAGTTTGAATACATGATTTCCATAGTAGAGACAAAGAGGTTGCAGAATTCCAATTTTTGACTCCTGAGAGAAAAAACCCACAATATCCATAAATAAAAACACCTTAAGAGAAAAGGGAAGAAAGTTACAAATTAACTTAAATTCATGGGCAAATGACTGGAGGCTTGTGCTCCCCACACAAATGCTATAATACATGTGTTTGCTTCAAAAATGCACATGCGCATCAGATTGTTCCTGCCCCTCACAGAAACAATCTTGTCTTGAACATCCCAGACAGAAGAGCACTAAAGAGACAACGAGCTTCCTTTAGATGAATCCATAAATGAAATTTATAGATACAGAGGCACGCTATACCCAAGCTGCTCTAACCAGGTTCCCAGCTCCTGGGCTGCTAAGGAGAAAAGTTTCATTGTAGAAAAGTATTAGGCTGAATCACAGCAGAAACAATCCTAGTGACAGGATCATCATAGATCCCCACCTTGTCATGATGCCGTCCCACACAGGCAATATATATGTGAGCACAGATGAAGACAGGCTGGAGGACTCAGTCATTAGGCAGACAAACTGCTGCATAGAGGAACATATTTTGACTTGATCCCACTCGGCACAGAAGTGGCAGACTTGCAGCATGTTAAGAGAATGCTGGAGACAAGCAGATGATTTGTCAGTGTTGACTCTGTGTGTAAAAGATTCCAGAGAGAGAGGGCTATAATCATAAATGGCACAGAGAAGGTACCAAAAGAATTATTCACTCTTAAATATTAAGGAAGCATACTACAAAAATGCCAGGTATAACATAAGATAAAAGCTGCAATTTTTCATACAAAATTCTGTACTTTATTTCTACGCAGCCGCCTTGTCTCAAGGTGCAGGGAGGTTGAGGAGGTTGTGTTTGAGGGTTAGAAGATCACCATCAGACTGGAAGTAGATAATTCATCTCTTAGAGGCAATACTGTGTAAGGATTCATTCCTGTTATGCTATTTATATCTATCCCTAGTGTTTGGAGTTTTTTTAAAAAACTATTCCTACATCTGACAGGATGCCTACAAGAGAGATTGACAGATTTGGCAGAGGATGTTTAGTGCATTCCTAGGTGAGATGTTGGTAATGCAAAAGAAGAAAAAAATCTCTTTGTAGAGAAAGAATACATATGCCAAATACAGACACTGAATATTTCCATCATATTCTTGATGAGAAGAGGCAAAGTTTTGCTAACTTGAGGCTAGAGAGAAAGTATGTATGGTGTTTTCTCACCTGGTAGTTATCAGTAGCTATCAGGTTGAGGCTCAAAGTAGTTTTCCACCATTTATTACTGAGGCAAATCTGTTGAAATGTCTTTCCTTCTGATTTTCTCCTGTAAGCATGGCCTTAGTAGCAGATTTTGCAATTAATAACCAAGGTCTCAAAGATTTTAGCAATGAAAGTAAATATATTAATCTTTTAAGAAACTAGTGTCTTTGTAGTCAACATGAAGAGAAGTAGATTAGGCACTAAAACACTATTCCATTTTTCTGCTCACAGTAAGTGAAAGCAAACATATTTCATTTCAAATCACATGAAGAATGTAGAAGACGCATTTTTATAATAATCCTTAAATTACTTCAAGATCCAGAATTGCAATGCCTTGTTCTTAAGAAGACTTTAGGTTTTTAAACTGGTGCTAGAAAGATAAGTCTCTAATTTTACACCGAACAGACGGAACAGTAGAGCCTACTGATGTCATCTTGGGGTTTGTATATGACAATTGTCATTGCAAATATGCTTTGCAATATTGAAAGTCATGATGACATCTTTCTCTAAGAAGGGAGAAAATCTGGTAAATTCCTGTAATTATTGAATGTTATGCAGAGGACAGTAATTGCGCTCATTCTTGTCATGTTTTGTTTCACCTCAGTCTTTTCAAACAATCTCAAAGTATTATCTATGAATGCATATAAAGCCTTATAGAACATACACTACAAATGTCCATCATAAATAGTTGTCATTAATATAATTTGCAGTAATAATTACTAAACCTGGGGAAAAACAAAAAATGAAGACTCCTATTACCTGCTATGAAAACTCAATAAACTAATTTCCATTAGACATTAATTAAATATACAAACATTTGTTTTGAAGGTTTTTTGGTTTTTGTTGTGGTTTTGGTTTTGGTTTTTTTTTCATAGGGATGAGGCACTAAACATCCAAAAACATTTAATGAAAATGTGCTATAAGCTAGACTTTATTGTGGCAGTTCCTCAACACCAGCCATTACTATGCTCTGGTTTACATTCTTCATTATATAATGCTACATTGTAAGTATCTGGAATTCTCTATTTTTCCAGCAGAATTCTGCCTAAGGATCAATTTTGAGGGAAAAACCTCATCTTAAAGAATTCAGATCCTTGTAGGAATGAGACCTATGAACAATACAATGTTTTTACCTCTTTATAAATAGTTCTATTGCTAATGAATTGGGTGGGGATGGTAGAAAAATTCAGTAACTGGCACAGATATTGGACATTGAACTGTGAATGTGAGAGAAGAGCTGAGAGCTTAATAATACATGAAGTTCAACAAATTGTCGAACAAGGACCATGGGATTTGAAGAAAAAGCCTGGGCAAATGGCCACAGGGTGAGAATCCATGAGTAGAGAGGGATTAGATACCAAGTGAGAGAAAAGGCAGAACGACACCAAAGTCAGACTGAAAAAGAAGTGAGAGAAATAGTCATAATCAGAGAAAATAAAAAAGTTAAAGGCCATTGGATCACATTTCTTTCTCTAAATCTCCATGGAACCTGGAACCTACAGTCTCTATTGTTAGAAAATATAAATGAAAGTAGATGGCAAAGTACTTCCCAAGTATTTCACTTCCTCCTTCACTTGGACCAGGGATGACTGCAACACTCTGCAAATACTGGTTACTCTGTTAGTTGATATAGCATAGGCCTGTGTGATGTATTAGTAATTCCAAATCTGTTGCTTTTTTTTTTTTCAATTTTCAAGCCTGGTAAAGGCTTTAATTATTGACTTGAATTAATATTTTTTTTCCTATAGGATCTCTGCTTCATTCAGTGACAGAACCATCTGCAAGATGTGAAGGAAGCTCTTGTTCAAAAGATTAAAGAAATAACTTTCATTTTCATAAATAGAAAGAGGATTGAACAAACAAGTGCGTGAACTCCCAAAGTGCTCTTAAGAAAAAGACTAAAGAATGCTGCCTTAAAAATACATGTTTTGATAAGCAAGTTAACTTGTATTTCAGAGGTGTTCTTTAACTGGGTGTTCTAAATTTTCTGTGTATTTCTGATGAAACTTAAATACCGTGAAAAAAAGTCTTAGAAGTCAAATTATTGTGCAGCAAGTTGGAAAAAAAGTAAAGCCTGCCTTTACAAAAACACGACTACTCTGTAGAAAACAAGAGTCTAGCTGTGTCAGTGAAGGTACTATCTATACCATGTCGACCACTTACAAGATGAAAAAGTCTGGTTTTCCTCTAATCCTTACCAGGTTATATTTTTCTGTTCATTCTTTATTCCAAGACAAACACATCTTGACAGAAATTATGTCTTCTTTTCCTTCTGCATTACTTGACTGTCCCTTAATGAGAACAGACAGGCTAGAGTGTTTTCAATGCTTGTATGAAGGACAGCAAAAAATAGCTCGTCTAGGGGAATGGCTATGATGGACACATTCCAGTTGGTGTTTGAAAGTGATTAAGACAGTGGCAATTTCAAGGTCATCTGTTTTATTCAGAGGTCTGAAAAAAAATAGATAATTTGAAAAATTTTGCCAGATACAAGAAAAAAATGGAGTTTGATGTGTCATAGTTATCTGAGATATATTATTCATGCTATTTTATTTGCTAAATGGTTGTATTTAGAAGAATGTTCTTTTTACAGGGCCTCAGCTGTTACCAGATTGGTATGGAATTGGACACAGATGAACATACAAATCATCATCACAAACTTCATTAGCAGCTAAGAGGGTCATATCTCCATATATCCAGAGTAAACAAAAGAGACAACATGCAGTTGGCTAAACTCAATCCACATGGGCACCTGCAGAATGTTACAGAATTAAAATCTGCTTCTGAACTATAGCTCTAACACTTTACACAGCAATTATTATTTTGGACTCTGAGAACCAAGAGCTTTAATTGTGTAAGAACTACTATTTTTTGGGTTTTGTTTCCTTTTTTTTTTTTTTTAATACAACAAACCCACCAACGAAACCAGCCTACGCCATGAAGAAGAGTGAATAAAACCCGATTTCCTAACCATTTTGGTTCCACATCCCACTGATCCCACTTTAACATCTACAGTTTCCCTGCGCATTCCTGTGATGGCTTTCTCCACTTGTCAGCCATCACCACATCCACAGGTCTTGCTGGATGTGCCTGTGCCTGCTGCCCCAGGCGCTGACCCCACCAGCTGGCAGAACACAGCACACATTCCTCCGAGCTGCACAGGCCCGGGGCCAGCTGTCCTGCTGCCAGAAGGAGCGGATGGCAGCTGAAGTCTGCCTCTCCTCTCCGCAGTGGGGACACTCACTTGGGTTTTTTTCTCCTCTAATGAAGACCTGATTTTCAAAATTTTGGAGATTATTACCTTCCTGTCAAATTTGGCTGATACTGCCCAACAGCTTAGAAAGTTAATATGAGAGCAGAGACAGGCAGTTGAACTGGCAGATGTGCGCACAAAGGTAAAGCCGTAACAATAAACTGCACTGCCCTAGGAAGCAAGCTTAAAAATTACAGTCCAACGACAGCAATGCTGTAATTTATCTTCAACAGTAGCTGAAGGGGAAACAGGAGGGTCTACTGCTTTTATGAATGCTATGTCTAGGGATATTAGTGACTGATTGCACTTTGCATTATAACAGATGGGTGTCTTCATTTTTTATGCCAAGTGTTTTTAGTTTTCCATTGTGACATCATGCTCCAAAATATGAGGCTCTTATATATTTTCTATATGTCATACAATGTATAGTCCCATTTCCTTATGCTCCCTGTCTCCCAAAACTCAGGACATCTTAGGGGGTAATTTATAATCAGATAATTAAAACTAAATAAACAAAAGAAACTTTGAAGATTAAAGGATGCTAGGCTTCCTGGTTTGTTGTTTTGTTTTGTTTTAAATCAACAATCTAGCTCTTGTGCTGATGCATAATATATGCAGTTTAGAAAACACAGAATCACATCTGGTAAATCTCTGAGCTACTAGACACTGCTTTATGCTTGGGGTATTTATGCAAACACTGTGTGGGATGGAGAAGAGAACTGAAAGGAAGAGGGATAGAGGAGAGAGCATGGCAGAACCTCAGAATATTCTGTAAGGGAATGTCAGAGTTAATGCATCGGCCCTTGGAAGCTGTAAGGCACTGTTTTCAATGCCACACCTGGGCACAAGCTGTCCCTCTAGCCCAAACATCCATGGTATGTGAATGCAGCCCAGTGTTGAGGACACACAGCTTTACCCCAGGGACACACCAATGCATTCGGGATGCCATCGAAAGGCAACCCAGGGGCAGCTGTAGTCACCACACAGACATACAGCCCCATAAATTACATTTGCTTTTCCAGCAACATCAGCTGACTTGGCCATTCTTCCTTATGTGCATGCCTCTACAGAGTCCACAGTCTAAATACCTCTTGGGGCTGAACACAGTGTGTTCTGTGTCTAGATCATTCAGAAAAGTGAAAAAAGGTAAAGCAGCAGACTAGATTTAGCCAGCATGCATCCACCCCTTTAGCAACACACATCACTCAATATCTCCTGATCATTTTCCAAGTAATGTGATCCACTCTGGGGACACAAAAATTGGATCTGTTCCACCGATGTTTGCAGGCACTAATCCCTTCTGTTCCAGCCCTCCCTTAAACAGGCTTTCTTTCTATGACTTGCCCAAAGCAAGTATTTTTTCAGATTGGAATCAAGACACTTCAACATAAGGGATCCTATCTGGTTTTTTTTTTCATATCTCAGTTCATAAAATTGCAGTTAGTAATATTTAATTCCTTTATTGTTCTCCCTGACACAAGTTACTCTTTCTCTGTTACAAGGACTAACTCAGCAAAACTATGCTATTTTCATATTTAAAAACATAATACTCTAGCTAGCGAGACCTAATAAAAAGAAAAATCTAGCTAAAGATATGACCACTTTTTTCAGGAAAAGTAAAAAAAAAGTTAATTAATCCAAAAGTCGTGTTAGCAACCTTCAACAATAACAAAGTAGTACATGGCTGACTTGATAAACGGAGAGAGAAAGAGGAAACAGGCCTGAAAAACACTTAAGAAACGGCTTTTCATTATAATCTAAGCTGGAAAAAAATTTGGGAAAGTTGCTCGAGGAATTTCCATAGGCTGACTTACCTTTTAGATATTATCATGAAGACCTAGTTAAGTTTTTAGTTATTTGAGTGAGCAGTCATCTAAATTTGACATACAAGCACAGCAGATTTTTGTCCCAGCAAAAAAAGATGCACAACTAGATGAAACATGTATTTATGTATGCTTCAGTTTTTCTTCAAATAGCTTCACTGTCTTCCTGTTTACACAATTCTGTTTATGGACTTAAAGGTATACAGAGAATACAAAACCTAAGTGGGGAAAAGTGATTCTGAATCACTCTCTTATTAGACAAAAAAGTGATGGCATTGAAGATATTATTCAGTTCAACATTTTTGATGCTCTTTTTTAGCAGTACTTGAATCCAAGGAACAGATTTGTTGAAAAAACACAGTTCTTTTAAATAAGTAAGGTTTAATGAGTTATGAATGCTAGTCTATAGAGGAAAAGAAGACAGAATATTAAAAAATAGTAAAGAACATTGAAGAGATCATAAATAGATGCTACAAATAATTGATGTTAAAGGATTCTGTAAAACAGGAAAACTCACAAAGATCAACAAGCAGTTTCCTGAGAAAATGCCATAAGAGATATGGAATAAAAGCTTTATAAGTGTGTAGTGTAAACAGGAAATGAAGGGATGAAGTAGAAAGAGGTGTGACTAAATGGAAACCTAGAAAGTCCATAGGTGTTGTGCTGAAAAATCACTACTTTGGAAGGTCATGACACAGCTTTTTCATTATTTCAGACACCTTGATGTAACAAGCTGCCAAAAATGGTAATTATGGCACAGAGACAGTGCAGAAGCCAAGTCCCAGCAGATGTTCAGGCTGAAGAGTATACAGTGTGGCTGCACCCAGGTTTCTGCCATGACACAGCAGCATTGTGGGTCTGAGTCAATTTGCACCAGCTGATCCTGGACCCAACAATTTCTCCATATTTCTACCTACCAAATGTCACTGCAGCATGGACAATATAGGTTAGTACTCATACTAGCTGAAATAACTTTTGCATACAGTTATATATAGAGATATAGGCACCTCAGAGCTCTATGAACTTTCCTAGTTCCTGATGTAAATCAAATACCTAAATGTTTAATCAACTGCTCAAGAAAAATCAAGTAAATTTATAGCACCAACAGAGGAATGTTCGATCCCTAAACTAGTTAATAGGTTTCTCTTAGCTATATCCAGGACTATATTAGTGACATATTACTTTTTATATTAATATATTATTTCTCCCATTTATAATCAGACTAAATATAACTGTACTTCCCCATTATAAATTCTTACACTAAACTGTTCTGGCAAATATATCAGAATGGGAATTCCTGAAACAGAGCATTGAAAATGATTGGCTAAAGTATCCAGTTTCTCAATCCTCTCAGAAATCTGCTCTGAGACGAATACAGTCATGAGGAGAATATGAGAAATAAGGAAATTATTTCCATTTCCACACCTGTTTTCTCACCCAGATTCAGATAACTTATAGAATTTGATGGAATAATTCATAGGGTTTAAAAAAATTACAATTTTGGAATATAATGCATATGTTATTCATAAACATTTTGCCTGTTTTATACATATAAGCATATTTTATAGACACATTTAATGAGTGTGTATTCAATAAAAACAACCTGGATGTCTCTTCTGACTTCTGATCTGATCTATTTGAAACCCCCTGTCTCCAAAGATAAGTGAGAGGAGATTTCCAGCTGCACACATAGCAAAGTTAATTGGTAAATATTGTCAAAGGAATATATCTGTCACGCAGTAGCAAACTAGCATGGATTTCAATTGTTTTAAATGTTTATCATAGACTTTCCTATTCTAGAGAAATAAACCTTTTTTGAAAAGTTTAAAATGTTTTAAATATACTCTGTTGTTTGATGGTGAAATGACAACAGGACTTGAAAGAAAAATGAGTGAAAAAAATTAAAGAAATAGCACTTTATATTGATGCAAAAATAATGAGAGATGCCAAAGATATAAAGTGAAATTTATTTCATTGGGAAACAAGCAGGATTTTACAAAGCATTCTGGAATTAAGAAAGGAATTTGAAGAGTGACATAGCTCACTAATAGAGATAGAAAAAATATTAATAATGCAAAAGAAGTGCAAAAAATATTTTTACTCTTCATTTGTGGAGAGGAACGAAAGAGTAATTATATCATACAAGGATGAAGAAGAAATTTTCATCCTCATAGCATCTAGGGACAATGTTGGAACACCTATACGTGGTTTAAAATCAAAAGACTTGGGTAATCTCAGCTCAAGTATTCTAACAAAGCAGACAGGGATCTCTGACTTCCTTATCTTAAATTTTACTTAAATGGGAGACACTATTTTGTAATGCTGAAAACGAGCAAGATAACTTGCTTGCTCCAGGATGAGTCAGGTAGCTGGATGTAAATCCAAAGAAAAAGAAGTTAAAAAATTTACAAGTAATGCATTTTAATTTAAAGCTTTTAAAATATATGTATTATTCATTTGGGTCAACAAGACTTTATGGAAAAGTAGATCATGCGAAACAAAATGTTTCATTTTTTACCATGGAAATGAACAGTTTGGCTTAGAAAGATAACTTTCCTTGCCAGCAAGGCTAATTTAAGGAGTTGCATCTCCTTCTCCCTCGCCTGTTGCAGGACTGTTCCAGAATCCCAGCTGCTCTTCCATCAAATCTGTGAAGCTGCCCTATAAACAGGATGAGACTCAAACTACATCTGAGATAACATCTTTCCCCTCATTTTTAAACTCTTCCACACTTCTTTATCCAGTTCAATCATGGAACCTTAATAAAAGGCATGGGACTGCATGGCAAAAGTAGGTATGAGAGATTAAAGGTGAAAAGGTTGATTATTATGAGCTAAAATTGCCATCAAATCTCCTATTTCATAGAAGACTGCCTAGCTGATTACAGCGAAAAAATGTTGTTGTAAGGATTCATTCTCAAATGCGGCTCTTCTTTTTCCACAGTCACTGGTACAAAGCCTGATGCACCACTTTTCTGTTGATAGTATACAAGTAAATACACAACCACATCTGATGTGTATAGTTTTAATCTGAATTATTTTTATGATAAATATAGGTAGGATGCAGACAAGGCATAAAAAAAGATTCAACTCTTGGGAAAAAAAATCACAACTTAAAACAAGGCAGGGACTACAATCTATTGAACATTTCAAAACAAAACTGATATATGACTTGGTTGCATAAGGTAAAATATCATTTGCAGGTTATGTTGAGAAGTCATTCAAAGCATAGAGCTTAACAACAGAAAGACAGAGAAAACAAATGGGTTTTACATTAATTGGTTCCATATCTTAAGAGACACTTTGTAAAGAAATCAGCATTCACAGTGCAAAAATGAAAGGCTCCTTTAAATATTACTCCCATTAGATTTACACAAGTGTTTGCTTCAGAGACTTTCATGGAATTGTAAACACTGGTGAATATCTGATAATCCAAATCTTTGACTACAGAAATTCATGCTAATTCATTAAGGGGAAAAAGATACAAATGCCATCACAATTTGATGAACTGTTTTGCTTCTAAAGGACAGATTGCTTCTAAATATGGAATGTACGTGCACCTGTTATATACATGAGCAACAAATACTTGTGTAACCTTTTTCAGTATTACAATCTTTCTTAATAAAGCCAGAGACAGTGTAATATTTTCTAATTTCCTATAATGCTGGTAATTACCATTAAAAATTATATAGATAGATGCCTCTTTAAAAGTGCTAGAGTTTGATGCTTTTTAGTCAGTGCTGTACAACTCTGCTTTCCTAACTTCCTGACAGCATTTACCACTCTGTTGGTATCTCAGCATGACCAAACTCTTGTAATTTGGTTTGGTATTGCTAACAACCAAATTTTCTTGAATCAGAGCCCTAATTTTCTGGATGATCAGTCCAACATAATATCAGGGGGAATCCTTATCAATAGATGCCTGCTTGGGTCCTCTCAGCCCACCCTCCCCGACACTACTATGGTCCTGTCTGGACTCTCTGCTGAGGACACTTAAAGAGGAAATGAACAGAAAATGAACCTGTCAATAAAAGGAATAATTTTTGCTGGATTAGGATGTCATAGCAGATCTCAGAGGAGTTTCAATTGCTCAAGTAGCAGCTAAGATGAGGGGAAACAGCGAGAGAAGGGTGGAGGGAACTGGCTGGGTCCCAGCTGGTCCCAGCCTGTTACTGACTGGCTCAGCCAAGCCATTTGTCTGCTGTTTCTTACAGACATACTATCTAGTTTCCACGTGTGCAACCTCTACCATACAGTTTCTCTCAAGTCTGGAAATGGGCGACTTCTTGATCTGTCTGGCTTGGCTTCTGCTCAGGTCAGCCATGGATATGTGGTCACTGCACTGGAGAGGAATATTTTACCAACCTCACCAAAGAAAAGAGACCTAGGAAGATTCTTCCATTAAACAAATAGTGGTGCTTAATACATACATATCCTTTAACTGGATTTACAATTGTGTAAAGATCAGAGAACAGTCTGATGACAGCAATTACACAATTGCTTGCCTAAGGTCTTTAAACCAGAATCTGTTGACCATAACTTCCTGACAGAAGAAACAGGATAGAAATAGAATGTATCCTATTTGAGACACATCTGAGATTTTTTGTTAGCTGTATTTCAATCAGAGAATTAAAAAAGGCAAATACAGAAATACAATCAGTGCATTTTCTGATATCACATGATAGGCAATTATCTTAAATTTGGGGCATAATCCAGGGTCTGGCTATAAATCATAAGAACCATAAGATAGCAGTTACTTAATAATGGCATCAAAACAAAGAAACAAGAATAATGTAATTGTGGAATTTGAATTTGCTTTAATTTAAGACTCCCCCTGAATGAGAAACTATAGTAATATTTTTGTCCTTATCAACACTGGACTGATTATACAGGACTTTATTAGACTATCTTTATTATCTACTTCCTGGCTCATTCATCATCACTTATGCCTCTACCCCAGTATTTTCAACTGTTTTCTTGGAATTAAATTAATTGAATGTTTTGTGTAAGACACACATATAACCACATCTTTGTACATTAAAAACTTTTCCACACTCCTGGCATAATCCCCTGACATTTGGACTCAGGATGATTCATCAGCTGGAGATGACACCTACCCTCAATTTGCTGTGACAAAAAATTATCTCAAGGGTTTTCTCTAGCTCGAAGTCTCATTGTCCCTGTAAAAGAGCAGAAGGCTCCAACTCTACAGCATGTGTTTTTACTTATAGTGTATGTTCTTACTGATGGCCTTATAATCAAGTTAGTCCCCATACTAAGCTCCATCTATGTTGTCACAGCTGTATTGGTCATCCCACCAGAACCAAGCATAGTGGAAAACAAATAAGAGGGTAAAATATGAAAAGAAAAAAACACAAAAAACCTCCAAAATCAACCAAAAAAAAACACTAGAAAGAAAGCTAGGAGCTTGTTTCATGATTTTGGATCTGTTTCACACTTTCTTCTTCTTTTCTACAATGTTATGGTAGGAAATATCTTACACGGATCTTTTTTAGGCTGCAATGCCCTTATCAGAACAGGATCTTGAACAGTGCTTGTTAAAAAAAACCATGCATCTACAGAGATCTATAAAGATCACTCTTCACATACTGTACACATAGAACTATTCATCCCTATGAATTCAGGAGACATCTGACAGAGAAGTCAAACAGCAGTCTGAGAGAAGCTTAGAGTCTCTCCTGTCCCTGAGCCTCATAGACTACAATTCTGAGTCATGCAATGATAAGAGACATCCAACTCTGTGTGGTCTCACTTGGGAGACTTGCCAGGGCATCTAAAGTCAGAATATACAAACCCAGCATGTATAGATCACTTCTTTTCATCATCAAAATACTGTGAATACTGGACTGTAATATGGTGACTGTTGTGACAGACTCAGCAGGTCAGGAAAAAAAAAAAAAGGATAAAACCTAATCCAGCTACAGCCACAGAAAACTGAAGTCAGCGGCACAAATATTCTACTAGAGCTGAGGCAGGGTGTGGAAACACGTTATCAAATATGTCAAAAACCCCTTAATTATTGTACCTTTCAAGTGGCCTCTATGCTTGAACCAAAAGGTGACATCAGTTGAAGGCTGAACAACAACTCCATAAATAAAGATTGTAACATAGGTTATAATAAAGCAAAACTCTCCCTCCAATATGCCAGAAGTTCAGTTCCATCTTTAATCAAGACCTGCAAGACTAGTGAACGTGGCTTGGTTCTCAGTCCCACAACATACTAAAGTGAACCTTAAATCATTTATTTTGGTGTCCCTGATAGTGCTTCCTTAGCATCAGCATGAAGCATTGATTATGACTTTAGGATGCTGTATTTCATACATTTTAGCCTGTTTCACAGCACATGTATGCAGGGTAGGAACGCTTTAGAAATGACAGTGTTTTAATTTCACAATGATCATGCATTATGATGTCAACCATGCTCCCAAGGAAAATTCCAGTCTATGCATAAAATTGACTCACAGGACTTTCATCATACCAACTGATAAGGATAAAATGATATTCCACTCATCTCTCAACTCCCCACTTCATACTTAAGTCCCACAGGAAAAACAAATGCCCCATACCCCCATTTGCTTGGGCAAATGTGTGGGCAGATTTACATTTTTTAAATGTTATGGTCATAACCCATCATTTAAGAACAGATCTTTGATATTTCTTTATGTTCATTTTTAAAACAAAAGTCAAATATAAATTGGTGAATTTGGTCTGTGAGACATAGGAAAATCACCATCTGGAGCTCACTGAGACAAAAAGAGAGGAAGCTTCCTTTCATCAAGGGTGATACTGAGGTCATAGTGAAGTGCTAACAATAATCTATTGCTTCAGAGACTGCTTTAAAATCCTACATGCTTTGCAAAAGAAAAATAAAGATTTACATATTATCTGCCTTGTGATACTGAAGATTAGAAAAACTGTCTATTATAAGTCTTATATGGAAACATTAGCTTTAATTCCTTTGAGGAAACAGCAACAATAAAAAAACAAACCAACAAACAAAAAACAGAAACAAACCAAAAACCCTACCACCACCAACAAAAAAATACAACCAAAAAACCCCTGGGAAATATAAGTCAAATATAATTAAACAAATAATATTTTGATACGCTGTTAAGAGATACTACCCAAAGGCAAATTCTAAAGTTGTACTTTTATTAATTGCCTAAGGACCAAAAAATATTAATAATACTTACATTGACGTACACCTTTTACATTATGCAAATCTTAGACCTCAGCTTTAATCTCCTATTTAACAGTGAGAATTGTTCTTGCCTGAGGTCCCTACTACTCAAACTTCAGGAGATTAAAAATAGCTCTCCAAACCATATAACTTTTCTCTGATAGACAACAACCTAAGCCTTTGTGAAATGGAAAAACGGCAGTAAGGACCTTGAATAATAATGATGTTCCTCTGTTTAAAAAAATACCCTCATTTGAGACTTCTTTATGGCATCAGACTCAGAAACTGTGACTGTGGAGCTCTGCTGAGGCCCAACAGCCTGTCAGGTGAGTAGAGACTTCTGTGTACATAAGCACATTTGTAAGGCTAGCGGAGTGCCCTAGTTCACAGAAAACTGAGAAGTTTATTTCAAGCAATAGATATGTCCGCTTATTTCTGCTTTTTCCAGGACCTTTATTAAACCAGTGGTGTAGGGGATAAAACTGAGTAGATCAGCACCTTCCTCATACTTTGGCAGGCTACCTTTACCCTGGAAGATGCTACCTTCAGCTACTGTTTTATGAGTCTAAGAAAAGTCTTGCTGAGAATTAAGGGCTGAGCCAGGTTATTGTTTAAGAAATAGTATTTCTTTTGACGTTCAAGGAAGCAAACGAAAATATATTCCATAAATTCCGTCCCAAGAAAACAGAATGATTTTTGCAGTACCTTTGCCAAAACTGAACTCCTTTTTTATCCACAAGTTCTATTTTACAACACATGTGAATCAGCACAATGTGCACTGAAAAATAAATAAATGTTGGTCGTAACTGGTTTGAAATTGGACCAAAAATGCTGAGGTTCTGATTAAAAATAGACAGGAATAATTTATAGTTTCATTAATTTTGGAATGTGCATGAATACTGGTTTTTTTTGTAAACTATGTGTGTTGTGGGGGTCAGAAGATACAAGGAGTCAAGATGTGATGGGAGAGTTAGGTAATACAGGCAGAGTCCCAGAAATTATGATCACCTGTGGGATTTCACACCACAGAAGTAACACCTTCAGAGGTTAAAGTACCCAATAAAGAAACAATGGTGAACTCCTTGAGGGAGAGAGGAAGTTCAGCAGACAGAAGTCCACTGAATTAAGCACAGCACTGTGAGCCAAGTAGCCCAAATTTCCCTATACATCTGAACTATAAGCATATATTTTAAGGTGATGTGTAGTCAAGGAGAAGAAGCTGGCACCCACAGCTCTGACTGGTGGTTGGCTGGCCTCAAAATCATGGCTTATAGGTACCTCTCCATTTAGGCTCTCCTTGAAGACTTAACTCTCATGTGTCTATAATCACTTTTTTGATCAGATGAGTATCTTTCAGGTTCTTTCCTCTAAACAGCCCAGAAACCTTCAGTTTTTAAGGCTGAACGGTCCAAACTAAATAACTCACTACTACAAAGAACTTTCCTCACCTTAGCAACCCACTTTACAGGCTGGTTTCAAAAGCAATTGCACAGCTACAGCTGAGCAGGAGGTTAGTGAGAGGAGGACTTCCATACAGACTGTGTTTGTGCCACAACTCAAGGTGCCAGTCTCTGCTTTGCTTAGCCCACACTGGGACAGGTGAGCCCCATCAGACAGAGGAGTAAGAATGCTCCTGCTTGGAGGGGAACTAGGTATGCTCTGGGAGGAAAGCTCCAAAAGACTAGTCTATCAGGTGTGCCAGGGACAGGAAAGATTAAGAGAAAAACAAGGACAGAACAATGGAAAGAGACTTCTAAGAGAAGGAAGCTAAAAAGCTTTAGAGGTAACGGAGGAAAGCCCAGTGTTTTGTGACTCAGAAAACTGAGTTGGCTGACACTAAATTGAACCTATCCAGTGTAGAAAGAGCAAAGAAGTTCATAACTGTTTTTATTTCTATTCCCTTTTATCTAATTTAAAAAAGTTATAGTATTGATTTTAACTTATTTCCTAATTGAGAAAGTTATAAGCTCATGAAAACCTGGAGTGGGGAGCAGTTGCTGAGTGAGTGAGGGCTGCTGAGAGAGTTTAAAAGACTTTCTCTTTCAGATCAGAAGAAATAACCTATTTCACTGCAGAAACAGGTTCTAGGTAAATCCTGTTGAAGGAGCTTTTCACCCAGGCTGGGTGTCGTCATATATTTCGGGAATAAACACAGTAACATTTGCAAAGCAGTACCTATGATTTCTTGGTGGACTCAGAATATTAAGAATAATTCCTGTTCTTATGTATTTCAGCATGAGAGTAGAACTTAGATCTTCAGTAAAGTAGCATCAGGGCTCTCTAGAGCACATTTACTGTGATTCAGTGCAGTAAATATAATCACAATTAAACTAACTTGTCATAAGAAAGAACAAAGTGCATTTTTGATATAGTATCTTTGATTTGGTTGATATGAAAAAACTGCGTATTCCACAGTGGGTTTCCAATTCATAATTAATTAGTCATTTTTATTGAGTTTACTTTTACAAATATTTTGCTTTAAACAAAACCCAAGAGCTCTGTAGATTTAATTTGCATTTTGTTCCATTCCTTTCTGTTGCCATAAAAAGCCACTCACCATTTGGCTCTGATAACTACTGAAAGAATGTCATAAGAGTTTTGAATTATACTCAGAGCCTATTTATGATAACTGGGAATCCATTTAGCCTTCCATATTCAATCAACATGACAAAAATGACATGCAGGTAAGCTTCATTAAAGAATGAAAGATTTTTGAAATAAAATATATTCCAAGTCTGACTATTTTGCAAAATCTTTTTAAAAATTTATTGTCACGGCTGCCATGTTTTTCAACATTTACTTCCTACATGTAGTTAAGGTTATTATTTCATTTTGACATACTTATTTTTTCCTATGACAGATTTGTATTCAGCAGACAGATTAATTCAGTATGCATGTGTTTGAATGATAAATATTTTAAACATTTCTTCACTGAACATGGATATATATATTCTCTACAAAGAAGGAAATGAATCAGTCAGGTCACAATAAAAGTCCTATTGTTTGGTCTTCAAATAAAAAGGGAACAAAAAAGTTTGCACTCCCACAGTTTATGCTTCTACAGTTTCTGAGAGGAGACAAATATTCACATAAAAATATATTTTGCTGAAAATCTTTTTTAAAAAATAATGGATGTAAAGACTAAAGATGACAATAACAATCACAGGAGTTTTCCCGATAGATTTATACTTATGACTCTCATAATCTTAAGGGAATTTAAACTGCAGATAAGCTGTTAAGTTATCAGGAAACAGAAAAAGATGGTGAGAATATTTCCAGTAGAGAACCAACACATTTTATGAGAATCAAAGATGACAAGCTCACAAGTTGCAAAGAAGCATAACTTGTACCATGCATATTATTCATCAGGTTGAATCCTTTTTCAAAATATGCCAGGGGATAGTACAAGGTTGACAACTGCTCTCAGGGAAGTTTTATTTTGTCAAGAATTTCACAGATGTGATTATGCTGTGTAATTTCAATATATTTTACCAGACTCCTTCAGGCATGGTTAACACTCTCCTGAAAAATATATCAACAAAATTGGTGAAGTACTTCAACATATGCCATGTCACTTATATTAGGCTGGCTGAATAATTGCAAGAGATTTAAAACTTCCTACTCAGTTATTTGGCACTATTTGCTTATTTGTTATTTGTTGATACCTGATAATTAAATGTAGTCCCTCACCATAACAGAATATATATATATATGTATATATTTCCTTTGCCCTTCACATTCAACAAGTGAGAACTCTACCTCAATGCATTACTCCACGAACGAATTTGAAACATAAGTAACAAAATTCATAAATTAAAAAAAAACTGTGTGCCACGAAAGAAAAGAAAATGCAATTGTTCTGTGTTTGCACTGGGAGGGAATTGATCAGGCAGAGAAAGTTGAGTGATTCAAAGAAAAGAATTAAACCATGCTACAAATGAATGCCAAAAAAATCTCTTTGGTCTAATCTAAGCTAACACGGATGAAAATATCATTTTAGTCACCTCTTTAAGGGCTGTACTGGGTTTGTGGGGCAAGGTTTGGTAGCGGGGGAGCTACAGTGGTGGTTCCTGTGAGAAGCTGCCAGAAGCTTCCTCTCTGTCTGACGGAGCCAATGCCAGCTGGCTCTAAGACAGACCTGCTGCTGGCCAAGGCTGAATCCACCAGCAACAATCTCCGGCATAATGCAGAAGAAGGAAACAGGGAGTGAAGGGAGCCAGGAGAGAGATTCTGCAACTGCAGCCTAAGAGAGGAGAACAGAATATGTAAAAGAAATACCCCTGCAAACACGCAGGTCAGTGAAGAAGGAGGGGCAGGAGGTGCTCCAGGCACTAGAGCAGAGATTCCCCTGCAGCCCATGGTGCAGACCACAGTAAGGCAGGATGTGTCGCTGCAGCCCATGGAGGACCACAGTGGAGCCGAGATCCACCTGTAGTCCATGGAGAAGCCCCACAGCAGAGCAGGTGGAAGCCCGAGGGAGGCTGTGACCCTCTGTGAAGCCTGGGCTGGAGCAGGCTCCTGGCAAGAACTGTGAATCTATGGAGAGAAAAGCCCATGCAGAAGCAGGTTTGCTGGGAGGACTTGTGATCCCATGGGGGACCCATGCTGAAGCAGTTTTTTCCTAAAGGATTACACACCTTGGAAGTGACGTACACTGGAGCAGTTAATGAAGAACTGCAGCCCACGGGAAGGATTCACAATGAAGAAGTTCATGGAGAAGAGCCTCCCATGAGATGGACCTCATGTTGGAGCCTGGAAAGACTGGGAGGAATACAATGAGGTGAGACACCATCTTTGCCCAGAGAAGGTGTTATCAGTGGAAGTACACAAGGTCAGGTTGGATGGGACGTTGAGCAACCCAAGTGAAAGATGTCCCATGGCAGGGGGCTGGGCTACAAGATCTTTGAAGGTCCCTTCCAAACCAGTCCATTCTGTGATTCTGTGCTTTTGAACCCTTCTCCCAAGAAGAAAGAAGGGGCAGAGGCAATGTGTGATAAACTGACTGAAACTCCCCTGTCCTTTTGTGCCACTGCAGGGATCAGGTAGTAAAACTCAGGAGTAAAGTTAAATCCATGAAAAAGGGAGAGGTGGAGGGAAGGCAGTTTTAAAATTTGAGTTTCTTTCTCATTGTCCTACTCTGATTTAATTAATAATTTCCCCCCCAAGTTGAGTCTGCTTTGCCTGTGATGGTAATTGGCCAGTAATCTCCCCCTGCCCTTAACCCGCGAGCCTTTTGTTCTATTTCCTGCTCCCTGTCCAGCTAAAGAGGGCAGTGATAGAGCAGCTTTGGTGGGTCAGCTGATCGTGCCTAACAAGACACACCAAACAAGCACTTCCTCTGAGACATTTTAGAGAGCCACTGAAGCTTCCTTGACCAGAAGCCAATCTCTGTGGCCAAAAGAAAGTTAAAATGCCCAGAATCTGTATCACATATAAAAATAAAATTCATTTTTTTTCTATTGTCTGCAGTAGACCAGCAAAAACATTGAACCATGAGATCACTTAAATGCAATACAAGTATGTTACACAAGCATAATGATCCATATTTTCTTTAGTTATGGCTAAGGAATATCAATAAATTTATCAGTTTCAGCTGCACATCTAATGCTTATATTTCTAATTTCAGGACTGCACCTATCCTGTCATATAAGTATTTCAATTTGTTCTTTTTGTTCCATCATGAAATAATTTTCTTTCTCTGCCTCCACAACTCTTCAAAAAATATTTTCCACCACCTCATTCTGGTTTTAAAAATGCTTCTATAATTACACAAGAAATAATATTCCATGACTCCTTTGTCAATTTTCAGTACTTGAGTGACCACAGAAAGAAAAGAAATTGATCACAGACAAACTCTTGCAACTGTACAGTAGGAAGAATTTATAATTATAATTGTATTAGGTTTTACATTTGCAATAAATAGATATACATTTCTTAAAGTGTGAAAATCAGCTGAGGGCAACTTGAATAATAATAATACATAAAATCAAGGGAGCTCTACATAAATTTCTCCAAGATAAATTGCTGTGCTCTCAGATCACTGCTTTTTAAATATTACATTCTAGCTCTGTCCCTTATTCATTATATAATAAAAGCTCAATACAAGTGAAACCACTATTTCATCAAAGCCAAAAGATGTTTTGACATATGCTTCAACATGGCCTTGACCTATTGTAAGATCAAAAGATACAAACATGCAGAAAAAGAAAGCAAAACCACACATAAACCCAGTGTTTGGAATTTTCTTTATAAAGCAATTTATGGTGCTTCCTTTCATAAACAGAATCAGACCAATTTCTCACTGCTGTAGAGATAGCCATATGAAAGATAACATGTCACCAGATTCCAAACATTCAACTAAGGTTTACCATTGTTTCAATGTATTCTTTTTCTTGTACCATGTATGTATTTCAATGCCTTAGCAGCTCAAGTCCTCTGATATTTCAGTGGTGTGTTTATATAATGCAGGGCAGTTTATCCAAATAGCCATTCCTGTTCTAAAAGTTAAAACCACCCATCTGGCACAGAACTTGATGCCAACTGTTAAGCGCTGAACTGACAGAGGATCATGACAAAATGCTAATACACTTCATGTTTTGCATGAGAACAGTAGAATTAATATGGAGGACATTATGTGAAAATAATTGAGGCATGCCTCATCAACAGCATCTCCTACTCTTACCTCCAGTCAATAACTCAAATAATGTCAAGCCAACATTTTCAGAAAATGTGTAAGGAATTTGGCAGCTACTTCAGCTTGCTGGCTCATTTTATGAGTAGATCCACAAAACCCAAGTCAAATAATCCTGTTTTCAAAGACTATTCTCTGAAATAATATCAGACTACTGTTAAAAAGGAGGTACTGAAACTTACTTCTGCCTTAGTAGTGGTAGGTTCAGCTAAGGGCAAAGGGAATAATATGCATTTGAATCTCCAGAACTGCACCTTTTGATATTAATAGAGACATTTCAGAGGTCTTTCTGAGCATTTCATGGAATAAATCCACAAATATATCTATTGGAATCAGGGTTCCAATGGCACCTCCAGCCCTGAGTGACCTTTCCCAGCTCCCAGGTGCTCCCCCACAGTCCAGGACCCAACACCAGCCCCCTGGGGCAGTCAGCCCTTACCCCAGCCATGGTGCAGCAGGGCCAGTCTCCAGCTTCAAAATCACCTGCCTGGCCTTTTCCCAGGGAGGTGCCCAATGCCCAAGGCTGGGAATGCCTGTGTCTGGCTGGGGGGTTACACAGGCCCTGGCCACTGGTACCCCCAGCCCCCAGAAAACCTTGGGACTTGAGAAAAAGTTCTTTAAACAGTTCTTTATTCTACCTTATGGATTAAGATAATTAAATAGCATATTAAAACTGTTAACTTATTATTATAAACTGCCCTTATTAGTCGTACTTTCAATTCAGTACTTTCTTCAGTCAACCCAGCAAAACGATGGTTTAGTGGTGGTAAAGCGCTTGAGACTGCCAGGTTAAAACAACCCTTTGAAAGCATACAATAAGACTAAATATTAGCAATCTTTAATAATACAGCAGATTCTGTAGGCATACAGAGTCCCTGTTTGAAAAAGAACAGAGGGCTAAGTTCAAAAGACATGAACTTAGCCCTCTGGTAGGCCTTGATGGGGATGGTTACAGATGCAGAATATACACTGTTGTTCTTGCTCCTTCCTCTTGTCCATTAAAAAATCACCACCATTCATCATTTGGTACAAATTGTGGTACGTTTTTTCTCATTTCAATCTCAATGTGACAAAAACATTGGTAGATGATTTTCAAAAAACAATAATTCATGTAAAAAGCAATTGGAATTTTTCAGCTGCAGATCAGTGAATAAGCTGCCTGCTTTATTCCTATCTTAAAAATAGGTTATGGTAGTGTGTAATACAAACATCCAGAATCAGCCTCAAAAATCTCATATTCTGTTATGCACTGCCCTAGCCTTTCTTTGAACAAGGACATAAACTCAGCTGGCCATCTTAGCAATCTTATTTTCAATGGTGGCTGCAAACAGCAAGTGGGAGAAATAGAATAAAGCATATATGATACTTCTCTTTCACTCTTCAAATCTCCATTCATTTTCAGCCCAGGGATTTCCAAAGCTGGATAAGGATGGTGTGAATTTTCTACTGGTAAGACAGCATTCTGTCTGGATCATGGCACTACTTTCCAGCTTCTCTGCTGCAAAAGATAACCTTTTGTAACTGATAATAAAAACGGAAATAAAACTCAAAAAAATCTGTTGGCTGTTTTTAAAGTATACTCCAGCTCATTACAATTTGCAAATAATAATTTAAAAAACCCTCTTAGAATAAAACTTTATAATTTGAAAGGGTACTGAGGAGTTCCACTGCAGAGAACAAGTTTCAAAAAGTCTGCTCTCTGTGTATCAAGAATTTGGTTACACACAGCAGTCTTTGCGTAGAAACACAGGGAAAAATATACTGTTACCAAACTGATTGCTCAGGTCTCCTCAGTGCAGTCAAAGCTCAGCTCTGTGGAGATGTATTCCCATGTACTTTTTTCAAAGGTTCACATCTCTTTGTAATGCCCCAATTTCTGCTTCTGTTTCAATAACTACAGTTTGTGGTTCTGCTATCAAAAAAACTGCAGGCAAGAAAACAGCATCATTTTAAAAAATAGTAACTTTCATCCAGATCAAAATCTATGTTTCTGTCTCTATCCAATTTTGGGAAGACACAAGGTCAATATTCCAAAGCAAAAGATTCCATTAAGTTTCAATACTTTTTCTTAATGTGATTTGAGAGATGGCATACTATTAAATATGTATTTTCAAAATTCCCAAGTGGAGACTGGAAATGTTCCTAAAACAGTCTGGAGCAAGGCTCTGTGGCTTTGCACATGTCAATCGCTGAAAACTCCAATTTCTACTCAGAGTTTATGAAAGTCATTGAAATTCCACAATGTCACTGACTACTGCCAGCACGAATTGAGTCTCAACATCAAGTTCTGCAACTTACATGACTAAATGAATAACTGTTATTCTTTTCTTAATCAAATAAAGATGATGGCATAAAAAGCAGAGATTTTAAGTTATCAAATATCTACTATGAAAACTGAAGAGAAAAAATCACAAAGCAGTACAGAAAATTTTTCTAAGTGTTCATTTTTGATTGTAAACTACAAATTTTTGATTGTATACTACAAAAATTTTTCTGCATTATTGAGTTTCTATGAAAAATAATTTATATAATGTACTTTAAAGCATGGACTTTTTAAAAAACATAAGTTAGACACAGATAAGACTTTTTTTCCCCATAACCAAAGCTAGGAAAGCTGTTACGATAATATTCATAGCCCAATGCAGTCTTAAACAAAGAAATTGCTACTCTGCCTTCATAATATCTCTCTCATCGTCAGTGGCAGCTGGAAGATCAGCAGGTTTTCATCTATTATCATTAGTTACTGGGCTTGATGATGATTACTGTGCCACTTGAGTCTGGGATCAAGTAATTAGTACTTGTAACTGAGAATGTGAGCCTTACCACAGCTTCTGCCATTCTGGTGGTACATGTAGAGATAAAAACACATTCAGTATGACTGTATTTAGTGGGGAGTTTGTACTGAAAGTCCTGATGGAGAATGATGACAAGATCCCTGAATCATTAGGGAGACATTCTTAAAAGTTGTCAGTTATTAAAAGGAGTATTTTGAGTACAATTAATAATGCATATACTTTGATAGCCTGTAAAAACCACCCTATGCTGAATTGTTGAAGCCTGCAGAAAAAGAAGGTGCATCTGGGATTGCATCTTCCCTAACAAATTTAAAACCAGTAGTTCTTTACAGTGCATGACACCATCTCCAGAACATCAGTGCTGTCTTCACCTTACAGTCACCTGCAGAAGGACACACAGAATACTTGCCAAGACCCCACCGGTGCTGCTTTGGCCCCACTGCCATAGTGTCCTCCATGGCCTGCTGAGCGTCCACCTTGGAAATTCCCAGAGAGAAGGCCCAGAGGGCGACCTGCACTAAATGCATCACAGAGAGTTTGCTAACTGTGCTCTTCCTCTGCATGCTGTCTCTCAGAGTTTCTGTGAATGCTCATGGAATGTCTATGAATGATATCAGGAGGAACCTCCACTTTCAACTGCTCCCCATCCAGACTATTCTAATAAGGAAATGTTATTATTCACATAAGACCACAGTACTATAAAACACCAGCTATAGTTACAAAAATCTGCAAGAGATGTATAAGATGATGACTCTTCCCTGAATATCTCCAAATATTAAGGAACGATAGAGGAAATACATTTCTTCTGGGAAACAAAAACAACACACAATGAGGAATTACAGCAACAAATATGGATAGCATGAATATCTTGAAAGAAAAGCTATTAAAAGCCCCCATCTGCAATTACTCCTTAGAAGAAAATACTAATTTAAGACTGAAGAAAAAAAACATCTTTCCATAGATTTATCAATGAACAAAAATTCTCAGTATAGATAAAATCTGAGAAATTTATTTCAGGTTATTAAGATCAATACAAGTATATATTATAATTTATCATTATTTTTAGAATATTTTCACCAAGCATCTAATGCTCTATCAGTAAGTAGAGATTTCTTTAAATTAGGAAGGATAAATTTCAGCTAACTTTAAAATATTATAATTTCAACTTCAGTTCTGGTCACAGGAACATTTTAATAACTAGCATAAAAAATATTGTTTAGTTTATACAGTGTAGTCCATTACTAAGCAATATTTATCACATCTACATAGAAAAACTTTATTTCCTACATAGAAAAATTAGTGAACCATGGCCCCTTCAATTTTATAAACTGGAACACAGCCAGTGTGCCACAGTTCTGGGCGTTACATTGTAGAAAGTGACAGTCACTGAATAGTAAAGCTTCTGGTAAAAAAAAAATCTATTTAAAAATACTTAATCCACTGGACTTTGAAATTTTCATTTATGGCTCCAAATTTTTAGGAACAAGGAGAGAGAGGAAAAAAGAAAAAGCAATACTTCTATTTGGAAATAACTTTTCCTTTGGTTCAGATATGAGTAAGAACTTTCTTAAGACAGAATCATATTATTAAATATCTATAAATACTATAAGTAAAATTTTGCCTCAGATTAGAAAATGTCTAATAGGCAAAACTTTCCTTTTTTTCCAAATTATAAAAGTAAGGATTTGGATAATGACAGGCAGTTGGAGCCTTAAGTTTAAGTGCATTCCTGCAGTCCATAAGGCAGAAGAAAGAAAATGTTGAATCTCGGAATAGATGATGGTGTGTCCAAGAGGCAATGCATCAGGAAAATTCTTACAGTCTTTTTGGTGACCATCATAATATGACTACTAACCTACCCATTTTTTTTAAAATGGTAGTTGAGTTTATACACCATAAGAGGATATAAAACCATACCTTATATCTTTACACTTAGAATAAGTTTATTCCTCAAAAAACTTAAAAGGAAATGCAAAAGGACTGAGCCTGACTCTCTTCAACTGAGCCACTAGTTGCTATTCGGACACTGACTAAAAATACGGAAGACGGATTCTGGCACCACAACAAATGTTACAAAGATGTAAATCTATCTCTCAAATGCTGTGCTATTTTTTCATGAAAACACTCAATGCCATCAGATCTTAAATGGAATCAGATTTCCGAACACCCATTTGTTTTGCAAAGTGACATTTTTTGGTTTTGGCTATTACTACTGACTGCGTGATTTCTACTGATACTTTTGACAGAATTGAGTTTTGAGAAACATTTCTCTTGTGTAAAACGAGCATTTTCTAAGGGAAAATTATTTCACTGGATATAATTAATTTGCTTTAACATATTCTCATACACTTTGTTTTTCACAAGAAAGCACAAGGTACTTGATTCTGCTGTTTAGAAACAGCAGCAATTTAATTTCAAAACAAAGATCTACGTATTTAAATTTCTGCACAATTCATCCTAAACTAACAATATTTGCCTTGACAAAACTGCCTCATAAAGAGAGGCACATTGAAATTTAACTGCTTTGGATCAAATGAAGCTAGTGACAACACCATTCTCATTATGTTCTTCCCAGTTTATCTTAATCTGTTCCTAAATAGTGATGAATTTCTTAATCTCACCCAAACATTTCTCATTTCCAAGGGATGACCGTGCCTTAGTGTCAAATATGAATGAAGCCAAATTTCCATACTTAAACCAAAATTGTTAAAGTATCATACAAAAGCATATGTGTAGGTGCAGGCTTAATACAGAATCCCATTTGCCACAGTTTTCTTAAACATAATCCTTAGCATTCAAGAGCTGCAAAAGTTGGATCGTTCTCTAGTAGATTTTTTTTTAATTCCTTTCCCCAGCAATATTACAAAATATTGTGCATTTAAACACATTTGTATAGATACATTCAGGTCATGTCAGTTTTAATCACCACAGTATCTAGTTACTATTAAAACCTGTATTATATCTGTGTTTTGCTATTATTAGCCTTTCTACTTAAAGCAATTTACATTTGAGTATTCTCACACTCCTGAGGGCTTATTTGGAAAATGCAGCATTCTATATAGATGTTCTATATGCATCATAATGAAGTAAAATACCTAATTTCATATCATGTTGTTGAATACAGGATACAGGCATTTGACAACAAGGTCTTTACTTCCAGGTTATGAGTTCAAATTCAACATGAAGCAGAGAAGATAAAGGTAACACCAGGTACTAAACCATCCATGACTTGTATTAAATGTAAAATCTGTAAAGCTCACAGATTTTAGAGTCAGTGGGGACTGTTATGATACTCAATCTGGCTCCAGATTCAGTGCAGGTCACAAAACTTTACAGAGTAATTTGTGCATGAAACCCATGTACGAGGTAAAGAATTTCTTTTGGAAATGCATTCTTCTTGATTTACAGTTCATCTGATGAAGAACCTACTCCACTGTAATATCCACTTCACTATCAAAAATTTGTCAGTGCCCACTTAGTGAACAGAATGTTACAAAACACATGAAAAAAAAAAGACCAAAGACTTTCAGTGGAAATGGCAATGTAAAGAAAAGTACTTGTGCTACGCAGATGGAGCAGTGCTCATAGAAAGAAAACAAACAAACAAAAAAAACTCAATATAAAGGCACTATCTGTGAATGAAACATAGAGAGAAAAATACATAAGAAAAGGGATCTGCCACAACAGAACCAGATTCCTGAGTTTTATACACCTGTTTTTACCTCTTGCCAATAGATCTTATTAAAAAACGCAATATATTTATCTTTTTTTGTTCAGTGTTTGTTGTTGATTTTTGTGTTACAGACACACCACTGCATTTTTTATTAAAGAAACACATTTCAAGCTGTATAGTCGAATCCCAGCCTAATAATCAACAATGTAAATTGTTTCCTTTTGACAGAGAAATAGAGCACAAACTGTGTTATCGATATTTCAGTATAATCCTATCTGGAGTGCAGAAAGCTTCAAGTTTTTTCATTTGTATATAATTAGGCTCTAAATTTCAATTATTTGCTCTACAAAGAAGGTAGAAAGTAGAGATACAAACATAAACTTTCTCCTATATTCTTCTCAATCACCATAATTTCACAGTCTAAAGTACAAAACTTCTCAGTTACCTAATGAATGAGGTTCTCGGTATTTGATTGCAGGAATATGGTTGAAGAGCACTAACTTTTGCATCATTTAAAAACTTTGGTGGAAAACAAAGTATGTGAGTTTTAAAGACTAGGTAAAACTAATGAGAAGAATATTTAAAGTATCTTCTATTCCCAGGATGTAAAAAAAATAAATAGAAAAAAAAGGTTTTCCTCAGTAAATTCGATGTATGCCTTTTTGTGAGATTTGCTCATCTTACTGAATAAAGTTGTAAAAGTGCTTTTCTAAGGTCTCAAAATTTGTGAAGTGCTTTGTTCCAGCACAGGCAGAAGAGAATAAAAAAGATTCTACCCTTCTTTGTACATTATGATTTTGATTGATCGCTTGCCAGAAAATTAACACTATACAAAGCAATGGACAGCAAAGGGGTTGCATACATGACATTGAATGTAGACTTTGCAAATGGTATCTTTCTTCTCCCCAGCATTCTGATTACTAATATGTAGAAAACAAAATCTTAGCTTAAAGCCCCAGCCTCAGGCTGTGCCTTCAGAGACAGAAATTACAATCTTCCTGTAAAGTGAAAAATTTCAAATACAAGTTAGAAGGAGAAGAGAGAGAGCGCAGAAGCACAGCTTAAAGCTTCAAAGAATTTCTTGTTCTGATAACATACTTTAAACATATTTATTACTTTGGGGAGGAACTCATCTGCTGGATTTAAAATTTTCAAGCATGATTTCCTACCTTCCTACATGTTTTCCATTTTTTCTCTCCTACAAGGGAATTAAAATAAATCAGTGTGAGGTTTTTGGGGTTTTTCCAATGGATTTTAGACTTAACTGTACTGCAAACAAATATTACCAGTTATCCTCTCTATCCAGCTGGTTCGCTTCCCTCTTCCAGATTCCTAATATGCAGTCTCACAGACAACAGATCAACATCCTTACTCTGTCCTAGCTCTTACTATATGCTGCTAGTGCAGCTGAATCAGAATATTTCATAGTATGAAAAAGATATTTTTGACATGTCAAGCAATTCTTAAAAAAATTATAAATTCTAAGAGTAGTAATTTATCCCACAGATTGGATTAAAAAAAAAAAAGATGAGGTATCACAATTTATATATCAAAATCAGTTCTCGTACATTCTGGAAAAAAAATCATCTCTGCTGAAAATAAACATGCTAGAAGTCAGCTGAAAGAATTTGTCAAGAAGTCATGTGTGTCTGTAAAGTGATGCTTATAATAAAAGTGCCTCTCAGCTACAATGGTACTGGGTACTTAAGCACATCTTCTACTTTGTTTGATGTGCAGCCAATACTCTGATATAAAACCAGTGGTCTTTCTATGTTTTTCTTCTACTAAACTTTTGTTTATTTGTTTTGATGACTGTAAGAATAGTGCACATGACAGGGCTGATAAGCAATCCAAATTTATGGCAGCCTGTGCCTACATCCTGTTTACATAACCCCCTGTTTACTCCTATGGAAGCTGATGCAGCTGCAAGAAAGATACTATATAGTTCATTATCACCTAAAAGACCTTGTCTGACTAGTTCAGTTCACTCTGGCAGTACTTCTGAAAAACATCTTTATGGATCAGGACTTCAAAGTCAAGTTCTCATGAATGTTCTCATTTCAGGAACCTTAATGAAGTATCCCAATTACAGCAGTTTGCTTGTTTCTGGTCTCTGATTTAATTTCTCTTTACATAATGACTGGTCACTCAAACAACCACAGTGCACTTAAAATTCATAAATTTATGTTAGCATAATAATAGCAATGAAGGTGTTTTTTTCCATGACATTGAGAGGAGAAGACAGGAACTGGAAAAGGCTTTGCAATTATAAGATGTGCTATTAAATTTTGAGGCACATTTTTTTCAGTTTCCCTTGTTGTCACTTCAGAAAGACTCCCTGGTTTTGAATACATGCATGGTTTTGCATTCCCATCTTCCATTGGTATCAGAAGCTGAACAAGCCTGACACTTTAACCAAAGGGATTACCTCATTTCATTTTGTCTAATCATAATTTGCTCCTGTTTAACTTCAGTTAGCTGTGGAATTTGCTTTGCTATTATTGTTTCTGGGTTTGTTTGGTTTAGGGTTGTTTTTCTTTTTGCCTTGATTACCAATTCTTTTAACTTTAAATTCCCCCAAAGGGTTGATTAGCAATGTGCAGTTTAATGGGGAACATGACTACCTTTTTGCTTTGCAAGATTTAGAAATGGCAATTATAAAAAGTTCCCATTACAGCTTTTGCTCTGAAGCCAAGTCTTTGAAACAAAACTCATAGTGCCTAACTTCAGAAATATTGTTTTGTAAGCTCTCCAGCAAGCCATTTCTTATAAAATGCACACTAAGGCCAACATTTTTGGCTTTGTGTCCATAGAGGGACATAACTTTGTTTTCAAAAACAAAGTCTTTAGATATTATAGAGTAACTTCAGGCTGTTTGACTGCCACAGTTTGTGTGCTGCCTGATTTGTTTGCATTTATTGCCAAACCCACTATTCAACTATGCTTACACATCTCAGCAGTGTTGTTTGTTAGGCCACATAGGATAAGAAAATTTCTTCTTTCCGTTACCACAGTTAGACATGTCCATCCTTAGATTCTTCACAATCACACAATATCTGCAGATATACCCATGATATAGTTTCTTTTTATAGCATTAATGATAATCAATTTATCAGATGGAGAACATTTTCTTCCAATTATGACATTTTTTAGCACACATGTATTTCTAGCTTTCTGCTCTCTTCTAAACATCACTATGCTTTTAATTTGAATGTCCTGATATTTTCACTTTTCCTTGACCTTGTTTTCAGTCATGGTTTGAAAGTTGAGTTTTAAAAAACATATGATCTTGTAATATCTTTCAGGTTCTTGAACAGGACCTGGATCTGAGGCAGGTGTAATGGATGGACTCTCCAAGCAGATGAGGAAGATGCATCTCCTACTATAGTTTTGGAACTCCAATAGGAATCAAATGGATACTGTAAGGATACGGATTCTAACGTATGTTTACTCTTGAGATCTCCATATAAGCTAAATGGGCTTAAATTTTAAGAAAATAAAATTCTATTTTATGAAAATGTTATTACTACAATGCTCTCAATTAAGGATCTATGGTCAATGAATGTACTTTTAAGATAAAGAACACCGCTTGGTCTATAGAGCAACCTGTAAGGGATACCAAGCCATTAGAAAGTCGCAAAAAACGAAATGGACAAAGGTAATGTCCTGCATAAACCACATGGCTAGGGGATTCAAAAAGCCCTGCAGACAGACTATAGAGCTTCCAAATAAATCCCTGACACTTTTGAGTTTGACACTGTTCTGGAGAAGTTAAAAAGTAAATTAAATGGGCTAAAGTCTAATCTCTGTTTCTCAGGCTGGCAACACAGCAGGTTTTATTCGCTTGCCAGAATTGCTCAAAATAGAACAGTAGCATCTAAGTGCCTATTGGGAACAGATCCCGGCATACGCTCAAGCCACTCCTGAGAACTGTCTGGTAGATTCTAGGCTGGAGCGGATCAAAACTACACCAGAGAGGATGCTAGTAATAAAAATGCACGAATGGCTGCTTAGCAGAACTTGAGCCCTTGCCACTGCACTCTTCCATTCTCTAGTAAACACACAAGCCAGGTGACCAACACTGATGCACTGAAGTTACCGTACTGCAAACAGCAGTACCAAAACAGTCCCTGTTTTCCTAAAATGCCGCATGATCCTGTTATGCCTGCTATGATGCATGTGCTTACAACAGGCTCTGAAGGACTCAGCTGAAGTATCGAAGTCAAACTGAGGAGTCTTTAGAAAAGTATTTACTGGCATAAATTTCACCTCTTTTTATAGAAGTACTTGCTTGGGCCCCAGTTTTCACATGTCAAGACAAGTGTGACTTTTCATATGAGGATTTAAGGCATACAGCCTTATGCAGATCTGGCATAAAAACTATGAATATAAAGACACAAGAACTGATGAAGCTGAAGTTGTTATGGAACATCCTAGTTAGAACATTATCCATGGAATTGCTGAAGTTGGATTTGAAGCTGAACTCAGTCTACAATAATAATTAAAAAAAAAAGAGAGAAAAAACACCCAAGAAAGCGGATGAGACACAAGCTTTTATAGTCTCTTAATTTATCTTAAAGAGTTTACTATTAAAATATTAACTAAGGATGTGGAATTTCCTTAGGCAAAAATATATTTGGCAAATTATGTAAAGACGTCAACCAATTCTACCTCAAACATCTCATGGAACTGCACTTAAGAGTGAAGTTCTAGCAAGGCTTCTCCACAGCAGAAGCCTCAAAGACATGCACAGGATCACAGCAGATGCCTTGAAAGTGCAAGCACAGGAAGTATCAGAGGCCCAAAAGATTATGGCACAAATTGCAAATGGAAACTCACATTGTCTAGGATTTCATGCCAATGGGAGAGACCAAAAAAGCATATATCCAGCACTGACTATATGATAACACATTCCTAACACAAAGGACGGAACCAGGAAAATCATCAAGACAGTTTCCTAAGTTGGACAAGTCTCCTTTTGGAAGTACCTAACATTCCCATTGACTAGAAACAGAACTTATGCAATTAGATCAGGTTAGACACCTAATTTTTAGATGGTTAAAATGAGGAAAATGGTACCACTGTCCTCATATGGCCTTAATTTAATGATACAGCAGCTTCCCAAAACAGAAACTCCTAAACAAGTGCATAAAAAACTATGCTCATCAATAAAACACAGTGAGGCTGAGGAGATATCTACTACTTAACACAGATACTATTAAAAAAATCAAGATCATTTCCTGTGTATTGAAAAGAATGTGCCTACTCTGGATTTTTTTGCCCTTTACTCTTTTAGGAGGGATAGATAAAGGCACTTAGGACGACTGTCATCTAGTATCCCCAGAAAATTATTGGGTCACAGGCAGACTGCTTCAGATGTGAAGCGGAGTGTCCCATCAGTCCACATGACTCCAGGGACCAGCAAAAAACACCTACTCTCTAGTTTCTTCTCCAAGTGCTGCCTGAAAGGTGTTTTGGCCTTGGTTTCTATTTCCTCAGAATTATGGCATTCATTATCTTAGAACTTTACCTTACCATTTTAAATCAGATCTAATATGATCAGAGTAGTCAAGCAAGGTGCAGTTGTTTTGTTCCCTAAAACAACAGCAGAAAATCAAAGTGGATCCAGTGTTTCATTATAGATAGGTGAATCTGCTGATCCACATATTTCCAGGTTATTATTATTAATGGCAAAGCTGTAGTGGTGAAGCTTTGCCTATACAAAACAACGTCATGGTATCTAAACCACAGTCACATCTCTTCATTTATAAAGGTATTTTGACTCTGCTCATCTCAGTTGCATCATTTATATAACTGATCTGTTAAAATTTATGACCCTTCTAGCAAATAAATAATGGAAGTTGTATGAAATTATTTCAGTCAGAAACTGAAGGGAAATTCAATACTGTAAACTCAGTCAACTGGAAACCAGAATTTCAAATCATATGGCAAAATTTATTATGACGAGATCTGCAGCAGTTCCTCTATTTATTTTTGCCACTTCTATGCAAATATCCTCTTCAATCAATGCAACCATTTGACTTTGGACTGTTTCAGAAATAAAATGTTTTTTTACTCTCAGGAAATTTCCTTGCCATACTCAATACCTGTATTCTAACTTCTGCCATGTCTGCCCTCTGGAAATTTGTATTGGCTTCCCTGTGTATTTCTCCAAATTTTATTACAAGATAGTAATAATTAAGGTCTGTTACTGGGAAAGCTAGCACTATTTAACATGGGTTTGCTATGAAAAGAAAATAACGCATGTCTGAGAAAACTGGTAAAATTTTAAGATATATTGAGTGTACAGTTTTGCATGTTTCCCACATATAGACCCTCCTTTCTTGTCTGCTACTATATTTATTCTTTCTGATACAATCACTCAACTATAATAATGTTGAATTTTTAATACAAGGAAAGTATTCAGTAACTATTCATCAATGGAAACATTTTAAGCAAAAGTTCACAGGCTTTTAACCCAAACAGAAATCACTATTATCTTGTTATGACTTGTGAGTAAGAAAATACTAAAATAAAAAATTAAATATTCTGCATTGATGGCTTCATTCTTTAAATGTAAACATCTGTGTGCAACTATAACCTGGTGTAGACTCAACAGGCACAAATTCATAAGGAATTTGTGACATTTCCTCCTCCCATACTTCACATCTGATCTATTTTTAAAGAATTATCTTTTAAGCTTACATTTTTGGTAGTATCTTTGGACATTTAAGAAAATTGCTATCCATTCTCAGGTACTATTCTATGGTCTAGGCATGCACACCAAGGGAAACCAGATTTGCAAATATGTCAAGATATATTTCCAGTGCTGGTAATAATTCCTTACACTGCATAATTTTCTCCACTAATTGATTTTTTTTATCCCAGAATAGTGGTATAATATTGCTAATTGTGTTATCTGGAAGAGACAGAAATAGGTTTTTTCAGGAACTGCGTTATTAAGGAGAGTCTGACTTCCCAGTGTAATATCAAACTAAATTATTAGGCACACAATGCAGACTTTTCTTCACTTAAAAAAAAAAAAGCTAAGAGAGTTCTTCTCCAAACACACATAGGCTCAATAAAAAAGAGATGTTATTTTCAATCTGCCTTTGATGAGGAGTTATGGTAACTTGGAAGAGTTACCTACTTTAACCATAGGCTGGCATTACACAGTCCTGAGTTTATTTTTTCTTAATTAAATACAATAGCTAAAAAACAATTCTGTTGCACGGTGCTCAAACATTTCAAATTATCATCTTATTTTCCTCTTACTAAATAAATATCTTTAGCTTATATATGGAATTCTTAGAAATTCTGCACTGAGTTGAAAATGGTTCTCATCAACTTTTTTTTGAACTTCCATGAAAACAGACAACTGGAAAGGTAGAAAATTTTTTCTCAGTAGTGTATATCCACCCCAGTCCACTGAGGAAAAAGTAGAAATAAAACCCTATTTTTATCTTATATTTTTATATTACTTTTTTTAAAAAACCCTTAGGTGGTGACTTAATCTTTCCACATGTATGGAAACATCCCAAGTTGCTAAAGATGCAAGGAGCAAGAGAACTATCCAGCAAAATGCTTGACTTCGACCAATTGCACCAGGTCTAACAGGTGTGTAACAATCTTAACCAACACACAAGAGCTTTGGAGGTGCAGAGAGGGTACAAAAAGAGTGAGAAATAGATCAGTGAATGTTGGATGAGAAAACTGACTTCATTAGATTAGGAGTATTGTAAACATCACAGAACTAATGAGAAAGGAGTGCAGTTAAATGAAAATCCTACCATAAAAAAGAGTTTCTAAATCATTAGCAAACCTGTCTCTCTATATAAATAATTTAATAATCCCTACAATCTCAACACAATACAGTTTCTTCTTACTTTTAGGACTCTCACTGCAGAGCATAAAATGGCTCAAAAACTGTTTTGCAACCAAAAATGTAACTGCTTCACAAGTTACTGAACGTGAAACAGACCTAAGGAAACTGAATCAAATCTGGACAAATATGGTATCAACAATGAGACACAGAGATGTATTACAACAGTCTGTGAAGCCAACCATTAAATCACTAAGAACTGAAGTACATTTTTAAGCCTACAGCATGCAAAACAAATATTCATTTGTACCAATTATATTTTTTTTATTTCTCAGGATCACTCTCCTCCCATTTTTCAACACTATCTGAGAAAAAATGGGAAGCAGATTATTCTGATCAATGTAACATCTTCTTCAGAATTCATAAAGTAAAAATTACACCATTTATTATAATTATGAGGGCTGCTTTGAATAACTGCAATACTGAAAGTCATAGAGCGTTGTTCTTTATTTCACTCCTCTTGGCTTGGATTAGAATCATTGCTTTGCTATTTTACTGCAGAAAAATCAGATTGTTGTGTTAGGCCTTCATACTTAATTTGAAAGAAACAGGGTACCCTTCTCTTTGATGTCATTACCCCAAAAGACTGCTGCTTGCATTAGACTCTATTACCTTTTTTTCTTATTAAAGATGTTAATTTTTATCAAATGACAGTAAATCTAATTCAGAAGACACTGAGCTGACATCAAAATGCTCTGATTAGGAACCGCCTATTATAGAAATAAGAAAATGTTAAGGATTAGCAGTTGTTTGGTTACATACTCTGAAAGTAGTCTTAATCCTCTATTCAAAACTTAATTTACTCTTTACAAATGAAGATGAGAAACTTGCCATTCAAGAAAGTTATAAAACTCAATAGGATTTTCACACTCAATTATAGAAAGACTTTTGCTTTTGTATTTTATCTGACTAAAAGATGGATCTTCAATCCCTGTAATATATTTGGGGGACATGCTCTCAAGGTTGTTATCTATACTAACAGCAAGTACATAAGCACCATCAAATGGACAAAGAATAACTGGATATAGAGGGTTACATTAAGATGAAGGTAAGACAAACACAAGCAATAATCTCAGAAAAACTGAAGAATTTGTTAGCTGAACTAGAACTAAATTAGTCTTTTATTAGTATGAAAACATTTTTGGATAGTTTTCTGATTAGACTGTACTTTCAGCATATGCCAAAATTTCTAGATAACTTCTGCTGTGTGAAGACTCAAATACTATAGAATAATTTTTTCTATAATAATTCTGAACAATGTTACAATTTTTCTTCTATTTAATGACTAATTAGCATTATATTATGTTTGTCACTGCCCCACATTTCTGTTATTTGAATTTTCTATGAATTAAAAAACATTGAAATATTTTCCGTTCGTAGCATGCACGAGTATTCATCTTACAGAGCTCTGCTAAAAGTTTTCGAAGTGATGAACAAGTACAATGCATTAGGAAGTAAAAGGCTAAACAGAAAAGAATACAAATAGAGAAAAAAAAACATCTATACATAGACTGAAGAACTAATCTGCTTTAAATGTCAAAGGAACCACCAGCATAGTAACTGTCAAGGACATTTGTCAATTGGAACTATAAATCAAGGTCTTAAACATTGCATACAAGCAACTGTATATCAGATTAGCCCCTATCTTCCCTTTAATAAGTGACAAAACTAATAAGTTTCCTTAGTTCTCTGTGTTCATCGGAAAACTCAAAAGCGTATTTGAAAACTGTTCTTACAGATCTATTTATGCTTCATTTTCTTTTATCTTTATTTTTATGCAGACCTATGGAAAACTAAGTTTGGCTATCAATTTTGCAATAACTGCGGATTCTTAAGGTGTTTTGAAATTTTTTAAAAAGGTGGTGTTTTCACAGTCTACTCATATACAAGTGAAAGAGAAGTTTCAAGTCAATTTTTATCACTGTGGTATTTTCTCAAGTTTTTAAGGAGCAACTCCTAAAATAAGATTACTGAAAGAACAAAATCATACTGTGAGCAATAGCTAAAGCTTTCTTGAAGCGCTCAGTACCTGATTCTATCACCTGACCATCAGGTAATGCCACCTCACATTCTGCAAAAACATTCAATAGTGAAGTAACGACACTGTTGTCATTTAATGTCGCATCTGACTTCCCAGAATGAGATGAATGAAAACACTCTGGTTCTGCTTGCTCCTGCAGTACAGCCTCTAAGTCTAGTTGGTGAAAAGCCACTTCACTGCTATGTCACCATATGCTTCCCAGCACAGGATGCTAAAGAAATGAATTCATATATGAAAAGATTCAAGTCTCCTGTTTAACTTCAGGTTTCCCTCTCTGAAGAAAGGTAGGCATTTTTGGAAATGATGCTCCAAAGACTATGCGTGCACAGTGTTTTGGCATCAGTCAAAGAAAGGAATAATCAAAAATGACACATCTTTCCTGATCTTTAATGAATTAAATGGAAAACAAACAAAAAAAGCAATATTTTTACTCTTTAAAAGTATCTTTAATTTTGCTGTTTGCTGTCAGTATATAACAGCTGTTATCATGACACCTGCCACTCATCAACATCTCAAAAGTGATGTGGGTGATATACAGTCCTCTTGTAAAACAATAAAACACTAAGAGTTCCACACAGAAAGATGCTTCCAGCCATCCCAACTTCAAATATACTAAGAAAAAAAGAATTATGAAATTTACATGAAAATGAAGAATTCAAGCACTTCAGAATCCCTTCTGTTACTCATTTAGAGAGGTACCTGAGTGAATTTCATGCTGCCACAAATTTTTAAAAGGTCACAGATTGAAAAAATCAAACCTATGAAAAACCTTACAAGTTGTCAGGTTGGAAGCTGGGGATTTTGGAAGGCAGGATGGGTGTAGCTGGAGCTCTGGCTACCTAACAAGTTGTGATAAATAGCTTGGATACTTCAGAGACCAAGGCTTTACAGAGAAAATGGGTCTTTTTCTTTCCAATATAAACTCTGAAAAGGGAACTCTGGATGGGAGTCTGCTCTCCTACTGCATTCTTTTGAAAAACCCACCTAACCATGTTTTTGCGTAACCAATTCAGTTTAATTTAAATTACTACTGTTCACAGTTCAGCAATGCTGGAAGCTCTCAGCTGAAATTTGTGCCACTTTTTACTACACAGCTCAGAGGGGGGAAAAATGACAGAAAGAGCCTGTAATAGATAAGACTCTTGCAAAAATACAAGGCACAGAGAAAAGCCACCAAGAGACAAATGGCAGAGCAAGTCTCCAGGTCTCCTAGATAAAATTACTATTCTTATGCCCATGCTACTTCTCCCATTTTAAAAGGATAATGTTGACATTTCAAAGATAACAATTTGGATTCATACTTCCTATGACTACATATAAATGAGGGATTTCCTATTCCTCCAGCTCTGAAATAATATTTCAAGCTGCCTGAATGATCAGAAGTTCAGCAGTACCCGACCACAGCTCCTGCTTACATTCCTCCCCCAGTCTGGAAAGTTATCTTTGGAACAGTAGGAAACATTGAAATTAATACTTAGAGCCTACTGCACCCTGCTATGATGGGTGATCGCTATGGCAGATCTGCAGCTTTGCACTTGCATACTGTGTGGACAGATAGATGTACACGTATATCTTTTTAAAGTAAGGAATAAAATCAATGCTGCTAGTGAATGAGGCTGAAAACAATCCTACAGAATGTCAGATACACAGACTGGTCTGCCAAGCAAAACACAGTGGACAAAAAAAGAAGGAGCATTATTTAATTAGTTATTGAATCCACAGACTAACATTTAGCAAAGGGCTCAAGTGACCAGAACAGAATTGTTAGCACAAAAACCAATTGGAACAGAAGTCTCTCCTAGAAATAATATTTTTAGCATGTGGTAAACAGAAGATAAAAGCATTTTGTATTTTGGATTAATTTCCCCCATTTTTTTTGAGAATTTCCTTTAGACTAACAGCCACAACCTTTACAAAACTTGATATTTTAAGGTGCTAGGAGAAAGTTTTGTGAAAAAAATATCAGCAACAGTACTTATTTATCAACAGCAAAAGGAAAATCATTATATAAAACTGTAGCTTTCCCTATTGGACTATGGGAAGATTCACAAGAATATAGACGTTTATAACACACCATATAACTATAACTATCTTTTTCACTATCCCAGGTTAGTATATGATACTAACTTTCATTTGGAGAAAGGAGGATGTAATTAATTTTCTCCCTATAATTATCTTACATTTTGTAAATCAAAAAACTTCAAATGTCAACATCCATTTAGATAGTGAGAAAGGCATGATGCAATGAAAATTAAAAGGGATCTCATGAGGCACTACTGTAAAACACAGCGCAGGAAAAAGAAATCAAACCACAAAAATCTAAAATATCTTTTTTTTTTCCTTTCCCAATTTCATTTTTTTTTAACTTTGCTTATGAAATATAATCAAAGCTAACTCTCAAAGTAAAAAAAGAAAAAGCCTGGTAGGACAGATATCTTGATTCTAATCATTAACAGTACTTTCATCCTTTCTTTTTTCACTCACAAGCCATTCCACTGATATTTTAATTTTTTTTTTCTCATGAATGGAAGTTGGTCTTCATGACAAAGTAGATAAATACTAACTTTTAGAATGAAATATAGTGAAAGCTTTGAGCTTTAGTGAAAATTAGAAGGGGGAAAGAAAGTCCAACATTTTAAAAGAGCCTTTCATCAACACTGAAATATTTTCATTAAAAAAATTTTGACACCTCAGTCAGTACCTTTGAAGTTGGCTGCAAAACACAATCATCCCTCTTATCAGCTGGGTAGAAACGCCTTTCAAAGAGTGGTGAAACTATTATTTGTAGACATCAGTCAGATTGGAAATGCCTGCATATTTGCTATGTATATTGGCTTTGTACTTACTATATCTAAGATTTTAGAAGTATGCTTAAGTTGTTTAGAGACATTACAGAACATTCTTCCTTTCATTCCAGAGCTAACCTTGTTAGATAGCTGTGATCAATTGATGACATACCTTGACTGAGTTTTTGTAGAGGAATCAGTCAAAAGTATCCTATTAAATTTTGGACCAGTGTATTAAGACTATTATACCAAAATTTACTATTTTCTTCTGTTGTTCATGTCTATGTGAGTAGAGGTTATATATCAAAGCCACACTTTCAAGGCAAGCAGAACATAAAATCATAAAAAGAAAATAAAATGAGAATGAATATAAAATTAAGTTTCAAGTACCATTTCTAGAAAGAAAAGGTGTTACTGAATGAATCCATGAAACCACATCCAAAGCTCATGTTACAGTATTTTATGAAAACACTAATAACTTGGAAAAAGAATCAAAATAGGCCACAAAGTGTTTAAGAGAAGATTATTAAAAATTACGTTTTCCTTAAAATTTAGCTTTCGTAGATAATTATTTTTTTCTTAAAATACATAGCTGTCATTTTATGTCCTAAACAGGAATATGTAATTCTTTGGAACTGCATTCGATGAGAATGTCAGTACTAGACAATGACACACAATTTTTACATGCAATCTTTTACATTTACTTAAAAATATTTTTATATTTTTTCAGTTTTTGTATCTGCATTTTTAAACTACATTAAAAACTTGTTCCCTCTTGCAGTATTTGAATACATTTCTTACAAGAAGATTGTGATGCCACCTCTGAAAAAATTTTAATTCAGTACCTACAAAACTATTTACACAGTTTATTGAAGAGATACTCAAACACTACTGAAGTTACCACAAGAGAAAGAAGGCCTTTCTGTAAGCGGGGTTGAATTGGAAAGATATTTAAATGTTAAAGGGAGCTCAAAGCATTTCGTCTTCTCTTCTATTTTGTTTTCCTGGAGCACTGACTAAGCAAATTAAAAAAAAAAAAAAAAAAAAGGAAAAAGTTCATCAGATCAATCAAATATACAGAATGGAAATGTTCATTTACAACCAAATTAAATTTTTACACTATTTCGGCAGTCAATAGTAGAGGTAATGAGGAGTCTGATCTTGCCTGATCCTTAACCACCTGAAAGTCCAATTAGCGTATCTACAGTGATGGCTGCTTTGAAAGAGAGGATATATATTTTGCATACATCCTCAGAAAACAATATTTGAATTGAATGTATATTTGGTGATCGTTGGATGCAATAAAAGTTTGTAAACAAAGACCACATTGTTCGCCTTCAAAATATATGCACAGTTGTGGAGCTGTCTGCAAGTTTTCCTGTTAATTTGGCAGGTGATTTGCTGTCCACAGCTCTTTAAAGACATTGCAGACTGTTTTTTGACCAGGGAATTGATGTCAAAATCAATTTGATAAGCAAAGTTTCACTTTCTTCCACTGTAAAGTAATAGCTAATGAATAGAGAGGTAGGGACCACATGCAGAATACTCAGGCCAGTGTGCCAAAAAGTGAAGAGAAAACAGCCTCAATAGATACACTGTCAATTGCCTGTAAATTAAAATGGGAAATGAGAGACAGAGAAACACAGCTTAAATCGAAGAATCTTTTCCTTCTAAATCTCCAGTGTACAGAAATTAAACACAAAGTAAGAAAAATGCCAGCTGTTCAGATAAATTACAGATCAACACAAAGGAATCAAGTAAGTCTGGCCCCAGCACACTGTGGCTGTCTGCAGAGACTGAGTAAGGAGAGTGAACTGCTTTCCAGCAGCTAACATTCTTTGGGGCATTTTGTGTAAAAAGTACCAACAGGAATCCAACATATGGGCTTGCTTTTCACTTATGAAATGAGCAACCAATGTAATTCATAATCTTTATCCTTATTCATTTCAGAAAGGAATGTAACAAAGCCAAATCCACACCTTTATTGGCTTACAATCTTAAGTGCTATGGGAGAATGTAAATCCCAGCAAAGCCTGGTAACTCTGCTGGCCTCTTAGAAAACATAAAGCACACCCAGTCACTTGTCAGACAAACAGCTGGAGCTGAAATATTCAAAGCAATTAACTTTCCTCTCGTATTTTAGACCAATGTCTAACCAGAAGACAACAAGCTTAGGAAGTTTGTTCCAGTACTTCCATAATTAATACAAGCTCTAAGTTACCAGCTACATGTTATTAGGTCAGCTTTGTCAAATTGCGGACCAGCTGGCAAAGGAATTGCAAACTTCAAAGAAAGCTGTCAAATATCCAATCACAGAATAAAAAAATACCCTCTCTTAGTGCCTTATCTTGGAAGCTCACATTGGTTAGATGGTGACCTTCGCAGGATTACCTTAACATGGAAGGAAATCAGCCCCTCTGAAGTGTTCTCAAATTTGTAATAGAAAATGGCTGCATGACTGATGTTTATGTTGGAAAAAAGCAAGGAAAGAAAAATGCTTCAATGCCTCCCAACCTAAGCTGAAGCTCTGATTTACTTTCAAAGAAACGATGATAGCCAACTGGCAATTTACTGTATGCAACGCAACACTCTCGCTCCATCAGCTAGGGCAGGTTAGAATGCAGCTTCCACAGCTTCTTAATCTTTTGTTTTTATTTTTTCCCTCATTAATTTGCTCATTTTACCAATATGAACAAACTGATTCTTTCAAATATTTCCTTTGTTCTCCCCCTCCCCCAAACATCCTGTGCAGTCTGGCAACAAAGAGAAGTTTAGAGAAAATGACAAAGATTTAAAAGACACATTTTAAAGCAGTAACTGTTGTTATCCTCTATTTATCAAGAACAGGTAGAGAGTGTAGAGCAGATCTGCCAGACAGTTTTTCCGTCTTTTTATAGAACTAAAACATCTCTTATGCTGAAAACATCTAGCTATCACCCATTTATGTATTATTATACTTACTGAATCCTCAACAGGTGTGGAAAATTTTCAGCTGCTCTAGAGAATTAAGAAAAAAAATCTTCTATTTAAGGATATTAAAACTATACTATCTTCTTCCTAATGCCAGCTTCTATTCCGGTGATTCAAAAGCCCAATTTCTCCTCTTACTGCTGATATATTGCTTTTTGCTATTCCATCACCATAGTCTGGAATACCAAATTCACTTTAGATAGCCACAGAGTCCATATACAGACCAGCTATCTGTGATGCTCTGAAAAAAAATAGCTTATAGGAAGAAAAAGGCACAAAAAATATGTCACCAGTTAGTTTTTTTCTAAAGTCTTTTAATTAAAGCAAGTAGCCTAGCCAGTTGTTTCCAATTCCCCCTGGATACTGAGCACAGAACAAACAAAAATGATAATCATTAAATCATGAATCAGTTAGATGCTAAAAAATAAAATTAGTCTTGGTTTTGAATAATATATTATTTTAAAGCAGTCTCACAGTTTCTAACACTAATGCAGTGCTATCATTAATCACAGGTTTCATTATGCAACAGAAGATGATCCTTGCTAGTTTACAAACATTTAGATACACAAAATAGATAAGCTGTAGTTACATTAGCATTCTGGCTCAGAGTACTGAAGTTAGTTTTGAAAAGAATGACCTCAGTTCTCTGTTTTTCAGCAAATGGGTTCGATTTCCCGAGCAGTTTTGGTGCATGTTAACTAGAGTCTCTGTGAAGAAAATGGAACAAGGTGTGTGTCATGGGTTTCCCTGATTAGTTTTGGGGGTTTTTTTTTATAAGAGGAAGATTGGCTTCTATTGGAAGCCTCTGGAAGTTTCCCTCCATCCTATAGAGCAGAGACAATGAGGGCCAGCTCCGAGGAAAACTTCCTACTTTTGGACCATTAAGTTATGCCCCTGCATGAAAACATATTTAAGAAGTTGTTGCGCANAGGACCCCGCGGATCAGGGAGAGGACTTAAAGCTATTATTCCCTGACTACAGTGGTGATGACCGTGGTGATTACGAGTTGTCCCCTCGAGGCCCATGGGATCCATCGGGGTGCAAAGACCTCCCTGTTGGAGCAGGGGTAGGCATGAAAGAAGCTGCTACTTCATGGGAGGCTCCCAAGGTGGAGNCATCTGTTAGTAATAAATTTAAGCATTGTTCTAAGTTCTGCTTTGCCCGTGGTATTAATCAAAGCTGCTCTTTTGGTTGTTATCTCTAGCAGTTCCTTAGCTGGTTTTTTCTTTCCCTTCCCTCTGGAAGGCGAAAAGGGACGGGGGGAAGTCAATGAAAGAGTTTTGCTGGACACCAGCTGTTTATCCAGAGTCAAAATAACAGAGTGTGCACAAAATGCACCTCTATCCCTACAGGAGAGCCAGCCCATTGGACAGTTTTGAAATATACATGTGATCTTCACCTCAGTCCACGGATCAGAGTAAACCTAATCCAAAGTAAAATTCCTGAACCACATGTATTAAAGATGTTGGTGCCTTAATACAAAATGCTTGACCTATTGATCCCTTCCTATCCCACTCAATTATTTGTTAATGTAGGCAAGAGCTATGCAAGATCATAGAAAATGGCATGTTGCAGGATGTGAACTGAAATCAAACCTCACCTCACAAGAAGAATTCTGAACTAAAAATTTTCTGAAAATTGTTAGTCAAGCCAGGGTAGCACTCTAACAATATCTTAACGTTGCCATTCACCTTCTAGGAATTGGTTCACTTGTATATTTAGCATAAAAATCCCTATGTCGTACTTTGCATTTTCAGCTATCTTAAATTTAGGTGGCATTTCAGAATATGCAGCGGATGCCCATAAAATGTTTTTGTATTACTCCTACTAGCATCAGGGGTAACATTACTTTACTGTATTTCATCACTGTTCAAAATAACTAGATGTATCAGGCCAATTCATTTTTGACCGATGAGATACAAACAAAGCTCCTGGGATGTTGTGGCACTTCAGGGCCAATTTGCAGCAAGGATCAGAAAATTGTGCACCTCTTCTGTGACAGCGAGAGCTTGAAGACATGGACAGACACACATGAGGAAGCTGTGCAAAAACATCATACCCTCTTCAATCTTTATTGCCTGTACAGTGAGAATTTTATATCCCCTTCTGCTAACAGAGCTCTTCCTTTGAGACTGCAATCATAGCTCCTTGCAGATGAAAAATGACCAGGCAGTAAGAAGGGTCCTGGAAGGCCAGACTCAGTGGCTCTGTGCACAGGACTGGCCTCACCGCAGAGCAGTGGACTAGGCTGCTGGGATGGGGCTGTGAGCAGTGGGGACAGCCCTCCTCGCTGGGGAGCTGCCTTTCAGCCAGAGCTGAGGGGCTGCTGCCATGCCTGTGCCTGGCCATTCATCTCCTGGACCCTGACTCACAGACCCAGAGCCACTTTACGCTGCCCAGGTGCTGTAACCTGAAATTTGTAAACTGATTAAAATTTACACTGTTTTCAAATAACTGATAAGGTGGAAGGCCATTCAAGCAGAGTATAGAAGTCAGATACACCTATGCGTGGCAGGCACAGAGTGTTGTGGCAAGGATTCTGAATTCCCAGCGCAGGTGGAGCTCAAGGATTTGCCTTCAGAGGTACAAGGCATTTCCATCCTGCCAGACCTCATCTCACAGCTGGGTGCAAGTTGAGACATACTGAGATGAAAAATAGCATGTACTGGTAGGCAGGGTAAGTCAAGCAGTACTGTAATATTTCCTAATGATCCGTACCAAGATAACTAGTGTGAAATAAGAAATTATGCCTTTGCTACATAAAGGATACAAAGAGGATAATAATACAAAGAAGCTGTTTCTGGTGAAAGAAGCAGCAAGACTGAATTGTTTTCTAAAGTAACATTTAAAACAGTCTCTTTCCCCACTGCATGGAAGATGTGGCTCTCAGGTAGAAAGCAGAAAGATTCAGAAGTTCCATTCCTCACCTCCTTTACTACTGCACTTCTTCACCACATGTATTACATTTTCTCTTTGAAAAAGTGTTTTCAATTTGCCTGAAGCAATTGTCAGGAGAATTCTTTCACTCCTTATCTTTTAGTCCTCCCATCTTTATCTTGTAAACTGTTGATACTTGGACGTACTGTGCTTTTGTTCCTTGCTTCTCATTTTCATTAACATTTTCCTTCTAGCACTTAATGTGTTTCAACTACCATTTCTTTGAGTAACACAAAGGGCAAAAGCCATCTCTTATTTTGCTTTGCTACCGTCACTATACACACCAGCTTGTTACCTTCTTGTTCAATTACAGATACTGTTTCAACACCTACTATGCTTTCTAGTGCATTCCTAAGTGTTGCTTTCCACATGTATACCATTCTTAAAGACTTCTGCCAAAGAGGTAATCCTACTGACTTCCTTTTTTAAACAGCTTATTTCTTGCTTGTATTTCTCGAACTGTTTCAGAGTATTCAGTCTTTACGCACTTAAGTGCCTTTGGGAATCTCAAATCTACATTCACAAAAGGGTAACACGTGTAGGCCTACCTCAAGCATATTTTAATTGCATTTACCTCAGGTAACAGTCACGATGGAAATGTAAAAGGCACATGATTTTATTCACCTGTTTGTTCAGGGAAGCTTTTCCGTCCACACTGAAGCCTCTGCCTGTGTAGAGCTGACTTTGGAAGTGTCACTCACGCTAGCCAGACACATGATATGGCTCCAGATGCTCCTGGCACAGTAACCCAGATAATGTGTGAACATACGCTTAATTTCTTTACAGTGGAGCTTCAAGAAAACTACCACAATAAAGCTGTTAGCTAATGACTGCATTTGGAAATAGTCTGCCAGTAGAAGAAGCTGACATCTCTAATTTGAAATGCCAGGTCAATTAAGCATTTCATAAAGGGATCAATAAATCCATAAAGTTTGGAGGTATTTTTGGGTATATTTTCAGTTCAGTAGCTGTCGTCTAATTTTGACTGAATTGTCAACTTAAACTGGAGGGCTTACAACTTTAACTGGAGGGCAACAACTTTAACTCCAGTTAAAAACTGGAGGGCTAAACATGACAACAATTGAAAGATGAGCAATGTAAAAACACACTAAAAGCCAACTCTGCTAGATGAAATTATGACTTCAGATATTAATTCAACTGACAAAAAAATGCACATTCTGTTATTACGATATAAGGTCTTATCAAGTGAAATCAATCTTTACCACTATATGTGATTGGCAAAGACTATGAAGGCAAAATTTTCTGCAAAAACATAGAAACAAACAAATGAAGAATCCAAAATGTACTGAAAAGATAGTGCCAACAGTCTGGTGCCAACATTATTCATCTACTAATCAATAGAAAGTAAAGTAAAAAAATAACATACAATGCTAGAAAACATTACAAAAAGTGAAAACCAAAATTTTAAAACATTCAAAAGAGACAGAAAGAGTTGCCAAAATTTATAAACCTAGCCTAGTACAATGATTAAACTCTAATTCTGTCAGCATTTGCTCCCTCTAAGGAGCTAAAATAAGGAACTAACTCTCAGAATATGCAGAATGATTTAATCACAAAATGAGTTTCAAAGTACACTTTTTGCCATTTCTATTTACATTTTAAAGAGTTTGTATATTTTATTCAATAGATGACAAACTAGGAAAATCCATTACAATCTAATCTGAAATTTCATGAAAGCATCTCAGTTCAGTCTAACAACACTTCAAAGGGAGATTTAGTTAAATCCGCTAAGTAGGATTACATACAGATGTCAATCAATAGGTGCTCCACATCTAGCTGTATTTATAAAAAAATTGAAATGTCATGCTTAATAATTACTTTTTAAATGTCCTTCTTATCTAACATAGCCTGGATAAAATTGTGCAGAAGCATGTTACAGTATGCATGTGCTCTGCAGACTCACTAACATTAAGATATCACCTTCAGTTTCACAGTGCATTCATGTTTGTTAATGAAACCCATTCTTCGCCTTGAAATTCTGGATATCTTGTATAAACACAAATACAAAAAGATTTTAAAAGAAAGTGCCCAGGCAGATCTAGGATGTAGTCTAGAATAGACTTCTCTTCTAGCTAAATAAGAAAAGATCCAAATGAAAGGCTAAAAATACTTCAAAATTTACAGTTAAACATATTTTTAAGAGGTGGTGAATGATACGGTTATATATTCTATTTGAAGTCAATGCAGTATAATTGAGTTTGTTCTTTTAAAAACTGGTACACTTGCAAGGAAGAAAACCTTATGCAATCCAATGAGCTTAGGTTTTCCTGGAGCCTACAGTGAATTACAGCACCACAGTGGTAAATAAGCAAGCAAGCAAACAGAAACTGCTCGCTTCTGCCTCCTTTGTGTAAACCAATTAAACTGAGTGATCAGTAACTCCTTTCAGTGCAAGTATTTCTCTTAACCAGTCAAAGGGTCACACAAGTAGGCTTCCGGCCAATGTTTCGTGCTGCTGACACAGCCAACTTTCTATGGCTATATGTTTGTCAGTGATAAATGCCAGAGGCAGCTTGCTCCTGGGAGTTGCCTGTAAAGGTACTATTGTGTATCAGGAACTTGCCCTCAAGGTGTTATGGGAAAGCCAGCAAAGTGCCAATTTTGCAGCTTTGCCCTTCTGCTTTTCTCCAGGATATAATTCAGTTAAATGCATTCTCCGACAAAATTCAGCAAGAAGCTATTGTGCGCTGTGTATGCTCTTTGATGGCTATCAATATGTGGCACAAGTGGAAAGTTAAAAAGATCCTAAGCCACAATAACAATTGAAAACCAGTACCATGCATGTTACTTATAAAATCAGGATATGCTATGGGATATTTAGCTGTCCTAATGAAAAGAAGGGGAGTGAGTAGAAAAGGCTTCATTTTTCCTTTGTAGTGGTCAGGTATAGTCATCTCTGGGTATCTCCCTGCTCATTGTCTGAGTGAAGCAGCACTAGAGAATAGAACCCAAACGAGAAAGGAGCTGACAGTGCACAGAGCCATCGGTGCCTCAGAGATGATCACAATGAACAGGCTCCCTTGAGTACCACAGCCACAGGCAAATTGCTTCATGCCCATGGAATATCTCCCTCCAACAGACCAGCTGAACAAATAGATGCTTTTATAACAGTCAAATGGCAAGGTAAAAAAGACTGTGGGTTCAGCCAAACAAGCAGCATTTCTTGGAGCCCCTTTTTCCTCACTTATCTGCCCTTCCCAGGAAGCTCATTGCCTGATGAGGCCCTGCTCTATCAATCCCATGTTGAGAGACAGGCAACAATTCACTTAAAATTTGTTCAAACTAAGGAAATACAGAAAGGTAATTTAACTCTATCAAACACTGACGGAAACGGTTTCCACTGTCTGGATAACAGCAGACAGGAAGACATACCAGTCCTACTGTACTTCATCTACAGACGTACCTTTTAGGGAATAGGTCTATAATACTGATTTACTCTAAAGAAATTACCAAAAGTATCCACCAATGCTGGCATCGCTTCAGCAGAGCCTCATAGCCTACACTGGAGCCCAAAGTGTCTTTTGATATACCTTACTTTCAACTGAGGTTACTGAAGAGAGGCTCAGGAGCCATTAGGATTCTTTTTTGTGGAAGAAATGTAACTGCTGTGGACTGCCCTGAGTTTTTGAACTTCCTAGTCTTTGCCTTTAGTTGTAATTGCTTTATTTTTATTTTTTTTTAATTCAAAATTTTATATCCCTGTGTCCCAAAACCTCAAGAGTCTAAAATTTCACAAGGCACATTTTTCTGTCCCTTCTTGTAGGCAGCCATCACATTTGCCCATTTTCAGTGAACTGGGCCTTCTTTGTTTAGCCAGGACCACTGAAAATGACTGAAAGTTACTCCATAAGCACTTTCACCAGGTCCCATGGTATCCTTGGGTGGACCCCATCTGGCCCCATAAACTCGTGGGTGTCTAAGGGGTGTAGCAGGCCACTGACCACTTCCCCTTATATTAATGGGGGATGCATTCTGCTCCCCATTGCCACCTCACAGCTCAGGGGGCTGAGTACTCCAAGAACATATGGTCTTACTGTTGAAGACTGAGGCAAAGAAGGAATTAAGTATCTCAGCCTTTTCCTCATCTTTTGCCATGGAGATTCTCCTTCAGCCTCTTTTTGTTGCTGATGTATTATAAAAACATTTTTATGGCCTTTTATGGCAGTAGCCAGATTAAGTTCTACTTGGGTTTTGGCCTTTCTAATTTTCTTCCTGCATAACCTAAGACAGCACCAGAGGTATTTAATTAACATCTATTTTATTCTATTATGTCTTACTTGAAGCTGAAAATCATGCATGAAGAATTTTTCTTGAATCCTCTTAGTTTAAGCTAATCAAGTGTTTAGTGCTTGATAGCTGGAAAAATTAAATTGCAAATGTGTTCTTAAAAAGAAAAACTAATTAATTTATAATGAAAATCACTGGAAGAAAATAAAGAAAACCCCAGAGTTATAATATATATATATTTTTAATCTCAGTTTTATATTTCAGGATCCAAATTTACAGTGGCTTCTGATGCTACTGTAAACAAATTATTTTTCTCTTAAAAGATGGAATAAAAGGCAAGATTTACTGTCATTTGTTAATATATATATGTACACCTACAGTAAACAACGACACCCAGCTTCACTGAATGCTTTGGTTGGTTAAAGAATACATATAGGACAATGTAAGCTGCAAAACTAGAACATAATATCTGCTGTCTGCCAAAAAGAAACAGGGTCTTCCCAGGCATTTTTCAGCTATGCATTTCATCAGAGGACGTTAATTTGTTAAATGAACTGCAGAAGAATACTAGTTTCAATTATTTGTTTGCAAGGACAGGTTTCTTCAGTTAAAAATGAAATTTCTTGCACGAGATCCACCCAGGGGTCATGCTGGAAGGCAAGATTCTCAAATCACCACCCAAATCCAAGCCTGTGCCTGGCTGTAGGTCCCAGGCAGCTGCCTAGTGCTGGGCTAAGGCACTTCACAAGCCATACCTGAAGTTCTAATGGATCAGTTCATGATGCTTTCTACCATTCAGGGTTAGATCAGTCGAGTATAAACAGGAAGACTCAGGTTCAGGTCATGCTTTGAATTCTCTTCCACTTATTATTACCTGCAAAAACTACCTTAATTTGAATTATCAAAAGCAAAATGAAACAAGAAAATATTCTCCCACATTTTAAACAAAACTAGCTTAGAGACACCCACAGTGCATACAAGCTTAATGAAAGTGTTTAATGATAGGCCTGTGTGCAGATGGAAACTGCTGTGGGGAATTTGTACTGCAAAAAGAGGACAGATCTCTCACACTTGCTCTTGAATGTTCAGAGTTTCTGTCAAAAGTTTGTTGTCTAGACCTCTACTATATGGAAGAGAGAAGTTTGTCAACATTGATAAATTTTTCCAGAGTAATAGTAAATACACAGAATTCTTATGCTGGTAAAAATAATCCAGATGATACAGCATCAAAGCAAATCTCTGAACAAAGTACAAGTAAAAGAATGATTTTCTCTTCTGCCACAAGACCCATGTCTGAATCAGGATTTCACCAGCACTACTGAATCACCTGTACATTTATTCACTTCTTAATCTACACAGCTATCTCTGCAACTTTCTAGAAGCAGAGCAAGGCTTTGTGCATGTCTCTTGACCAGTGATTCTGTGTGTTATTTATGGGCTACAAAAAATATGAGGAAAAAAAAGTGAGAACAAAAATAAAAAAGATAACTCAGAAGAAAATATGGGGCCAAGTGAAGGCCCCAATGAGTATTTGGAAGGGAAAATTACAACAGAGACACTTATTTCAAACTACTTTTGAATGCCTGCCAATCAACCTGCTTAGATAACTGGATCATTTAACATATCCAGTATGCTCCCCTGGTGTTCACCAAGCACACAGCTTTCTATTTTGTTCTAACAAAGAAATAAATATCTCCATTTTTCCATGTGAATGAAAATGTATCTACTGTTAATATTGATATAGTACTCATACTTTCCCTCAGTGACACAATTTCTGGCACCTACATCTAATTTATTATGTTAGACTTCAGAGGAAAGAAACCACAACAATAGCAAATGACTATGCAACAGTAACAGTACTGACTTGTTTGTTATCACACTGAAGGAAATTTGGTCCTTTGCTACTTTCCCTTACCTACAAACCAGCAACTGACCTTTCTTCACATGATAAACCTTAGGAAAACAAAAAGTATCATGAAAAAGAAAAAGCATCATTAAATTCATAGTCTGCAGGTAGTGAATGAGATTTTCAGATGAGATGCCAACTTTTAGAGGGCACATGAAACTCAAATGAATTTTGAGAGGATAATAAATTACTTATTGCATTCAAACTCCAGTATCATTATGTGGTTTTTAGTTATCTCTTTTTCACCTCAGTGGAGTACAGTGTGTTTCCTCATCTTATGCCTAAAACTACCTTCAAACTCCCTTTACACTGATAGACAGTTTGATTTCTCTGGGTTTTGCATTTATTGCTTTTTGCATTAAAAATATTCCTACCACGTATTATGTAAGTGGACATACAACCTAATTAAGCCTGCCAGTTAGATGATCCCATTTTCACCTGATTATAACTCAGCACTTACTCCAGCCCTCAAACACAGTACAAATCCATACCTCTGGACACAGGACTAGAGTCTGATTAGTCAATAAGAAATCTGTATCGCTACACTCTCTCCCCCTTCGGCATTAGCAGCAAACTAATTTACAGTGAGTCCAGTAGCTCAAGGGGGGCAGCTGTTTAGTTTAAGAATTCAAGCCTGCAACCTCCCAAAAGACACTGCCAGACAAGGTTTTCTGTAGCCCACTCTATCACAGCTTCTTTCTTCAGTCTCTTAGAGGAAATTAGGAATAGTCACCGATAGCATACTTTATAAGCACACTGAGGTGGCAGTCAAGCACTTGTAAGTTGGGAAATGCCACACTTACACAGTTGACTGTGTAAATTTAATTCTCTCCTTGCTACAGTCGCATCTGCACACTGTGATATAAATTTTAATTATCCCATTGGATACTGGTTTTTCCACAGGACACTACTCAGCCCACCAGCTGAATGCAGATGGGGGCTGAATTATCATTGTTCTGACAGTCATAAAAATGCTGTTTTCAACTTGCAAGTGCTTGACTTTGCAACTAAAGTTACATTGTTTTGACACAAATCTGAATCAAATTGGAATTATATAAACACGCATAGATTTGAAGGAGTAATGCAGCAAGAAGGGGATGAATTATTTATGTATGACTGGCATCAATGCAATTAATAAAAATAGCAGGAGGTGTTAGCATCTACATGGTTGAATATACTTTGTAAACACAAAGTCATCATCATAATTTAGATATTTCAAAACATTTCACAAACCCACACATTATTACTTGTGACCTTAACCCTTCCAAGATAATCTGCAGAAACTGCAGTATAAGAAAGAAAATGAAGACAAAAAAGGCAAACTGGTATGCACTAAAATGTCCTGCTTATTTTTCAAGCTTACCATAATCTGAAAAGGGAAAATATCTGTCCTTTTGTAAAAGATGAGTGGATGACTTTCTAAGACACACTGGGGTTATACTGGCATTAGTTTTACAAAAAAATCTGTACATAAAAGCTGGAACTAAAAAAGAACCAGAAACTGATTCAAGAGATGCCCTAATGTCAAAAGCTCCAGCCCTGTGGCATAGTCAGTCATCCAGAAAATTGAGGTTATATTTAGTTCACATTTTCATGCTTTTATTAGCAAAAATCAGCTATGGCTGGAACAATCAAGGCTAAATTTGTTACTTCAGATTAAATGACTTTTAAACTATTTTTTATCCACAGAAGTGAGTCCAATGTTTTCCCCAGTTTTACAAATCTCAAAATTCAAAGCCATATAACTGATGTCACATCAAAGAGGCAGTTCCTTTGGTCTCATCACTTCTCGCTATGATGCATCATGTTGTTATTAGCTGCACTACCATAAAAAATTAAATTATGGAAACGTAAACAAAAAGGCTCTCATTTGGAAAACAAATCCCCACTGCTCTGTTGGTTTATATCCAGTGCTGCATTCAAGCATTTCCCTTCAGCCAGAGAACAATAAGAAGATCTGTCGATTTCTTTTCTCTTGCAGTGGATACCTTTAATCTCAACGGTTCTGCTACACACAAAATCTTGATTAAGAATAAATATTCATCAAGTAGATGGATAAAGACATAATCGTGTGATTATATTGGTCTGTTTCTTGTAACGCTGAACTGCTTATTTGTTTTCTTTTTGGCTAGCTGCTCTAAAGGAAGTTTTCTAACAGTCTCTACAAAGCCAGCAAGAATTTCTAAACAAGTGGCTGTCTTTTTTATTAGAAATAGAACTAAATTATACAGAAAGACTTATGTCACAATCATTCTACTTCTTTTTTAAAATAAATTGTCCCATCTTCCAAGCCTCATTAGAAAAAAAAAATCAATCCAAATCACAGGAGACTGGATTCAGTCTTCATTAATTGCTTCCATGCACTGCTGCTCCCCAGATTCACAAATTTGCCCTGCCAGCAGCAAATCTAGAATATTTCTCCTCAGCCAGCCTTGCTGCTTCCTGCTCCCTTCCCTAGTGTCCAGGCTTGCCACCAGCTCTCAGCCACACAGCTACAAGGCCAGTTCTTTCATGATTCCCGAAAACACAAGTAGCAAATTCACGCTCTTCTTTGAAAAAGAACAACTCTTTTGGGAAGCAAATTTAATGCAGGACATTAAGTAAACTGATGCTCTCATTAGTGCAAATGTCAAGTTCATTATAACAGATGTTTCAGCTGAAGATTGCTACACATTTAAAGCTAAAAACAAATGTGCAGAGCATTCACCATTTGACTGAGTCTGTCTGGTTCCAAGCTTACAGAACTGAGCCAGAAGTGGCTCAAGTCATCACTGCCTTGTCTGTATGTAGCACGGGCAGGTTTCTGTCTGGGACATCCTGAAACATGCCCTGCACACAGCCTGCTGAGGATCATTTTTATCAGTGCTTGCACAGGTAAGATTTTGGTGAAGCACAGAAGGCAAAAGCTACAGCTAATGCAGTTAGAAACTGAGAAGACCTCTAGTCAGGCAATAGTAAGGTACTTCTACCATATTGCACATGTTGCTACAGAAACATCTTCATTTGGAGCAATCAGGTGTTGTGATTCTAATAAATTATACTGCTTTCCCTAAGCTTTACAGTTCTGGAACAGACCTGTTTTTGGTGTCTTCACAGAGACACCAGCAGGTGAAGTCCATTTTCAGGAACAGTGACTTCTGAGGCTCTTGTAATTCTCTAACCAAAGCTAGAGCATGAAATAATTTTCTGCCTTTCAGGCCCAAAATAATTTGCTGCAATAATAAATGTGAACAGTAATTAAAAAGAATAGAAGAACAAACTGTGTTTTAAAAAAATAAAACAAATTCACATTTTGAAAAGCTAGTTCTAAACCTCCTTCCTAAGACTATAATTCAATTTTTCAATAGCAGTCTGAGTTTGATTTACAGGACTTTACAAACTGCAGCTTCTAAACTCTTAAAAGCAGTAACAACAGTGTGAAACAGATAAATAATTAAAAAAAAAATAAAACCTCTAGATGACCATAAGAAATACACACTACATGATCTCCCTCAATCGTGCATAGGTAGGTCAGGTAGAAACCACTTCAAAGTGGGATCAGATACAGAAAATGTTTCCTTCAGAATCAAAGTTCCATGTATGAATTGATTTAGGACCCTACACGTGACAATGCAGCAATCATTTATACAAACAAATGTGAGTCAGTATCAAATATTTGTTTACAGAAAAAGGGTAAAACAATTAGCACCATAGGCACAACTAAAGACAAGAGAAAGAAGCTGTAATACACAAAGTTGGAGACCAGAGTTAAAGCTTAACAGTTCAAAAGCAATCTGCACTTTAAAGAAAAAAATATTAATTTAATTTAAATTTCACTTAATATATAATTTCCGCTGACTGAAAAGATCTGTAAAGTCTTGGAAACACTCTTGCAAAGGCCTGAACATGTACTTGGCTCTTGTGCCAAATTAGTCCCAATTTAAGGTTCATGATCTTGCAGCATCCTAGCAGCTCACAAGTGAACAACAGGGTAACACTGGCTACAGGAATTGCTATATGGCACTTAAAGTATCACTTTTGTCAAATTTATACTCAATTGTTTCTGTTCTGTTAAGTCTATTACATTGTCTGCTTCACAGTATCATTAAAATTTACTCCAATCAGTGAATTATTTTCATGCAATAATCCAATACAAGAAAATATTTTATATTTACAAGCATAAGGATGTCTTAAAACTAATCCATCCAGAGTAGAGTCAAGGATTTAATGTATAAAATTCAGTTCTGGGAAAGCAAGAAAGTGCAGCTGAATTTTCTTTTTACATTGTGTATGCATGTATAGCATCATAAAAAAGGGAAACAATCATATTTTTGTAACTAAAAACAAGTACTCAACTGAGCAGCTTTTACTGAGCCAGTACATATAACAAAATCACTTATCAATGAAAATAGAATTACTGTATAATCAAACCTTTTTTTTCCTGAACCACTCTAAGATGTCACACTTTACACCTGTAGGAATAGATACTTCTCATGAGAGAAAAAAAAATTCCTATTTCTTTTTTTCTGCTACAGAGATGACCTGCAAAGAATAAATACTAAGGACTGTTTTGGAATTTTTTTTTTTTAAATTTCTGATAGAGATAGGTTCCTTTGGAAATTGCTCAGTGATACTTCTTTTTTTTTCCCCCCAATAGCAGAGAGTCCTTTTGCCCTGTTCATTCTCTCCTTGGAAATCACAACTTTAGATGCTGAAATTATTCAAGCTATAATAATAATAAAACATAGTTTAGAATAAGAAATATTCTGATGCTGCTCATTTGAATGAAAAACCACAGGCTGCATAGTTTCAAGCTCTCCTCTCCTAAAGAAATCCCCCATGGCTGGGGAGAGGAGGGAAATTAGTTAAATGTGAAATTTAAACACAAAAAGAATTGGGTTATCTTTAAGGTGAAATGGTTGAGAGTCACACTTTTTCTAAACCAACAAAAAGAATAAAGGAAGGTTGGTTTTTTCACTTGTTTTGTATGACTTTTTTTTTCTTTTTGAGTGCTTTCTTACTAACTCAACACATCCTTTTATTTAACAACACTTGCTGGGTCTGCCCTCTGTGTGCAGTTTTCACTGAAATAAAAGGATAGCGTATGCTGCAGCCTTTCTCCGCTTTAGACTTCCCTGAGTGTAAAGATCCCAGTAGCAGCTCTGCAGCTCTGAGCAAAATCAAGTTCTGAAATAGTCAGACTTCTGCTTAAATGCCACACAAACTGACCAATTTTTGTAGCTTTATAACTATTTTTTTTGCACAGACAGGAAACTATCACCCATGGTGAAAGTACTTGTTTTCTAGCTCTCTTGATTAGAGATGTGAAGAGAAGCAACCTTACAGAAGAGATTCTTCTGACCCTTAATTTTCAACTTAACTGAAATTCAAGTAACACTGGGGCTCTAAAGGGGACTGTAATAGAGACTCTGTCCTGAAAAACAAAACAGGGGAGGGGGAAAGGGGGGAAGTATGCAAAAAATCCCCCAGGAGCAACGGCTTTCTTCTACTATCCTGCTGGAAGTCATGACCATAGAATCAAATGGCTGGTACACTAACAACGTAAGGACTAGATCAATGTGCCAGCAGGACTGGGACTTTTATTACCAGGGCAAGGCAGGAAACGCACCAAGGAGGAGATTCCAAATAAATCCTTCAAGGATTTTAGGGTGAAAAAAATAATACATTCTCCATGTATAGGAGGTATCTAGATATACCTGCTAATAGACTTTGTGAAAAGTGAAGTTGCCACCACATTAAGCAATGCAGAATTGCAAAGCTGTATGAAAGGGAGAGACTGATGGAGACACACTACACTGAAAATCTGGATTTACCTAGTGGAAACATCCCTCCTGTTAATCATACCTTTCCTGACTGGGGACTGGAAGTGTAATCTAATCCCTAAAGCCCTCCAGAGCCTGCACTTGAAACATGAAAAGAGAAGCTCAATGAAGAAGGTGGCCTCTTAGCCTTTTAACACAGAGGCAAGGATCTAGATACCAAAAATGTCTGTCAGCTAGCTGCAGCATAATCATGCAAACGGCATCTTCCTTTACCCTGAGTAGAGCACTAGCAGAGAAGGTACCTGAGAAACAGGTTTATCAAAATGTCTACAGAAATAAAAATTTGTTTAAAAGGAAAACTAAAACAGCACACTGACCTTCTGTTGATGTCAAGGCAAAGCTGCAGACATGAGTTCCAGAAAATTAGTCTTTCAGCGACATCCCAGCTGGACATTAATGACCAAGTTCAAAGTAACTCAGGCTGAACACTAAAATTGACTATATAATAATTAAAAAAATCCCTTCTTCAAATCTTCACTTTGATGGAGTGGTCTGAGAAAGATCTAATGAATTCCACATCTTTAGCATACACTAAAATGATATGGTGTATCTGCTGTCTGTTTCAGAAGCGAGACTTTTATAGGTTCAGAGCACAAACCAATCTATCTTCTCAGGCAGGGGTCCTACTAATGCAAAGGGTCACCATCTGTAAAATTCCAAAAAATTACTCCTATTCTTTTAATGGAGCTCTAATCACCTTTCTTTCTCTCAGCAGTGTTGTGTAGCACCTTTAATACTCATATGAAGACCTGCCAATGAAGCAGAAAGATTCTTGGAAAGAGACATGGAAAGGCACATCTGATGGATGACAGAAAGTTAGGCAGAATAACCACACTGAGGAACATCTACTTGGATGACTGCCATTTTAGACAGCAGTTCAAAATTGATCCCTTCAAGTTTGTTTAAAGAGTTCATTAAGGAAGAAACGGGGGTTAAACTGTGTGTTGACATTGTTCATAATGCTAGGGATATGTGAGACTTTCAAAGTCAATTTATATTTAAAACATCCCAGACAACAGATGATGGAGCCATATAACTTGAATGGGAATAGTAGTAAAGGCAGAAAAGGGATTCCTCCTTAGTAAAGCAAGACTGCAGTCACAGGATGCTTGCACCACTCTGCACTCTGTAGTCATATGAAAGGCCTTCATCTGGATGGTCTGGAGTAATCTGTCATTAAAGCCTTCTTTTACCAGTTCACATGCAAACAAACTTTCTTCCTTGAATATGGAATCACATTCCTAAGACTTGATTAACATGGCTTCCTAAGGGGATATACAATTGATGGGGGGTGAGGAAAAGGACTTTTCTTTTATTCTTCTTTGTGCAGAGTTCCAGGGACTTACTCCTTCAGGGAACAAGACAAGAATAAGAACCAAATCTTTGCCTCTCATGTAATAACAAAAAGCAGTCATTGCAGGCCCATCAATGAAATGACATAGAACAATGTTGTGGTTTAACCCCGGCCAGCAGCCAAGCCCCACACAGCCGCTCACTCACTCCCACACCAGCAGGATCGCCAAGAGAATCCAAAAGGTAAAAGCTAGAGAACTCGTGGGTTGAGATAAAGACAGTTTAACAGGGAAAGCAAAAGCAACGCACACAAGCAAAGCAAAACGAGGAACTGATTCACTGCTTCCCATGGTCCGGCAGGTGTTCAGCTACCTCCATGAGAGCGGGGCCCTATCACACATAAATGGCGACTTGGGAAGGCAAACACCATCACTCTAAACATCCTCCCTTCCTCCTCCTCTCCCCATTTTATCTACTGAGCATTATTTCCGATGGTGTGGAATATCCCTTTGGTCAGTTTGGGTCAGCTGTCCTGGCTGTGTCTCCTCCCAGCCTCCCATGCACCCCATCCCTCCTTGCCAGCATGGCAGTACAAAAGCAGAGAAGGCCTTTGCTCTGTGTGAGCACTACTCAGCAATGACAAAAACAGCTCCATGTTATAAATGCTGTGTTCAGCACAAATCCAAAACACAGCCCCATACTAGCCACTGTGAAGAAAATTAACTCTATCCAAGCCAAAACCAGCACAAATAGATAGATAATGAAATTGATAGATAATGGAATCAATAATAGACAATTGCGATAGAAAATTTATCCTGTGTGCTAGAGCAGCATGGAAGCACTTTAAAATTAATATGATTATCTTAATGTAAAAAAAAAAAAAGAAACCAAACAAACAAACAAAAAAAACCACAAAAAACCGAACCAATCAAAAAAAAACAACCAAAAAACATACAAAAAACCCCAAACCAACCAACCAAAACAAAAAAACCCAAGAAAAAGTCAACTAATGGGAATTTAAGCACTCAGTAAAGCAAAACAAAATAGCATCTCCATAATTCATAAAATCAAAATAATACACTGAAATAATGATGTACTTACAGAAGAACTGTTAATGTAATAAATACTGTAGAGTTGAGAAGAAACTGCATTTAACAAAGATAATACTGTGAAATAGGTGGCTCAACAAGTGGCCTGAATATCATCCTATATCCTATCACAACTCTTCATGGGAAACAAAAAACATGCTCTGAGTTGTTTTTTTTCAGAAAAGTTTTGCAGGCAATTAATTCTTCTTTTCAAGTTTAAATTCTTTTGAGACAATTGGCAAAGAAGGAAAAAACATTTCATTACTAATGCCTGTACCTAAAATCCAGAGAGAACTCTTGAAATGCACAAACTTGATCATGTGTGACTTGGCTTTATTTGGCTCAAGGAAAGAAGAAATTATTAATTCTAGATAGAATACTCTGAACTGCTGAACAGAGGTGAAGAAAAAACCAGGACAATTCAAAGTGGAACAGTTTGGAAAGTAGATTGGCAATTTTCCAGTGGCTGTTTCTTCATCTGCTGTTTCTGAAGCTGAAGTTTATTCGTTGGCAGCTTTCCTGGAGCTCCTACCTGTGTACCTTGGGCACAGGATGGAGTTGCCTTTATCCTCTCACCTGACATAGGATACTCAGCTGGTAGCTGTAGACATCGTTAAGCTGTTTGTTCATTGAGAGAGCCCTAACTGTTCTGGAAAAAGCAGGATGTTGCTCTATGCTCTCAACATGTGAAGATGCCAAGTGACATCCACTGCATATTGGAGTCATATTGTAAATAAGGAGTGCTAGTCCTTGAAATCAGCAAGGTACCTGAGTGTGTGCCAACCTGCATGACAATGCACGTCTTCTAAACTGTAGAATTCGATATGTAATGCCAGAATCTTGGGAAACTCATTATGAAAATAACCAGATATACTGTCAAAAGACTTCTTGCTTAAATGTATTTGGAAGTTGTAAATGCTTTGTTATAATAGCATTAAAATGTGTTTTACTGGGGAACACTAAGGAATACATTTCTATACCCTGACATTTGCTAATAATGAAGAAGTAATTGATACTAATCAGTGTTAATGCCTGCTATAAGAACTCACAGACTAAATAACCACAGTATGCCATACACACAATAGCAAACACTGTTACAGAAAAACATTGAGCCCTTAAACCAAAAAAATTATGTATACTTTCTAAGGACTGACTAATGAGGGATAATTTATGCTGAATCAGAAATTACGTAACTTCATCATTATATAACACAAACATATTCATTGTGACAAACTGGTAAAATATTTGGCAGAAATCTACATACTGCAGGGACCAGAACAGTGAGGGCATAAGAACACCAAGCGTTGACTGACCAGGCAGAAGCAGAGAGACAGGACAGAATGAAACCATCTGCCAAGGCAAGACTGGGGAATGAGGGCCCAGAGAAAAGAGGCAGCATGAGCTCCAGAGATTAGAGCAGGAATTTTTCAGAGCAAATGCTACTGAAATGGGTCAAAGTGTGTCCAGCATAAACACAGTAAAATCACCTTACTCTATATTTAGTTCTTGCATTTAGTTATCTACTTAAAAGAACAAGAGCACTTGTTAGCTTACTGAAAATCTAACTCATGTTTTGTCTTGCTGGGCCTGGGGATTGAAGTCTGAAGATTATTTCCTTTCTGATGGCTGTCTTTCTTCTATTGATTGAAAAGGGAATGAGCACTGAAGAGAAGTTATTTAGGAAGTTAGATTTTAAGAACATATAAAGAAATACTTTCTGCAAATGAATATCAAAATAAAATACTTCTTTATTTTTAATTAGCAGAGGGCAGTTTTTAAGAGCGACCACTATTTTAAGAGCAATCACTTCACATAGAAGTGTCTGAAATAAGCAGACATCTACTGTGACCTCCTCAAGAACTGTTGTATCATATTTTTTTTAATTTATGGGAATTTTTTTTGGCCTGGATTTAACAAAGAAAAAGAGTCTGAATGGAATCACAGAAAGGAGTATGAATTGCAGTCATCTTTTATCTTCCCTATCACTTTCACTTCTCAAGGCTTAGTTTCATCTTTCCACCAGATCCTGAGCTTTGGTATTTTGCTCAAAAATTCCAACTTTGATGATACTGCCTGCAAGTTTATCTACTCAGAAAAAATTACCAAATATGCTAACAGCAAGTCAAATTCCCACATGATTTTTCTTTATTCAAACCTCTAAGGTTTTGTAGTTATGTTTCAACCACCTCAAAAGTTAGATGCACAAATAAAACAACATTTCCTTATACTGGAAGAAGACTACCCTTGCCTGCATGTGGCAGTAGTGGGTATGCTATCTATTAAATTCCATTAATTTTAAATCACATTTGAATATAAATTAATACCTAAGTATGTATTTCTTTTCCTGATATGCTTAACTGCCCAAGTGTGATAGCAGGATTTTAAAAAGATGACATTTTTTTCCTATCTCAAGAGAATACCCAATGGAGACAATACCAGATATGTTCAGTGATTGTCTGATATTTATAAAAACCCCAAATATTTTCAGAAAGAATAAGCGGGACTTTTCAGCTATTTCCAGAAATGCACTTCAGTATTTGTACATTAACGTCCCTGTTTCCCAACCTGAATAGAAATAACAAAGTTGTCACAAGGAATGACATACCTTCATCTGAGTAAAAGACACCCAGATAAAACCTATGGTATTTATATTGCCACAGAACAGAATATTAAAATAGCTCTCACATTTATCATGGTGATGTTCTGTGTTCTTCAAAGGCTTCCTAAAATGTGTATGTTCATGCTTGCTCTCATCAGTGAGTTGAGCTAAAAAAGTCACCCACCATCTCCAACACAGGGAGAAGTAAAAGAAATAGCATAAATTATAGAGGTATTCTGCCAAGGTGAAGTTGAGGCAATATTTGTTTGAAATTACATGTTCAGTGAACTAGTTACGACCTGAAAAGTAATACATAGTATGCTGAAAATGAAGACAGGAAGTAGTATGAGCAATTCAGAAGTTTCTTTGTGTGGAGGGTGGTTGGATTATGGAACAAGTGACTGGGGCCAGCAATTTAGTTGAGGTTTATTAGTTTGGGAAAGAGTTAGCAACAAATATACAGCAACAAATTATATATTTGATTGTTTGGAAGAAAAATATACTGATCTCATTTGGGTTTCATAAATTTCACTATTTTCTGAGCTAGTATTTTCCTAGCATTTACCAAGAACCATAATGGGCTCTTATGCATTAGAAATATGCAGCAAAACATGCTAAAATATTATTAGCCTGTAGTGCCCTGTAATTGGCTAAAATAACACTTCTTACATCCAGAAACTGCCAATTGATGTGGAGTCTTATTTGGAAAAAAAATTACCTTTCAAGCTAAATAAGCACACATTTTGCCTACTTAATTCTATTTAAAGGTATCTAAAATTCATTAAATTAAAATTTCTTTTGAATTTTATGCTTGTAGGTAGGAGGCAAACTATAGTTTGCCTATAAACTCAGCTATTACTTCACATTGCAAAGACAGTCATTCCATCAACCAAAATGGGAATAATCAGGACATGGTTTGAGGGGTTTTTTCCTTCTCTGCATATCTAGCAACAGTTATCTTCATAAGACATATCTCTTAGAGCTTCCTAGGCCCTGCAGAGCATGGAAAGGAGATGCCACTGTGCCATGATGATTTTCTGCTGTTTTGGTACGACAGAAACATGAGCTGACTGATGGCTCAAGTGTTAAGCACTTAGAATTCCAGATAGTCCTAAATTATTCTGTTTCTGGTTACATCTATTTTGAACTATTGCTGTTCTGTTAAAACTGTATTTCAAAGAGATACTTGAGCAAATACAGCTGTTTCCAGATTAATTCCATGTTACTCTTGCCTGGAGAATACAGAGATTTTGTTCATTTGGTGCTCAGTTATGTGGCAAACCTTACAATAAGAGAGGGTATTATATTCTACATCTTGATTCCATGTCTTCTTGTCTTGAAAACTTAGCAATCGAAAACTAGCATAAAAGGGAAGGATGGGGAAATGAATGCTTTCAATTTCAAGCAAGGCAACTCCTACCTAAAAGCTTTGTTTTTTTTCTGCTCATCTAGAATTTGAACACCATTAGTATCTGAAACATGAAAAGAAATTGAAACAATGAAGCTTGATATTATTAGAACCTGTAATAGATAAAAAGCCTTAAAACCAGAATATTTTTTGAAAAACAATATGAAATGCCCTACCTGAAACACACATTTAGCCATTTTGGAAAGCATTTTGTCAGCACTGATGCAGACCCTCAAGTTATTCAAAACTTGAAAAACACTTGAGATGTTGTTAAGATATATACTTACCATGAATAAAAACATCAGCAAAAATTAATACTTGCAATCAAAGTTCCCTCTGAAATCTTCTAGATACTTACAATAGAGCAAATAAAACAGTGGCTTTGGGACTAACTTTCTGTTGGGAGCTAGAAAGAGCACAAAACCATATGTGTGTCTGTGTATCTATATATACATATATGTATATATACACTGTACACTCAACACATGCAAGCTATATAGGACAAAAAAACTTCTTGTGGTTATGAAATTTGATAAATTGCCCTAAAACCAAAACCACAAATGAAATACACACTTCAATGCTCAGAAAATTATATACACTGTCTGAACATACATCTACATAATTTTGAAAGCATGGCGTCCTCTAAAGAAATCTATAAAGGGTTACCACCTTTAACAGTTATATGAAGCTGAAACCAATCACATCTGCAGTTGCAATTAAATTACTATCATACAATACTATGTCAATGTATTTTCTGTATCACTTTGTACTAAGATATTTTCAGTTTTCTTATTGCACAAGTAGCCACAGTTATTTCTCTGCAAAAATCTTTCAGGTTCATGGGTTAAGGCAGGCAGGAAATATAGAAGGGAGTTGAGCAGAATCAGTTATAAACTATGACAGTCGAAATCTAACTTTGAATTCTAACGTTAACAATAGTGGGTTTGCTTTTTGTTGGTTTTTTTTGTTGGTTTTGTTTGTTTGTTTTTGCAACAGCAAGTGTTTATTTGGGTTTTTAAAACCAATTCCAAGCAATTCTAGCTTTCATACTTAAGTTCCACAAATGCTTATCACAGAATTGTTAGGGTTGGAAGGGAGCTCTGACCAAGGCAGGGTCACCTTATCAGCACCCTGATGTGATCATCATGAACACATGCATTTGCTTTCCAGTTTTATTGTTGCCAAACTAAGACGTGAAAAGGAACTGGGAGCAAGTTTTTTCTATTATTCACTGACATAATATATGACAAAATACACATCTTCCCACTGAACTGAAAAGGAAGGCTGCTGTAGGCAGGAGGGAAGAATATAACACTGCAGTTCTCCTGCAAACATTCAGTTTAAAACACAAAAATTGCTCAACAAGCAGCATTTGACCTATCTTACATAAAAGCATAATAAATTGCAGAAGAGGTAAAGTATAGAACAAAACCATCAAAACCCACATGCCTAAATGGAAGTTTGATGAAGAAAAGAATGCAAGTTTAGTGCATCTTCATTGAACCCCAGTATAGGAATGCTGGTCCGTGAGACCCCAGATCATCAACCTGAACTCTGCATTGGAGGAAATCTTGATTATTGCAAACACAGTTGAGAACACCACCACCACCACCAAAAGTTTGAATGAGAAGTGAATAAGCGGAGTGTCCAGAAAGAGTACTTTTTCTTACCCAGTCTGTGTACTTTGACTACAGAAGAAAGAACCCCTCACACAGTGTAAGTAACAGTAGACTAACATTCAAAAGCAGTGCTATTGGCAGATCGCACTGTAAGTCACTTGGACTTACAGCAGCAGGTTGTAGCACCTCAAAATGGGAGTCCACATTCCAAGATGAAAGGTTGGAAGCTAATTAATGCGTTCTGATAAAATCAAATCACAGGGATGTAAATTACTGTCACAGTGAAAAATGGTCAAAAATTAATTAGGATAAATATAAATGAACGTCACAAGCTTTTTTCCTGAGTCATGCAGGAAGCTTCTAGCCTCACATAGCCAAATAACTCATGCCTCTAAATACCATTATCCTCAAGAAAATGGAAGTAGTCCCTTTCAAAACAACATAAAGTTACAGAACTATGAGGATAACTGAGTTATAGTGACATTAAAAAACATATTTCAGCCTTCTCTCTATGGTATAATGAAGTCAGGACATGACACACAATTCTTCAACAAGACCTCGTATGTTGTCCCTGGTATGCACCTTTTAAAAAGGAATTGGCATGGTGACATTTCAAAAAGGATCAAACAAAGCTACCACAAAGAGATTTCAAAGTGGGCAATGGCAAAACAAGGCTCCAAAGCAAACCTCATCCTTCTCTCATTTTAGTAAAGGTTATTTCTCTCTCAAATACTCTTTTTTCTAAGCTCCAGTGCAACTTCTCTCATTTAAGCAGCACTAGAAATCCCAGTGTTGAGTAATAGTCTCCAGTATAGAGCAACTTTAAACCTGCAGATACTGGCCTAACTGTGAGCCAGTGTATATCCTGCAGGGCTCTTACTGTTCTCTGCTACTAGAAAAATTCAATTTTTAGTTTTAACTATAAATACACAGTACATCACACTAAATCAGCTTACAATGGAAGCAACATGTTCCTAATGCAGCAAAACAATGGAACATATGAAAGTTTCCATAAATGTGAACAAAGTGAACTGTCTTTCTCAAGTTCTGTATTTCATTTATTGATTGATAGCATTTTTTTCAATACTTCTGTTAGCCCGCAGAGGCCTTGCAAAGTCAATCCTTCTTTTTTAACAGAAAAATAACTTTTCTGAGAGATTTGAATTATGTCAGGAGATAAGTAATTCACAGATTGCTTTATGACTGACACATATACAACCAGAGACACAAGGAGATTAAATCCTGTGGCTACTTGAGGCATGAACCCATTCCGTGTCAATCTTCCTCTATTTGTTTCTGGAGACTGACACTGTGCAGTGCTCACAAGTCAGAAATGCATCAATCCTTCAGAGAAACAGCAGAGAGAGCTTTCATTTGCATTCACTTAAATAGATGAGATCAGCAATGAATTCCATCGGAAATGAACGCTTCTGGCGATGGTGCTTTTATTACCTCTGCAGTGATAAAGGATGGCATTTACAGAATGGTCCTCTGAAAAGCAAGTGCACAAATCACTGCAGAAATACAGTGTAGGTACTGTTATGTGCTACAGCATCCAGTTTCTCCACTCTTCTGAAATCAGAACTCATAGCTCTAATTCATAAGGCTAAATGCTTACTTGGCTGAACAGTGCTTATATGATCAACATTTCTGGTTGAAAATACATCCCACCAAATCAATGGTTACTGGTTCACCTCCCCAGATCTTGTTTCCTGTAATATATTAAGAATTGCATGCACTTCTGCACTACATAATTCTTCACTTGCCTTGTTGGATTATGGGATAACAATTCCCGGTATCTGCCTTCAATAAAAATGGTAATAAATATTGAGTATGCTAAGCACGTTTAATATTTTGTTTCAATTTATTGTTGTAGGCAATGCATTCACCACATAGCTCAAGCCAGGTAAATGAGCTGGAGTATCTCCTAAATTGGTTTCCCAGACAATAGAATTTCATGGACTACTGCTCTTCAGTTTGGACTTTTTATTTCTTTAAAAGTGCACTGAATAAATTTCTAGTCTCTTTAATTTTTAAAAGATATTAGCATTTTGCAAGATAGAAGTCTTTAATCTTATCTGATGGTAGGCTTAAAGAATTGTTTGACTCTGATGACCCACTAAGTGTGTCTACCACTTAAGGCAGATTTCTGTAATGTAATCACACCTCTTTTGAAGGTGATAACATGTTCATCTCTGATATTTTAGATGTCAGACCTTGAATGCAGGTCTTTTTATCCTCCACAAATACCCTCATACTGCAAATGACATTAACACATTGAAAAATTCCTATTCCCCTATTTAGTGTTTGTTTTTTGGTTTTGGTTGTTTCGGTTTTCTTTTATAATATGGGCTTAGCAGTGGTTGCTGTCAATTCACATGTGTTTGCAATTCAGTTCCCTGGGTTTCCTTGCTTTTGCATTTTCCTATATTTCACTTTTCACCTTATCTCTTGCCTATTTGCTTGTAGGACCACCTCAGATACTTCATGAACACTGCCTTATAATCATTTTTCCTTTGGTTGCTCATCCAATCTCTTCACATTTAGTACATACCATATAGTTAAGCATAACCCTCCCTGTCAAACCGTCCCTGACTGAAACCACCTTATCTGAAATTCCCACAATCCTTCTAGGCTTCTGATTCTCAGTCTGGAAATGTTTATATTAGTATAGCATATATTTCTACATGTATCCTTTCTTTCCCTTGTTCTTGTGCTGTGTTGTTGTACCACTTTCCCAGTTCCTGTATTTGTCATAGTGACACACAAAAAAATTATAACATTATTTTTATAAAACCAACACAAGTTTCAACTACTACCTGATAATCAGAAACAAAAATTACCCCAGTATTATAAAGCTGAGAATCTTAATAGTTTCAGAAGAAAGGCAATAGAGTTTTCACTATTCATAAAGAAGGGAACACATCTGTAAAGAAGAAGGTTTCCAATGATGTATATTCAACTGGTCATTTTAATGTATTTACTGTCATTCACGTTGATTTAAACATTTTTGCTATAAAATTCTGACAGTGGAAACATTAAGATGCTTTAAAATGGGATTGATTCTTCCTTTCCTGAAGCTCTGACACTTTAAATTACCTGTGCTTTAACTGTAGTAATAAACACACTGCTATAAGATAAACAGTAAACAAAGACACGAAATTGTCATCTAGGGTAATGAAAATAAGGCAGGAATACAGGTTATTTGATCCTGGTTAAAGAGGAAAGCAGCTACGATCGTCTTTCCTTAAACACACTTGCACACATTTATTTGTCTTGTATGCACTGTTTGCTGCATACCGTGAAAGATACAAATGAATAGATTGCTATGTTAAAGGTGGCAAGTAATACAATAAAAATATTTTATAGGATAATTTGGGATGAGCTATATAAGAAACGAATCACAAAGTCAGAACTCTGGTATATTATGCATACCAAATATATGACAATAAAACTTTTAAATGTTTCCATCATATTGTTTTATGTTGAATAGTTAATAGGGAAAAACTGTGTTAGAAATGCCTTTGAAGTTTAAAAATGTTTCATTATTGGTAACTTTTTTTTTTGTATTAATGTTACCACAAAACTAGCAACTGGATTTTTTACGTCTCATCATGAGAAGTGTAACCTCATCAACAAAAAATGGCCAACATTTGCACACCTTTTCAAAATTAAGGTGTATATTTTAAAATAAGGTGATGACCTTATATACATTGTCACACATATAGAGACAAACTGATATAAACATATATAAAGTTCAATATCCCACAAGAGGACCTGGCTACTTTCCTGCCAGGAACACAGCTATATGAGATGAGAAGAAGCTCCCCAGATTTCCCACAAGGCTCCCCCCACTACCTGTAACTACTCTGTTATCCTATAGCTCTACAGCCTCCTGCAGAACTGTGAGCTGCTTGGTTAGATACAGGGAGATGGGAAAACAAGGAGCTCAACAGATGGCATGGAAGCACATCACCCAGTAAGAGACAGAAACCACAGGCAGAGGGAATGTTCGCTCACTGGCACGTAGAGCAGATCTGCAAGGCAACTTAGTTTTGTCATTCTCTTCCCCCATTATTTCTCAGGCTGGGAAAAGGGAAAGGTTAGAAAGAACTACCAGTTTCCTAAGCTGGTTTAACCCTGTGATGGGCAACAGATGATGGATGGGAACTCGATTTCAAAGAACTGGAGTTGATTGGGAAAAGCAGAAATGTAAGCATGAAAACTGGCTTGAATTGTGGGAGACTAGTAATAAGAAAAGCAGTGCAACTGAGGAAAACACTGATCAGTTCATTCAGGAACCGCAGTGACAACTGGACTCAGCAGAAATGGGAATGACATCTGTACTTCTATGGATGGAAGGGATATCATTTTGCACTAGCTGAGAAGCTTCCCCAGGACAGCAGGGATTTTGTGAGTGTGTAAGAGAAAAAGGGAGAGAGAAGAAGTGGGAGAGAATTAGTGAGAGGCAAAATGAGCAGGAGAGAGAATGAAAGGGGGAATGCCGGCTCATGGAAAGTCAGTGGCACCATTTTCACTGAATCAATGGAGCCGATGTTTTACGTCAAAAAAAATGAAATAAGAACCTGCTCTGTATATGAGGAAAGTGATTCATTTGTCGAACAGGTACTTTTGCTGCTTTATTTAGTCTAAATGAGGAGAGAAAATTGTATTGCTCCATTGTTCGCCTTATTACTGACTTTTTCTTTTTTTTAAACCCTTTACATTCATTTCTTCAACAGGCTTTTAGAATTCACAAGAAAGCTTCTAGGAACTGTAAATTCATTGAGGGTTGCTCCAAGGATACTTAAGAAGTTATATGCCTGCTTTTGCTTCAATAACTCCTAAAATAATTGTCTTCTTTCCCTTTAAGCCTGTATTGATGTTATATTTTTTTAGGATGACCCATTTTTTTTCCTTTTATGGGGCCTTTGCTGTCATAGTGCAAAAACTCTGTTCTTTTAATTTCTTCTCCTGACCTCCCTACTCCATTCCCCATCAAAACTATGCCTCACAGGAATAATTCTGCATCTCCTACAGGATGGAGCATTTTCAACAATGATGAAAACTGAAACCAGACATGAAGTATTTAAGTTTCCTCCCCACGTTTTCAACTCTTATGAGCGAGAAGGCTTGAAAAACAAAAATAAAAGAAGAAACCCCAGAACAGGTTATTAAATAGCTGTGTGACCTTGATAATTACAAATATAAACTTATTACAGATAAGATTTCAGGCAATCAGAGCTGTAAAGATTTGAATAAGTATAAATAAGACTAAAGCAAAGAAATTATGAAAGGAACTACATTCCACTTTTCTATTGAGGAGGCATATTTGGTATGCTACCTGCTATTTAAAATATATTTCCAACACTGAAGTTTCCATTCTTCCTTTGCAGTTTTATTTTCATGACATAACACTGTCAATGTTAACAAAACAATCCACAGATACTCTGTCCTAATTTCTCATCTCTTAATCCAGTATTTTCACTATGTAAAGTGTTAATTAAATCCTAATTTTTACTTGGTTTTTTTAGACAATACAAATGTTTCTCAATGATTATTCTATTTTAGTTATGAATCAGAAGATACAGAGTATCTATTGACCCTTCCTTATAAATGTACCCTACCAAACCAGTAAATATCATGTTTTTCTTTTGAGGAAAAGGAAGGAAGAAGGAAGGAAATATCCCTACTATCCCTGACATTCTGCTTATTCAACTATAGTTTTTGGTAATGGTGTTCAGTATGCCAAACATTTTTTCACCAAAGCAATTTAGAAAGGTGATGAATGAAAGATGTAGACTGACCTTTCTCCTACTGTCATAATTTACAGATCCATAAAAGTTATTGTTCACTGCCACAACTCCAACAACTGCAGCTTTTTTAAGTTTTTTCTTGCACATTTTCTCTCCTGCAACCTAAAGAAGGATCCAAATCATTAAACAGACAGAACGGCAAACATATGAATTGGATTACACTCATGATGGGGGAAAAGGATACAAGTGCCTGCCTAGTGGAAGTATGTAGATAGAAAACAAAAGCCCATCTAACATTAGTGCAATTTTCAAGTTAATTTCACTATGAAATTCTATATATGCCTTAAGAAGAACTAGAGTGGTTTGCCAGAGGAGTTTCTTATCAACTTACCATCTTTCATGCAAACTTACTGAAACTGTCACCAAAGGGGAAAACAAAAGAAGCTCGTATTTAGAAATTTGGGAATCTATCTAAAGGGGCAGCACAGGTCATTCAGAAATATGAGTCAGCAAGACTCCTATAAGAATAGTGGCAGCAGCAACCTTATTGCAGGGAACCATGAACCAGACTGAGCAGACAACACTGAATTCATCTAGGTGCCAAAACCCAGATACATTGAGAAATTAAATACAAATTTGTACAGACTGCACATTGCAGAGAGTTCCCCACATTTCCTCCTCTATCATTAGCAGGCCAACTAAAACACATTAAGAAGTGCCAGAAGAATTGAGAAGGAACCAGCAAACCTCAAGGTGATAATAGAATCTGCAGCCCCCTCAAACATGGCCCATTCACATTTTGGAGTTACTAAACTACTTGAAGATAATTTATCCCTCATTTAGCCATAGTTAAACATTTTTGCAGTCTTCTACTTCCAGGAAAAACTTAGCATAAAAAGAATAGAGCAGAAATGCATTAAAAACAGAATGGAAAATGTGTTACCGGGCTTGAAGGTCAAATCTATTAACGCATTTAGCTCCTGATCTGTCAGCATGTTTCCTCTTCAACAGATAGGGAAAATCTGTAGACCTGAGCTAGCTCTGACTTAGTATAACACTAAATATGGCTACACGGTATTTTTCCTATTTATTATGGGCATATAATGCCATGAGGCCCACTACAAGTCTTGAAAAAATTTACTCAACAGCTCTCTATTGTCACAGTGAGTCTGCAGCCATCAAAAGAAACAAGAGTGGGAAGCACTGTTATCCTCTCATTTAGCCAAGTCCATATTACCTGGCAACAAAGAAGTGACACCTCTAGATTTCCTTTGTTACTATAATATACCTAAGAGTTCAGCTAGCTTTTCCTGCTTTGAAGAAGTATAATACTCATCTCTTCCAGCTTTATAAGGAAGAAAAGACTCACAGGTCAATCAAATATTGACCAAAAATACTGATTTAAACACACACACACAAAATCATTTTTTGTGTTTGAATTTCACATAGGATGATTGATTCAGTCAGTATGTCTGTGAGCAAATCTCTACAAAAAACATTTAAGAATGCAAATGTTGGCTCAATTGTATTCTGTAACTCACAAAACTTCTGAATATCAAAGTTATCCTGTGAGTGATCTGGTGTCCTAATATATAAAACCGTAGACTGTAGCACAAGGCAGTGCTTGTGTTTGCCAGAAGAAACAATCTAATCTTAGCATTCAGTGGTTTATAACTGAACTTGGTGGTTTTTTTGCTGGTTAGGGACACATTTTGCACTGTCTCACCTGGTTTCTTCTTTGAACCTTCAGTGAAATGAAACAGAGAAATACCAGAACTGCTGGAAGCTCTGTCATACTGAGCTGTACTGAAAGAGTAAGAATGTTTAAGTACATTTTGGTACATAAAGTCTTTCTTCAATGAAATGCAATGTTCCATTGTTCAAATATCTATTCCTGCTAATAAACAGCATAATTCCTCCCTACCACTTCTCTTTTGCTTCTCTGTAGAGATGATCATTGATGTTGCTACATTAGTTATGCCAGTCCTTTATACAGGATGTATGTACAGATTATTTAAGGCAAGCACCTATATGGATGGCTACAGTCACATCCAAATTCACACGAAACCTATGCTCCAAATCTCGAGCCGATGCTCCAGTTAAATTTGAGCTAACACTGACTGAGAAGCTGTCTCAGTGGAGCACTGCCCTAAAGCTAACAAGTCCTGCTTCTAATCACATTTAATCTTTTTCTGTTTCAAGGAACAGTATTTTCCAGATATACCTCTTAGAGGAAACACTGTCAAAAAGAAACAGTACAGTACTGGGAAACAGAAGACTTAATAGTATCCCTGTTTTGCTACTGACTGTGGACAAGCTAAGCTACTGATTGCCATCACATCATTTGTCTGCTTTATGCATTTACACTGTAAGCTCTGCAAAGCAGGGAATCTTTATTGCAAAATGTTTGCAAAGAGCTTCCTCACACAAGGGGATTTTGAGTTTGCTCTGTACTAATATAATACTGCTGCTATTACCAGTAGTAAATTTCAAATAATTTTCATTGAGCAAAACCATGTAACAATACATATTACGCATTTTGCTTCCAGAAGCTTTGTTAACTAATTTTGGTGTGGGGACAATGACAATTTTGTAAGCAGTCACCTCCCTGTTAGGACACTTCAAAGTTCCTGACACGCTGCTACCTCCTGTTTATTTTGTTGGTGACTCTATTACAGTTTTGTTCTTCTTTTTCTCTTATTACTGCCCTAAGAAGATCTTACCACTATTCTCCCACACTCATGACAGCCTTCTGAAGGGATTCCTATATTTGGGTCTATATTAATAAATTACTTCTACTCATTCCAAAGCGAACTGTAATCAGTAGGGAGCTCTTCACCATTCTTTGGAATGTTTAGTACCCTTAAAGTGACACCATTTGCTATGCCTTTAGGAAGCAGCTTATTGCTCTAATTCCTTCTTATGAGATTCAAATTTGCAGGTCTCATTCTTCATCCAGTCATTACCAATATTTCCTTACCATGGCTCTAATTTCACTACTTCTCCCTTGGTCACTAGCTTAGATTCTGATCTCCCCTGTGCACCGTTGAACCAGTCTAATCTTCCTCGCTTTTTTCAAGGACAAAATACTTATCTGTGGTACCAAATTAAATGCCTCCACACATATTTCACTTCTGTCCTTTCTATGATATTTTTACTGCTGTTGTTGATATCAAATTACTTTAAGATCTTGGCTTGGCACTTCTTTTCTTACAATAATTTTTCTTTAATTTCTGTCCCTTCCAGCTTCATTTCTTTTTCACAAGTTTCAGCTACCTGGAAGATTTCTCCTTCTCTCCAAACAAGAAAACAAACACAACTTTCACATTCTCAGTTATGTTTTGTATCAGCTACATGAGATCCTGAAGTAGTTGTCAAGCCAAATCTAGTTGTTGTGTGAGCTGCAAAACCAGTAAATTTTTCTATCTTGGAGTATTTCCTATATCCCTGCCCCATACTCCTGCAATTACTGCAGCTTTTCCCATGTCCTCTATAATCTCATTATCTGTAATACCATCAGTTCTCCCTCCTGACCTCTAGAGTCTCCCACAATATCTTGGGCAAATAAGTTCAAAAGTAATTTACAAAAAACGGAAGTACAAAATGGTCTTCCTAGGAATTCTGTTATCATAAAACGAAATAACTTTAAAGCATCAGTTGAGTATAAACTAATGTTATATTTTTTCTTGTTCTGCATGCAAATCCATAGGTCTAGAAAGCAAGACCTAGTTAATTTGCTCATATGTGATATTAACTATGAAATTACAGATGCAGCATAAATGCCAGCAGTTAGTATTTCACTAGCACCTGAGTTTTATTAATATCCAGCTTCTTACACAAAAAAACCCAAATAGCCTATCACAGGAACCCAAACACCTCAGACACTCAACTGCTCTCCTTGTGATGATAAATTTCCAAAATAAATAAATTTACACACACAAATATACAACAGAAAAAAAAATGCAAACACATAATCAAAGTAGAATATGCTTAATCAAGTATCAAGAATAAAAATACAGTTGATACACTGCTGATGATATAAATCACTGCAATATTTAAGACACCTAACCCACAGAAGTATGGATTATACCATCTGCAAGAACTTTTGAACTTCCTATCTGCTTGAGAAACCAAGAATCAAAGCACTGAGTCTAGATCCACTTCACTAAGTAATAGAAAGTCTTGACTACACATGGTAATTCTGACATTCCAATGAAATTAAGTAATCAGGAGGTCTGTATATCTGCAACACAACTTTAATTTACCATGGCAACAGACTGTATGTTATAGCCAACAAGAAACATGTTTGCAAGGGTCATCCTGGGCTGAAATCTGTGTTTCATGCTGACATAAAATGGCAGTAATGCCAGCACCTACAGCTTCCCAGGAAAAGCACAGTGGTTCAGAAGCTTCTTACAGAACAACACAGACACCCAAATCTAGCTACTGGCAACTGATTTCTACAATGCACATGATTTTGTTTTCATTCTTACACTTCCACATGTGTTTTCATATTTAACTGAAGCACATTGCTGTTTATGTCATGCGTGTATGCATCAACACTTTCACAGCTGATGCACTGGAGACTGACAGCAATTCACATTTCTATACCTTTGTGTGCTGCAACTCCCTAAAGCCCTTTGCAAAGCAATAAATATCATACCCAAGGAGAAAAAGTGATAGGTCATCAATACAGTAGTGACTTTCTGTACTTGGGCTTAGCAGCCATTCTAAGTATGGCAATACGTCTGAAATACGAGTGCCGATTAATCTGAATAGTTCTGCCTGTGAGGGATCTTTTACACAATCACTTGCACTACTACAGATTGCACCTGCAGCTCTTTGATACCACTGCTGAAGGACAGCAATTTCACTAAATCAGTATTTGCACCCAGGTGAAAGGACAGTAGGTTTCCCCAAGTTCCTTAAACGTCTTAAATGTGTGATCTTAAGCTAAACCCTGGTTATCTGAGTGAACTACCAAATGCACATACAGAATAAACAAAAATATTTATAAAGCAACTGCAGCTGCAGAAGTAGAGATAGCAAAGAGCAAGTTGAACCTCTCTTTCAGTGCTTACTACTGCTCACCACAGATGAACAGCCCTTTGCATTTATTGAAGAGAACAGTTCACTAACCTTCAGAAGCTGAAATTCAGATACCTACTTAGAGTTGCTCTTCTGTGCACTCTGCTCCTCTTTTAGCTTCACACATTTATGAGTTCAGTGGTTTGGTGTACACTTCTGTGGGCTTTCTGATCTGGAACCACCCCCCCCAGCAGCACACACCTGAGCAGACACAGAAGCACATGGAGCAGCAGCAGCAGCCCTGTAGCTATCCTCCAGGGGTCACAATTGGGTTACAAATTCTATCAAATGTGATGACTGTGCAGCCTGATTTAGAGCAATTTATTCACATCCTTCTTCATTAAGATTCAAATGGAATAAGTAAGATAGAAATTGAACAGATACAGAAATTGTGCATGGCTTGCTTCTGTAGTCAGTAAACATTTATTCACTAGGCACAGCTCTCGCTCGTGCTCTCTCTCGTATTCTCTCTTTCCCTACCCTTCCTGCTTGCTGTTTTAATGCATAATTAAGAAGGTCAGAATTAATGAAGCAGTGTGGAGTAAAGTTCAAGGAATCCCCAGGCACTATTTATTCTATTAGATCCCAGGCATGAACATCAGATTGGCAGCATTAGAGGCAGAGGCAATGTAGCTGGCAGCAGTCCAGGAGAGAAGCTACCAAGGGATTCTTACCTGCAGTGTCAAATCATTGCTGAGCTCCCTCCCTGCAAAAATCACCCGCAGCTGGTCGGCTGGAACTCCCTGTCGCTGGGCAACTGCCTCCTTCAGCTCGAGGATGCTGGCGTCTAACCCAACCTCCACCGGGAAGCCGTGGCTGGAGTTGAACCTGACAAACACTGAACAAGAGCAAAAGATCTTTATAAGAGAGGATTTCTTATTATGTGCTTGTCCTAGAGTGACTACGAGAGGCTTACTCTTCAAATTCAGTAAGCATGTGCTATTTTCAGGGAAAACCTATTAATACTCCCTTGCAGCATTTTTAAACTCATCACAGAATAGTTAGTGATCACTAAATAAAAACCATGAGTTTCCCCTTGGCAGTGTTAGCAATAACAGAGAACATTTAGAATCAGAAGAAACCCAGCGAGGCAGCCATCTAAGTAGTTACGAAGTGGCACAAGAGATTTTCAGTTCAGTCCTAACCCTTACAGACACGGGCACAGATGCCTTCTGTGCCACTCATGCTCTTCCCCAACGCATATGACAAATAAGTGCAGGATACTCAGGTATGTTTTAGAGCCAAAATATATTAAACTCTACAAGGGAAAACAATTCCTTGTTACAAGGCAAAGCACAGTCATAGAAACTGGTTTCCCACAGATATAATTCTACAGAAGATAGTGATGGAGAGAAAAATCACATGCTAGAAGAAATCAGAATCACAGAATTTTGTGTTTGGGAGTGTTGTATTACAGCACGGTCTCTTCAGAGTTCACTAAAATATCTGCAGTACATAACTCCTGTCAGCATCCACCTTTAGTGCAGAAAATCACTACTGCACCAGTCATATCATTTTTAGAGCTGCAGCAACTGGTTTATACATCCAGAGAAGCCCAGTAAACAAACTCATAAGATTCCTGCCATTCAGCTGGCAGAGCTGTTTTTCATAAGGAGTCTGAATGCGCTCGTTGAGCCCATGGTCAGGGGAATGACTGCAAGAACTATGAAACAGGAAAAAAACTCATTACATCCATATCAGTCACGGAGACTGTATGAACAGTAGACATGTCCCCAGCGGACTGCTTCGACCAATACTTTAACAGGCAAGCAGCAAAGGAATTAGCAAAACAGTATAAAACAAAACAAACAAACAAAAACATTTATATCAACTAGATAGTGTGTACCTGTCACCTAAACTGCTTGGGTATTGATTGCAACAATCAGCCTTTTTAAAGATTTATTTCCCATTCCCACTGCAGTGTTTTAGCTGAAGATGTTAGTCCTTTGCATTTTTGTTGACTGACAGAAACATAAGCTCAAAAGTACTTTTATAGTTTAAAGAAATAACTATTTTTAAAACTGAAAATATTACTTTTATGATTTTTCAAACATAGAGTTTGCCTGACAACTCCAAAGGTGTTGGATACGGCTGAGAATGCTGCCATTGTTTTGCTCCACAGTCAACGTTGCAGGTATTTGCAATTTCACATCTTCAATTCCAATCTGCCAAATCTTTAGGGCCATATACCAATAAAATTTAATACAACATTTTGATTTTTGCACTTGACAGCACCCTCTTAATGTACTAAAATGGAGGGTAAGATTGCACAAAGCAGTGTCAGGCAGGTGCCCTGCAGTGTATTACGCAGCCTACTGTATTACGTCTTGTTATGGGTTTTTATTTCCAATGAAAGGTGTTCCAGAAATAACTAAGTTTTGCAAGCTGCATATTCAGACTGTTCAGAAAAATCAGCGGAATTTGATTTTTATTTTGATTATGGTTTGGAGATCAAAAGAGGATGTATATGGCATAAAGTAGGTATAGCTACCAGGAACGGAACATTTCCCATCTTTCCAGGAACACTCCTAATGCTCCACTGTAAATAACATTATCTGGGCCAATAGCCAAATATACAGTTAAATCAATGGGGAATGTAATTTTTTAATATGCTATGCTCAGACTATGTTAATATATATATATATTTCATACATTTATATAGATAATGCTTACATAACACACATAAAAAGCATACATGTGCATCTTGAAAGAGTTCTTCCTAACTAATACATAATCCTCTTTCCCTTTAGCCTTTTAAAAGACAATGTTATTCATTTTGAAATTATAGAAGAAAAAAAATCAGCCAGTGCATTGACTCTGCAAAGCAAACGTGCTGGTAAGAAGAAAGTGCTTGATAAAGGAAGCATAAAAATGCATCATTTAAATTAGCTATAAAACAGCACTTATTTTTAAAGACAGTATAAATCCAACATACTTACTGGAAGCATAAGTCAAGTTCAACATCAAAAATCCCAGCAGCTTCTCTCAAATAAATTTATTTTTATTCACTTACAACAGGTATAGTCTCCTCCTCCCAGCATGTATGAAGTGTCAGAAGCTGCGTATCACAATTCTTACCACACACAAACACAGAAATGAATGTGAGGGCAACATTTTGCACTCCAGAGCACAGAAGCCTGAAGAGCTAACTCAGAAAAATGCTAGAATATTGAAATTTGCCTGCTGGAATGTTCCAATAGACAGATATTTTGCCCTTAAGCACAGTTATTCTATTATATAGTCTGCAATCCACCAACTTTTTTTTAATGTAAAAGAACGGAAAAGAACGCTTACTTGCACGGAGCATAAAAAGATTAAATAAAAAACTTCAGCCTGAATGAAGCCAGAATTTCATTAATATAATATTTCAAGCTGTCTTTTTAACAAAAATAAACTTATTTTCTTTTTGACATTTGACTTCAATAATTAAATAATCATTTTCAAGTTCATATTCCTAGCAGCACACATAATTCAAGAGATCACAGGTGAAGTTATGAAGACATCTGAGACCTCTTCTAAAGGATACATACTTTGAAAAGATTCAGAATTTAAAGTTTTGTCCACTAGAATTTGAATAAATACTGACTTAATAGAAGATTAGAGAATTTATGTGGGGCCTAAACTGCTGACAGAAATCCAAAAGAAATAAATGGAGTTACTCAGACACAAGGACATGGGGCAGGTGTGTAGGGGAGCTGCAGAATTTCAAGTGAAGGCTGGAAGAGAGCTTGGGAGCAGAAACCCCTGCCAGGACCTCATCAGGCCACATTTTACAGCCCTGGATTCAGCAGCCTTTCTTCTTTGGCAAGCCACATCAAAAGTGCCAAAGCTTTAATCTCCATTGTTATCAATCCGTCAGGTTTTTCAGTTCTGGAGGAGAAGATAAATACAACATGTTGGAGAAGTTTAGGCCATGCTTGTGAGCAAATTGTGAAGACACAGTCCTGATACTCAGAACCAAAGCAACAGAACTGTGCCAAGAATGAAAAAAAATGTAGATGGCTTTAAATTGCTACGTGAAAACCACAAATTTCCTTTTTAGTTTTGACATAAAATAGCCAATTCTTTTTCTTCCTAAAGCAATGAATCACACAATCCTGCTTTGCTGCACAAGAAACAAAAGCTATAACATGCAACATATCAGTTGTGTCAAAAGACTGCACATATTTAAACTTTAAGATCTTGTTGCGGAAGATCAAATTCCCCATTCTTCTTATAGACAAAAAAAAAGAATGTTATCAAAGTTTAACCCAAAGACAGCATGAAATATGTGAAACTTTTTATTTTTGAAAGCCCATTCCCTACTGAGATCAGATAACAAGACCTTTGAAATGTATTTTCCTAAGAATGGGGGGCAAAAAAGTCTTGCAACAGTAGCTGCCTGTGGTGATCTTTGACTCAGCACAGGACTTCAGACCACATCTCTTCTCAGCTCAAAATCCTACATCCAGACTATTTCACACTTGAAAGTATTATCCTTTCCTTTTCAGTATTAAATTTTTCTCATAAACTGTGATTAACATTTTATCCGGTACAGCTTGCCAGTTTAGTACTACTGATTAAAACCAGCAAAATACACAGAAAGGATGAATAAAGAAAGGGAAGGGAGAAATTGAGAAAACATAAAATCCTGACCCCTCTGCTAAAGTACTGTGAAAATGTTCTGGAAGTCCCTCTGTTGCTACACAATTGTGCATCACCTCTCAAGGCACAGACTGAAGGTAGCTGTTCCAAGTATCTTACTTATTTCAATAAACAAAATAAAAACATAGAAAACACATTTTTCAGATCCTTGGGGCTCTTGCATCTTCAGTCATACAGATATTGTTCTAGTATTTTAATCTTTAGATTTAATCAGCATTAGATGCATTTGTAGACACTTTATAAACCCCCAATGAATATCAGCTGCTGCCTGGAATTTCTACAACCTATGTTGTAGAAATTCAACTGTAGGATATATGCAGTACGAGAAAATAGCAGCAGAACACAAGATAATGGGAGGGCAGTAAATCTTGTTCCACAACTTTTTATTGTTATTTCCTTCTTTTCAGGGTGCCAAGGGAACTGAAAAATGGGAAAGTAAAGCAAAAGACTAAAGAGGAACAAAAAAACAGAAAAAGATGAGTTGTGCAGATTCTGTGAGCTGAGGTCAGGACTGGAAAGGAATAACTCAGAGTTGTATTAACTTGCAATTGGCTTGTTTTACACAGCCAGTCAGCACATGTCAGTGAAAGTCCAATCAAAGGGTTAAACAAAGTTCTTTGAACTTTGTCCTTCCACAGCTTAAGCAGCTTGGAACTGGCGCAGTCCTTTTCTTCACAGACCTGTGTGTCTAGGGTTCTGCACTGGAATAGCAGACCCTCCCAACACCCTCTGCTCCCAAAAGCGCTGGAGAGCAGGGTGGTTCAGTCAGATCCACTTCAGCTTCTACCCTATTTCCACTACATCAAGTCTCACTTTGGAGGATGCCACTGTCACAAAGCTGTGGCCAACTGGCTTACCTAAATTTTTCCTTGACGTAAATTAGCAAAAAAATAAAATCTCATCATCAGTAGAATAACCAGTCCCATAGAAATTCTCTCATCAATCAGCAAAAAACCCCTCAGCTCTCTCCAAGAAAACTCTTAAACAGATGTCTTTTCTTCCAAAAGTTGCCAAATTCTGTCAAATTGGATCCAAGTTGAGATAACAGGATCCCGAGTCTTGATGCCCTTGCACTGAATAGCCTGCCAACAATTCCCTTCTTCTTTAAAGAGGGAAATCCAACTACAGAACCTCTGCTGTCTACAGAGGGAGTGAGATAGTGTCTCAGAGATAAATGATTTCACACATTTCAGTCTGTAGCTGAAAACCAATAGCTTGAACACTACCCCAAGATGAGTGGGTTGTCATTGCAGATACGGATGCATTGGTATGACATTTTCCTGGCAAAACGCCCTGCTGCGTATTTTGCACCAGATCCAGACTGACAGGTATATGCAATGAAGTTAACCATGAATTAATGAGTTACCACTCACTGCTGAGCCATGATAACTGGAAGCATTAGGCCTCCTCGATCACTGCATTTGTGAAATAAAATTAATGCACATTAATGTAAGCCAACTTCACAGCCACAGCAGAAAAAGAGCCTACACAGGCAATAAGTGGCAACTCATTAGGCTAGAGTCATTTAGTTGCTTCTGATCATTTGTAAATTACCTTCACCTAACAAATGATTTTATGATGTAGTCCCACTTAGAGAGCAACATAGCAATGTAACATAAACAGTGTCTATAAAACCCCATCCTTGGTGAGGTTATTTCTATCCTCAGCAAGGAATAAACTGTCTCAGGGAAACATCTTTAGTGCTAGCTAATACCAAATGAATATCATAAAAAATATTCCTTGATCATTAACTCAAATTTTAAGATTGATATTTCTGATGGTTTTATTCACTTTTTAAATAAAAATCACAATTGGCTTTTATTCAAACTACTGTTTAGGGAAAGCAGGACAACATTATTCATAAATGCTACATATATACCCAATGGCAGTTTTCTACAAAGTCATGAGCAGCATGAAAAGGGTGACTAGGGACAGAGCACTCACTTCCACTATAAGACTTAGGGGGCATCATATTAAATTTACATGAGCTAGGTTCAAAACAGGAAAAAAAATGCTATATTTGCCCACAATACTATCAGCAGATCTTCTGGAAAACTCTGCCAGAGAAGTGGTGGATGAACAATATATAAATTCGGCTCAAGGGGAAAAAAGAAATGGGCAGTTCCAAACAGCTCAGTAATCTCTCTAGTGGAAAGAAAAGAATAATATACACTAGTATGAAACAAATAGTTTATGTGTAGGTTATGAGCTTAGAAAAGCAACACCTTTCAGTCATATGCTGAGTCAAAGGGGACTTATGACTGCAAGGAAGGTAAAAAATAATACATATCGTCATATGATTTTTTTTTTAACTCAAGATAGCTGAAAGAACATCAGGGAGAAACATCATCTATGCTTGCCCTACTGTCTTTCTTTAGAAAGGTCTCTCTGCTTGTGGTCCCTGCTGTAGACAATAATACATGGGATTTAACAGCCTCATCTTCTGAACTATCATGGTGCTCTTTTGTAGATGCCCTGGGTTTGTATCTCCATACATGTACACCAATAGAACGTAAGACTGAGCAAAACCTAGCAAGCACACACGTTAAGAGTTTCCTCCTGACTTCATGCTACTAACTAATTCAAACAGAGGCAAATAAAAAAGGCAAGAGTTCAGCACAAGTCTCTTTTTTCCCCTCCAGTACTGTGCATGCACATGCAGTGGCTTTCTTGTATTGCAATGAGGGGATTGTTAAACTCAGCAATTCTCACAGTAACCTAATTTTGTTCTAGGAAGCATGCCTCTTAATCCAAGACACAGGTTAAATTTGTCCAGTAAATTATTTCCTGTGATTAATTCACTTAGTTTTACTATTCTCTTTAAACTTGGAGGAATGCATAGCTAGCTAACCCAACATTACAATTATGTTGGCATTTCCTTTATAAGTCTCTTAAAAATGCTATTTTCCTAGCTATTTTTGCCCTGATTTACTGGCTGCTTATGTCAGCACAAAGCTGCCATGAACTTCCTTGATACAGAATCAACCTAAATTCATGTTTCATTTTAAATAGATGCATACTGTTCTTTAATGTGCTTGGATATGGATAAGAGTCTTTCAATTCCACATATTTCAAGCTATATGCTACAGCTTTCGGTATTAATAAGAAGTACTACATTTAAAAATAAAATGTATACTCTTGCAGCTTTTAAATTACCCCTGTCCTGTGGAAGAATGGGCCTGTATTTTTGCAAAGACTGCACGAGTTCAATGAAATCTGCAAGAGGGTCAGAATATCTCGGACTACTGCAATAGCTTTAAGGCTGTAAAAGGAACTGTCAAGTGAAGATTGCAGCAGGGATATTCCACTGTTTTAACAGCTATGCTCATTTGCAGTTCCACAGGAAATTTCAACATAATTTTCTTATGCTACCTACATTCTGCTAAACACTAGAAGCTGAAGTTCCAGTCAAACAAATGTATAATAAATATGGCAGCTACTACACTTGGCTAAAGAAGCAGCATTCTAACCTCATGAAGCTTGTTATTAGGTGCTCAGTATAAGACAAAACAAGTATAGAAATTCATAAAATCCACATTGTAATATGGATTAAAATGGCATATATACCATTGGAATGGCTGTGTAGAAAAAGATTAGTTCCACGTATAAGAAAAACAGAAGTCAGAGAAAACGTATCTATAGACCCACTGACTGATTTGGAAACCTTTGGTTTCACTTTGACTCATTTCTACAAGAGCTATTACAAATGAAAACAAGCCAAAATTCACAGGAATAAACATTGTTACAGCCCAGGAAACTGCGCTGTACAACGAGTTGTATGCCATATAGCCATGTGCACTGCTTAAGGGGAGAGGATGAAGCCAGGTGCTCTGGAGAACAAAAACATAGTATTTCCTCGGTGTTTACAGGTCTAATGCCAGCTTTTGAACATCCAGTTTCTCTACTTTTACTCATCCCATTTGAGGGGATCCCAGTACCTTTAAAATCAAGTCCTGATTTGTTTTAAAATGCACAATGTGAAAACAAAATTGTATTTCTTCACAGAGCACTTAATTTTAAGGTTATATGCTGTAGCCTCTTTTTTCCTTAAGTATCTTTCCAGTTTACCAATTTTACTGATAAATAGGTCTCTACTCGCATTAAAATAAGCTAAAGATGTAATGTAAAGATTAAAGATCCTAAGTAACTACATTACCTTTAGTAAAACTATCTTCTCTGTATGCTCCCCTGGCAATTAAATTTAACCCCTTACATCAAAAGATAACTATAAAGTGATGGGTTGCCAAGGAAAATTATAATTGTGTCACAGAAATGTGTACCCAGCTTTTCTTTTGAATTAGTTAAAAAAGGAAACTTTCTGTAGCTAAGCTTGGAAGATTTACCATATATCAAAGATAATTTTCTGCCTACTGAGTTTTTCAAAGCTCTTCCCACCCTTGTTTGTTTGTTTTAATGTCTATTTTTGCTATTTATCTCAAAGCCAAATAACAAACACCTCTAAGTCCTTAACACAACAAAATACTCTTCAGCCACTTTTGCCAGGAAAAAACATATGGCCCATAATGACTGCCAAAAATAGTCTGTAATTCCTTCTACAAAACTGGTAGCTAGCTGGAAAAGAGAAACACCCTTTAAAATATCTCAGTGTCACACAAGAAGCCTACGAATTCACTGTAGTGTCTGAACACATACATGCAGAGAAATTAACTGGGCCTACTTAAAATATACATAATACAGTCATTTGCAATCTCCCCTTAGATATATTAAATGTATTATTTTCTCTCTCTCTCTCTGTATATATATATCTTTACATATAAATCCATCAACTAAGAATGCTGTTATTTCAGGACAAAGTGAAATCCTCATTCACATGAGCTTGCTGAGTAAGATGAGAGTAGGGGCTCCAGTTCACAAAAACGCTTTCTAGGAACATGACTCAAATATTATTACTAATATGAAAAATTAAAAACTCCAAATCATAATGAAATGCCCAATACAGTAGGAGCCCTCAGACTGATGGTGATCTATATAGTATATCAGCTGACTCTGATGTGATAAACGTTGTGAAACATCTCAGATACAAGCAACTTTGCTTCTGCTTTGTTGTCTGATTTTTTTTAAACCAGCACTAAGCATGTATATATTATAGACATGCACAGCACATAATGAAGACCATGTGAAGCTACGCTGTGACACAAATTTGCTGAATATGGTTCTTGCCATTTTAACAATTTTCTGCCAATCTTTTTTGCTGGATTAACCTTTACTGTCCAATACATCAACACCTTTGAGGAAGATGACATAATGATTTGTCTCTCTGGGAGATCTAGGTCCATGGCTGATATAAAGGCAGATATTTCAAGGCCTGTAGGCTTATAATTTTGAGGTATATTTCACTAGAAAGCTAAGAAATAATTGGGGGGGTTTAATTTAAAGACTAAGATAACTATGCAAATGAGTTCCATAAATTCAAAATTGGAGGCCTCATAATCTGATGTTTTAGCTTATTGCCATGATAGATCAAAATATCTCAGATATCAGAGTAAGAAGACTGTTTATCTAGTTGAGGTCATAATTACCCTGAAAGAGTATTTTCCACTGGCACATGGAAAGTACTGAAGCCAAATGTTCTCTGGGCATGTATAATTTTATGAATTTCAGATAAAGAAAACTATTCAAAAGGTTTGCTATGTCAAAAGCAAGATACACATAAATTAAAATGTGAAATAACAGCTGAATTGATGATGACAGGATGAATCAGTTCCTTCTTGGTGAAATGAAAGCTTATTTAAAACAGTTTTTGAGTTAAAATATCCATTTCATTAGATCAAAATGAATACATTTCCCCCCAAAACAGAAGCTCAGAATGCAAATGCAAAGAATTCTGAGCAAGGCATGAAATTAAAATTTCTGAACAAGGAGATGAATAAATCTTGTTTGATTACACGTAATTCTCTATACATGGGCTATTTTCTCTGACATTAGACCAGCTGAAGCTTTGTGAGAGGCAGCAAGCACAGACTGCATCTAATCTTTGCAAATGGGTCACGCTGCTACCAAGACGTATCTGCACAGCACAGTTCCACAGATTCTCCTTCAAAAATCCTGGTTAGCACACCTTACATCCATGGGAAGACAAAAATGCACCATCATTTCTGTGAGGCATGTGAGGTGCAATACAGCTTGAAAGAGTTTTTCTTAACCTTGGTTTTAAAGGCTGACTGTGCTGACCAAGTCTTTCAGCTCTTCAAAGAAAATGTGGTAGACCAGTATCAAGTTACTATTTTGGGGTGTATGCTGTGTTTCCATCGTGTTACAAGTTCTTCGAAATTTTGTTAGAAGAGCAGCTTAGTCTCCTATGGGATTTTCTCATTTTCAAAACATATTTTAAAGTCTGAAAGAACAGGCAGTCTTTTTTTACTGAAAAAAAAAAATACAAGTTCTTCGTTCTAATTATGAATATTCCCATAAAAAGATCCATCCCAACGTCACAAACACCTCAATACTTCTCAAGATTTCCCTTTTTTCTGACAAAATGCACACAGCTGCAGTCCATCACTCTCTGTGCCAGGGCATTTGTCAATTAGTTTGAAGGAAATCGCCCAGCACACAAAGCTGAGCTTATGATCTGACAGGAAATTATGGTCTATTATGCAATTTTATTCTTGTCTGTGATTGACAGCACATCAAAAGGCCACTCGGTGGCAGCCACTGACACTTGATAAGGTAAAAATAGTTTCGTAAAAGCAGATGGTGGAAGCAAGACACCAGTAGATCAGAAACGCTGAGTCTGAGTATATTATAATTTAGATGAGACATAAACCACAAGGGTTTTAACACATAGTGTTTCTTTGCAGTATACTAACATTACAAACCATATATGTTTTCAGCTACAGTGGAAATCTGTCAAATTCTCATCACAATTTCCCCTCACACCCTATTAAGAGTGGTATGGGCATCAGCACCTGTAAAGAGGTATATTTTTTCATAGCATATGCTGCATACATGCTCTACCACCATATGAAGTTATGAATAATTTTGTATGAAAATAACCTCACTGAACTCAATAAGACTTCCTAAAATTTTTTTTACAATGTTTAGGTAAAAAGTGATTGTGACATCTCCATCTTGGTAACACATTTTTTAAAACCATATGAACCCCATTGTGTCAGCTCAGGCAAGTGATAAATATGAAAAAAGAATAAAATCAAACCAAGATTTATTTAAATAAAGTCATTAAATGTTTTAAGCCAATCATCCTGTTGAAACCACACCTTTGTAATGGCATGTGGAAGCTCTGAATAGTGAATGAAATTAGAAGTGAAATACCTTGGCAAGCTAAAGGGACAAAAAATTACAGAACTAGGTAATTTTGTCAGAGATTTAGAAATGCATTTAGAAGAACTTAGCAGCAAAATTAAATTAGCTTAAAAATAAGAATTCTGAACAAAAACTATTTTAAACTATGTATGTCAAGTCTTGGGTACAAATATGTGACAAAGTCCCTGGAATCCTCCTTATAGAAAAGAGAAGTAAAATAAGGACTTATTTCTTCTTAAAAATTACTATCCTACAAAAAAAATGCTTTTGTTTTGGTTCTTTTTCCTTGAAAGAATGATTCATAAATTATGCAGCTGGATCACAAATGAATAATTAATAATTCTCAAATGAAATAATAATTCTCATTAGAGAAAGATAGATTCCTTAGTCAAAAAAATACATTCATAGAGACTTTGAGACATTATGTATTTGTGACACACATATGGTGGAAAATGCAAAACAGCAAATATTTATCACTATATAGATTAAGTCCTTGTTTTCTTTCTGGAAAAACTTTTGAAGAAATAGCACATGGTTTCTAGAGAATTAACATTTATGTGGGGTGTTCTTTAAATTTGCCAAAGATACCATTATTTAGTTAATAATGCATTCCATATAAGATTTTTCTGCGTGATTAATGCAACTGAACCAGCAGCAGCAATTAACAGTTACACTGTGTTAGTGAAACTGTCTCCTTACCATAATGAACAACTTCTGTAAGGATATAACTTCCAACAAGCAGAGAAACTAGAAGTGTATTAAAGCACATTTAAAAGGGAGTGTTACCTTCCCCAGAACCCAGCTTTTCTGAAGCCAGCATCTCCAATGATTTGAGTACTTCCTGGCCTAGTAAGAAGCAGGAAGGCTTTCCAGAGTCCCAGAAGTTTCTGGCTTTCAAGTTGTAGGAACCTGCAGTGCAGGCTAATTCTAGGCAACCAGTGTACTTGGGGTACTCTGGATCTTCAAGAGTGGTACTCTGGCCTGTCCACGAAAAACTCTTAGGTACTTTCATTGTTAAAAGAGCCAGGACTAATGCAGAAATGGATACCTTGTAAAATACAAGGGAGCACCAAACACCATGATTTAACAAAGTGATAATCTTTGCCTTGAAATACCAGGAAGACCCAGGAGAACTCAGAAGCCTGAGGACTGTATCCAGACAACACCAGATAATTACACTGAGTGACTCATAAAAGATTATTGGAAAAACATAGTAAGTAAATTTCAGTGTACAAGAGAACAGTGCAAAAGAGAATTGTGAAGCTAAGAGAGAACAAATTGAAAGAAAAAAAGGAATAAATCAGAAGATGAAGAAAAAGCTTCTCCAGGAATAGAATCATACAATGATTTGAGTTGGAAGTGACCTTAAAGATCACGTAGTTGAAATGCCCCTGCTGGCACACCTCCTCCTGCACCAGGTTGCTCAGAATCCCATCCAGCCTGGCCTTGAACACTTCCAGGGATGGGGCACACACAGCTTCTTTGGGAAACCTATTTTGGTGCCTCACCACCCCCACAGTAAAGAATTTCTTCCCAATATCTAATGTAAACCTGCATGCTTTCATTTAAAGCCATTCCCCTGTGTCTTCTCACTATAAACCCTTGTAAAAAGTCCCTCTCCATCAGTCTTGTAAGCTCCTTTCAAATACTGGAAGGCTGCAATTATACCACCCCAACACCTTCTATTCTCTGGGCTGAACAATCCAAATTCTCTCAACCTTTCCTCATAATGCTCCATCCCTCTAATCATCTCGGTGGCCCTCATCTGGACTTACTGCAACAGGTCGATGTCCTCCCTGTGCTGAGCAGCCCAAAGCTGAATGCAGAACCCCAGGTGGGGTCTCACCAGAGCAAAGAGGCAGAATCACCCCCCTGAACCTGCTGGCCGTGCTGCTTTAGATGCAAACCAGGACATGATTGGCTTTCCGTGCTGTGAATGAGTTCACAGTTCCAGCTCGTGTCCACTCTCTCACCCACCAGCACCCCCAAGTCCTTCTCAGCACAGCTGCACTCAATCTGTTCATCCCCCAGTCTGTATTGATATCGGGCTTGCCCCAACCCAGGTGCAGCCCTTGGCCTCATTAAACCTCATGAGGTTTCCATGGGCCCACTTCTCAAGCTTGTGCAGGTCCCTCTGGATGGCATCCCATCCTTCAGGTGTGTCAGCTGCACCACACAGCTTGGTGTCATCTGCAGCTGAGGGTGCTAGAAAGGATCTACACTCAGTGCCATGATTTGGGGAATAAACAGTGGTCTCCATTTCCCTTGTGTAATACAGGTAACTTGTGAAGTGGCACAAAACTTGTTCTTACTCCGGGCTGTGTCTTTTAGGAATCAGAAAAAAACTCAGAAGCTTGCAAAGATCCCCTAACTCACCCTATGAGTAGGAATACAGGAAAGATATCTGTAGAAAAGAATACATATCAGCATTTTTCCTTTTTTTTTAACTATTCAATGAATAGCGTATATTATCTTTTAAGAACAAAGAGTACAAGGAAAATAAAAAATAGTAAATAAGAAACTGCAATCACTCCAGTGGAAGATAGCATGATGAACTGAGTCCATCTTTCAGTGTGTACTTTCCAAAACCTCTCCATCTTCTGCCAAGAGTCATATATTTTACCAAGTTAAGTACTGATATTAATTTGTCATACAAAAGTTCCACAGGGAATAGTCAGTCCTATATTCACAAAATGCAGATATCCATTTCATAAAGAAATTTCACAAAGTCATTCAATAAAAGTTGCATAAAACAATAAAAAGCATAAAAGTGAAATTCTTCAAAATAAGCCTGTAGCATTGGCCAAAGCACTGAACAAAAAATTAAAGTCTTTCAAATGTTGCAGAAATCTCTAAGTTAAGACATGGACAAAAGGACACTGATACAAATATTATTTTGAAATACCTTCTGTTTTCCAAAGTAGTAAAACTGTATAGTTCAAAATTATTTAGCTCTTTATTCCAATATGTTCTGCTGTCTTTCAGTTCAGTACAACTCTGTATCTTTTTGCAGCCTAAATGAACCATGAATGTAGAATTCTGCAGTTCAACTGATACAATAGCTTTCCAAGGGAAAAAAAAGAATCCTTGTACGGTTTATAATACTCCAGTAGAAGAGAACACTCCTCTTTATTGCTCCCCTGTAGATCCCATTAAGAGACGCTCATGCCAATATAACATGTCCAACTTGGATTCTCCTAATATCGCTGGGATTACTCAGAAAGTGTCACCCCCTTACATTAGTTTTACCTAAAAGAGTAAAATAAGTGCATATATATTGGTAACAACATAGCAACGCCTCCAAAATACTGAATTAAAAAGAGATCTAAGAATTATTCAAAATTCAAAAAGCAGACAATAACTAAGACAAAAATGAAAAACAGCTTCACACAAGCTAACTGAATTTTGCAAGTCTCCTTTAATATATTTATATTGATGCAAATTGAAATTTAATACTGTTACTGCAATGATTTCTTGACGGTCATAACAAAAAAAAGACTCAGAAAGCTGCATGAAAAAATGTAAACCAACCTCAAGCAATCTATTTTGAAGGACATGGTTGCTATGTCTTTAATTACCACAGATGCTTTGGGTTCCCATTCACTGCCTCTGCCAGTGCAAGGTTTGAGAGCACCTGGCAACATCAACACTGCTTGAACAGCCCCCCTGAATATACACGAGCTTGTGAAGCAGATGTGAAATGCTGAAATACTGTGCAAAGATTATCTGCTAGTACCTGTAGGAGTCACTTATCAGGTCTATGCTACCTATGTGTAAATACTGCCTTTATATATGCATGCACTATATAGAGATACACACAGGTAACATACATGCTGTGCATGTATGTACATGCTCATAACTAAAAAGAAAAAGGCTAACAGCTGAAACTAATCTTATTTTCTTGATTAGAAAACTTCTCATCCATAATTCAGATAAAAAGCTCATCATATTATGTATGTGGACTGGTTTGCTTATTCTACTTCTATTCTGACAGTAATTGAAGGAGACCTGGACACTCATTTTTGCCACCACTCAAGCTGATTGCATCAAATCTAGGCCTAATTGTTAAAGAATTGTTGAACTGCTCTTCACTGTTGTGAGAAACACAAGCACCTGTGCGGAGCAAGATGGAACACCTAATGATAAAATCCAAATGCTAACCTTTTCTGAAAATTTTTGGGTGACATGGAGGGGAAGTCTAGCCTCATACACAGTTCACTCAATCACCACTAGTAAATGTTCTTGTCACTAAGTAAAGAAATATGCTTTGATAATTTTAACATTTCCATTAAATCTCTATTTAATCACACAGTTAAACTGTGAAAAATGATAGAAAAATTATGCAAGAAAGCATTTTATTTTAAAACCAAAAGCCAAAAAGCAATACAGCTGACATAGTATCAACAATCATGACTCCATGAGCCACACTTCAAAAATACAAGGGGATCAAGAGCCACAAGATTCATGCTAGGTACTGGAGGGACAGACATAAAGGCTGCTCTAGGTGTGCTGTCATCCAGAAGGACATTATGATGACGTTACTAATCTATTTATTTCTTTGCATATGCTTACTCTAAAAAAAAATCACCATTTTCTTTTCATCTGATCTGTGTTATGCTTAACATCGGGATCCACAGTGATTGCTGTCATCCTGACAATTTGGACCAGTTTGCACGAAGAGGTTCTAATCTAGGGAACTCCCACTGCAATTCACTGCATGAGACACCCCACTGTGTTCCCTGTGCAGAGAACTATCAACTGCACTAGGGATAAAGCTTGACTTACTTGTAGAAAGAGGGATTTCTTGCAAAGGTCCCGGTAAGGCTTGCCTAAGGTTGTAGATAGATATTAATTTATTATTGTGCATTGTTTTGAGGAACTGTGATCAATTATTAAATTCCTACAATGGAAGAAGAGTCAGAGGAGATGGCCAAGGGCAATGTGCCCCCAAGGCTCATGACAGGATGTAGGGAGTGACTGGTGACAGCTGCTCAAAGAGAGCTGAACTTGGCTGCAAACAAACAGGCCCAGAGGGTAGCTTTGGTCTAGATAAATATATCTGAAATCAGTTCAGTGGAACAGCAACGGGTTATGTTAATTGAATGAACCAACCAATGTTCATCCCGAAGTTAATCCAAAAAGAGCAAATTTCTTCCTGCATGTGCTAGGCTAGCACAGGGGGTATATATGCACCTCTGTCAAACATAAAGTATAAAATAATAGAACAATGAACAAAAAGAGCTTTGGATAGCAATGGGTTTGAGCTGATGTCACACTCCATGTATTCTCTCCTGGCCACTGGGGATGCCCAATGTCACGACAAGAAGCACATTATACAGACTGGCAACAAGATTCATATGGTCATTGTGATTCAACTATATATAAAAACTCTGCTAACTCAAAATCCCATGTAGCATCACACAACCTCAAATAAGCAAATTTGTTGTGAAACACTAAACCTCCCACACCTAGAATATGTGAAAGAGGATGGTCGGTACTGGGTTCCAGTAGGAACAGTCTCCTATACTTGACATAAAATATCCATTTATTTACTCATACCAAATTAACTTTGAAAATCAAGATGACTACCATCCAGCATGGAAAAACAGACAATAACAAATTGTTTCTGAAGGATTATTTTTAATACTGCAAAATAAGATACAAGGATGGCTTATTTCTAGCCTTACTGTGTTTTTTTCCAGCGTTGTGAACTAACAAAACCTTTACTAATCAATATACCAAACATACTAAATAACAAAGTCAGAAGTTCATACACTACAGATAATACAAGAGAAAACAAGCTCAATATTGTAATGTGACCCTGTGACCTTCGTTTGGTTCTGCATCTGTGTCATGAGGGGGATTCACCCTCCCCTGCCTCTTCACTGAATAGGTGATACTACAACAGGTCATTTTCAGTAAATTATTTTCAGTATTAGAATTCATCAAGTTAACTGTGGTGCTAACTGCAACAGGGCTTGTTCCCTAAATAGTATTACTTTGTTCAACATGTCATATCAGAGTAAGTTAAAGCCCTTTAAGTAGGCTTTTATACTGAGGCAAAGCATACATTAAAGTGATGAATTGGTGGGAATCCTGATCAGAGAGGTAAATTTGTATTTCTTGCTTGAATAAATTTTACTGGCTTACATTTGGTTTCTAGATTACAGGAGCATGCATTTGGTGACAAAACAGGCCTATTCAAGCATCTGGATGCTCAACGAGCTCTCAATCATTGTCACGACTCAGGGAGTAACTGCATTTTTTCCAAGAAACTATTCTTTGCAGAAATAAATCATAGCAATACAAAAATAACAAAGGGGAAATGACATGATATATTTTTGTTAATTTTATCTGCATATATACTGCATTTGACATCTTAAAAATTAATTTTTCTAATAGTCCCTTCTAGTTGTACAATAAGTCATCTCATTATCTGCTGGCCTCTGGCATTAATATCCAGCTTCTTTTACAAAACCTTAAAAAACCCTACTGTGGGGAAGCTAAATACAATAAATAACAAGAACTACTACAGAGTTCTTCAGTAAGAGATTTGTTTTGTGTTAGGAATTCTGAATATGATTATAGTCAGAAATATCAAATTAACTTTAAAAATACTAAATAACTTATGTTGTCAGAAAGGATTACAGATGTTTTCTTCAGCTGTCGTACCAAATCATTCCCAGCATAATGATTATCTAAGGACTGATGTATATCCTTGGGAAGGGGAAGTGAAGTTTTATCATATAAAACACAACCAACCACATATTAAAACAAATCCTGTTCTAGAATATTCTCTAATTAAAAATACATGTAGCCCCTCTGATAATACCTACAGTCATGTTAACAATATTTAAACAACAGATCCTTCTTGAAGGCCATCTCTAATATTTATTTTATGTAGCCTTTCTCTGAACATATATCCCGACACTGGCCACACACTCTTGACCTTCAGATTCCTGTCAATCTGAATACAGTAGCTAGCAACATCCTTCCTCTTCTGTTTTCAAATATGTTTACTAACGCCAAGCATGAAAGACATGAAGCAAGTATGTACAAGGGAAACGGAAAAGCCTCAGGAGCTCCGAGCTCCGATGAGACCCCAAAATAATGCCTAAGGGTAGAATCAATCTTTATGTTAACAGAAATGTTGGGGCAGCAATTGTCTCTGTCAGAATAATCATTCTCTCAGATAACAACAGGGTGAAAGCAATCACGGCTAGTTTTTCCTTAGGCAATCTGCATAAATGTGCAGACAAGTTGTTCAGGCCTCACTCCTCACTATCTACTAACTCCTACAAAGGAACACACTCAGCTGCCTTGGGGAAGGCAAGGCAAAGTCAGAAACTTGAAAGAAAGTTACCCCTTCTCAAAGCAGATCCAAATACAGGGGCATGAACTAATGTCACATCCTTTAATTATTTTTTCTTCTTTTAATAGAAACTAAAACCTATTCAGTCTTAAGAAAATAAATTGCAAATTCAGTACATTAAATAAATACAGTCGTTGGATTTTCCAGTTATTTGATGTAGACTTTCATCAATATGGCGCAAGGCAGAACAAAGACTGCATGACAAAGAAGTAAAAATAACCCCCAAAATCTTACACAAATACTGTTGAATTTCATCAAAATTATCATATCAAAGAATCTGACTTCAGTCACAGATACCATAGCTTCATTAATCAGCAGCTGAAGTACATAAATCTGCATTTTGGGAGGTGTAACTCAACAAGGAACTTTCCAGAAGCTTAACATCCACATTTGTCACAGATATAACTTGAAGAAAAACAGGGAGCATGGGAGACTACTGCTTTCATTTTCACAACATATGTAAATCAAAAGTTCTTTGATACTGAAGCTAATGTAATACAGATCTTTTCAGTGTAGGAAACATGATTTATCACCCTAAGAAACAACATGCATGGACGTGAAGCGCTACACCTACACTGACAAAAGAGATATTTCCAAAAATCTCTTGAGTCACAACCTGTAAACAAAGAAAGTGCAACTGAAGAGACCATAATCACTTTTATGGTCCATTAGAAGATAAATTGCCTTTCTAATTAACATTATTCACGAACAGATCTTGGAAATATTCTGCATACTTCTGTGAAAAGAATTATGTAAATAACATGTATTTGCAAAATTTTTCACTTTGCCAAGACTTCTATTTATTCATCAGAGCAGTCTAGCAGGTCTATGCAGTAAAGAATGAAGGTTTTAAAAAGCATCATCCAAGTGAAAATATAAATTTACTCAAAAGCCAAGTTTAAAAGTTTTTTTTCCTTATAAATAATGTAGACAATAAAAAATGGATATGCATAACTAACATCTGACCACAGATACATCTTTTCAGGTGACTAAGGTGTGCATAAAGGATGTAGCTGATATATTGTTTTATATGCAACTGCTGTTGCAGGTAAACACTGCATATTTTATGAGTTTGAATTAGTGGAGTGACACCACAGTTTAACTGAGATGAGTTTCTAATTTAACAGTATTTTTTGAGCACTCTAAAAATCAACATGCATGCTCACATTGACTAGAAAAGTACTGTCCTTAAATGGTGTAGAAACTAAGTTTACCATGGAATTACATAGTATTTTGTTACTGCATTTTCATCATTTTACCTATTTAAAAGTGAAACTTCTAACCAAAGTTAGTTCTCTGGATACCCCTCTCAGATCAACAGAGCATCTGTCCCCCTAGCTATAGAAGGAACACAGATGAATAGGTTGGCCCTGTGTAACAGCAGTGATATTGTACCTAGTCCAAAGATGTGATTGTGACATAGTTTTAAGGAGACAGTATGCCTAAAGGCTGCAACAGGCAAATAAAGAGGAGACAGCCTTGAAGGCACAAAAGCTCTTCCTCAGATCTAAAATAAAAGCTGCAGACTTCAAAGTTACACGGAAGCTGACAATGATGGATCTGTTTTGATGACCTTGGACCACCTAAAAGGGTTAGATACACACACTGCATTAACAATGGAAAGGTTATTGGCAAAAGTGACAGCTGATGAGGTCCTAAGTAGTTGATTAGTTTTAGCCATGTAAAACTTTAATTATTTATCCAGGAGAGTATTTGATGCATTTAAGCTACCATAGACAGAGCAGTCAGACAGGCTACATCTGTAGTCAGTGGAGATAAACTGGTGGGATAAATGACTTTGTTGAAAATTATTTCATTTTTTCAGTTAGAAAAACTGATCTTAGATCAATCCTACCTTTGTTAAGCATTTCCTGGAACCCTGCATACTATTTCCCTATCTGATTCATGCCTGTTAATCTATTAAAGCTGGCCACAGCCATCCATACAGGGAAGTGATACTTGAAAAAAGGTTAGGAATTATTTACACGCACATATTCAGATTATGTGACACATTGTAGCAATTCTTTGTGACTACTGCAACAGGGTCTCACTTATCTTACTACCCTGCTGTATAAACCACAATATTTGGGTGAGTTGCACCTCACTAAATGCATCATTTACATACGCCAAACTACATGGACTTGGATCTGCTGTATATGCTATCAGTCTCTATCCCCAGTATACTTAGGGAGAGACTGTCTGGTCTAAAAAGCAACTGTGGAAACCAGAATGTTTAAATTACTGGGATGCTACTTTCTTAATATTCAACATAAGGTATTAGACACTTACAAAGCATGTGGTCCAGAAGAAAGATAATCCCCTAGTAAGCTTCAATGAAAGAAATTGATGACAATTGCTGATCTCTCTATAGTCTTTCCCATGAAAAGACCTGCAACGTTAATGTAAGCATTTTACTTAGATGGGACGTACTGACGATATTCCACCAAAAATATTAAATGTGCACTGTTATATTTCTCCTAATAATATCCCTCTTCTTTTCATTTCAGCAGAGTCTGCTATGTACGTATAGCCCTTAGCTATCTGTAGTCTTTACTCCCACTAAACAACAATGGTTTCAGGCGTTTTTTACAGTATAAATGCCAATTCCACATAACAGAGAAAGAACAGAAAGATTGGACAAATTCCCTGAGTTATAAATGGTCCTTCAGGAGCTCTGTCTGAATTCAATGTGAATGCAGAACTTCTGTTCCCCAGTTCACAGCATCATTCAGGGGACCATAATTTCTATTTAAAGAAAAAGAAAAAAAAAAGCTGTGAGAGTGTTGCAAAATGAGGTGACTTATCCAGTTACAGTTTGGTCCTTGCCCACTTTATGCGTAACTAAAATTCAATGCTGGCTTAAATACTTTTTTTCTAAAACTAGCTACAATTAGTTCTATCTCTTGGTAAATTTATTAAATCTCTTGGGATTTATTTAGATGAAGTGCGTTAAATAAATATAAATCAATCATTACTAAACTAGTGGTGGTGTTTACTGAAAACAAATTAGAAAAATTTTAACTGGAAAGAAGCAATCTGCCTCTATGCACAATTAAATTCCTCCACTGCATTCCTCTGCCCTTTCCTCCTCAATATTCCTTCTTCCTCTAAAGCGCCTTAACAAGAGCTTATGAGAAGACTTTTACTTAAAGATAGAAATTGTTTCATGTTTATAAAGGCCTGACTTTGACCTAAAATATTTCTAATTACTAGATATGTAAATGTATCTGTTGACCTATCCTCTGGGTTTGAACTAAGTCAAACAGATATTAAATGGCCAAATCTGAAGGAAGGTTCCAAATATTCTTTGTGTTTCTAGTAGTTTTGACCCTGCACTTTCTTATATACACAAAGTTATTTGACTATTTCAGTACTGTTGTTGTTGCCTATCTCTTTCAGGGTGGAGAGCAATAAAACATCTTCAAGAAAAGAGAAGACAGAAGAGCTAATAGCATTCAGAACTTAAATAGCAAAAAGCAGTCTCAACAACTATCAGTTTAAATACTAATTAAAACATCTGAGCAGAACAAGATCAAAAACCAGTGAATTTCTACTCAGACACCAAAAAAATACCTAAATAAAATGGAATGCTTGGCTCTAATTGACAATATAAACTGGACATGCCTGGCACAACTGAAAGAAGGTGGTCAGCAGGAAATGTATAATACCCAGGAATTATTTGTATTAAAATGGACCATTAGAAGCACCTGTGAAGAATTGTTAACGAATGTTCAAGACATTAACTGAAGGAGCATGCATCACAGAATTTCTACAGGTTGAAACAAACTGGGCTAAAAAGGAGAATATAGCTCAAGGATACTCTCTTAGTCTTTCAACTAACATGACAACAGTGACTGAATTTGTAAAAAAAGGTCATTGAGATGCAAGAGCAGAAAACACACAAAGAGTCCTCTTTGTGAACCCAGTCTCATCAGAGAGGACTGTGATGCCTAAATTTTCAAATACCATTAGTGATCATTTCTAATCCTGAGTGTAAAGGACTTGACCTAGTAGAAATACAAATTGTGACCATAATGCACTAAAATTAAACAATGAAACTTCTTTACTGTTATATAATAAACATAAGAAACCCAAATAATTACAGTAAAGTAAAACTAAAGGAAATTAAAAGAAGGAGCTAAAAGGGTGAAGCACTCACATCAGCAGACTCAAAGTTCCAAGACTCAAGCTCAGAGTAAATGTATGTCAGTTCTCACAAAAACATTAGAGAGTCAGAAAAGTTAAATGGAAAAATAAAAGGTTATTTCATTTAATAACATACCTTTAAAAGATGGATGTTTTCTCATGTGATGGAAACATCAAAGAATGTGCCCTCACAAGGCACAAAATTTCTCCTTCAAATTTCTGGGCTTCAATTGCAGCCCAACAGGATTTTGAGAACTGGCTTGCAAATGATAAAAAAATCAGTAAAAATTTGTTTAAAATACAACTTACGCAAGAAAACTGTTAAGAAGTCTGTAGAGTCATTGAATAATAATAGTGCAACAGAATGTCTCAAGAATGACTCGCCTATTACAGAGAAAAGCCCAGATCTTGGGGTAATTTGTAGCCTGTGTTCATTATTCTAGAGCTAAAGTAGATCTATCTTGGGAAAAAAGAAATCCAAGAAACTTTATCAAATGGAAAATATGAGGGGAAAAAATACTAAGACATAACCATAACCAGCAGCACTTCTCCATGACTTCTGAAGAAGATTAAATACATTAATTGCAAGCCTACCAATTACTAGACATGAGACAAAATGTAAGTCAAGCTCAGACCAAGTGTGTCCACGAGTTTTTCTCAGTGGCAGAATATGAGGGAAAAGGAGAACACAAGGAAATTACAGGTCCCCTGGTACAATGAATAAGCATCTACAGAGTTTTGGTGGAAGGAAGTATTTTAAAGATCTCCTTCACTGATGGAAAGGATAACTATGAGAAAGAAGAGTAATCTGGTCAAAAGCATGCATTTAGATTAGCAGAACTTTCTACAAGGTCCCTTATAAGAGACTTAAACAACCTAAACATATGATAAAGAAAAATGCTCTTGTATGGATTATTGACTGATTTAAAAGCAAGAAGCTGTAGACACAAATGAGTAATCAGTTTCCATAACACAAGGGGACAACTGGTAGAATCCTGCAGTAGTTCATGATGGACCCTCTGTTGTTCACGGCAGTCATAAATGAATAAGGAAAGCATTGAAAGGTAAGGTGACAAAGTTGTTTACAACATAAAAAGTTTCTGATATAAAATGAAAACCAATTTACCAAAATCATAATATTGAGAGATTTGTTCATTAGATTTTACTAAAGCGTACAACATACCTGGGAAACATAGGTGATAAATGTGAATGATGGCGTCTAAAACAGATGTTACCCCTGAGGACAGAGATTATATATAGTTTTTTTTGAAACATAAAATTAACAGCAATTAAAAAGGCAGATTAAAAGTAGGATTTACTAAAAAAACCCAAAAAAACGATAAAGACCACAACAAAACCCTTCAATTTGCTACTGTATCATTAGAGCATTCTTTCATAATTTGACAGCTGCATGAAATCTTTACTTCTCCATTTCATGAAGTAAAATAAGAAAAGTCACTGAAAACTACAATAAGGATAATCAGAGGTTTAGTATCTATTGAAGGACAAATTAAACTGACTGTAAATTTTCAAACTGTAAGAGAAGTTCAGAGATACAAGGCTCCCTTATATATTATGGGCAGGGAAATCTGCAAAAGTATCATTTGGCACTTTTCTCACTGTAGTCTTTTTTCTTATTTTCTGCTACAAGCTACTCTTGGAGATAAGATTCTGACACAGATTGACCTTGGTATGATTCAGCATAATCACATCTGATGTTTCTATCATTGCCTTTGTAGCTTATGACTTGAAAGAGTTTAAAATTTTGTCACGTTCAAACTAAAAATAAAAAAAAGTTCAGAGGCTGTCTAAAATCAGTGCAATTTGAGAACATACAGCGGCAAACAGATCAGGGATAAATGGCTGACTTAATGGCAAGTAGAAAGGGGGAATTTGAAGTGAGAAGTGGATGGGATCACCAAAACACAAATGGAAGAAATAGGTCCTGATGGGCTCTTGTATGACCAGAAATGGATGTGAGAGATTGCAAGAGAAACAAAAGGACATGGAGGCCTTAAAGCTAATACAGGTTAATATGATCAACAAAATCAAAAACAAATGGAGTATAAGAAAAATTACTTGGAGGGTCTGAGAAATGATGACGAGATCATTTTGAGATTCTAGCACTATACTGTGATCAGGAAGATGGAAAGAACAAATGTTGGACTGAAAGTGGATGTAGCTGGAGTGGGAAAAAAGGAGATCAAGCACATGCTCACGGAGATAAATAACCAAATGGAAAAGTGATGGAGAACTAATTCATGGATACTGAAAAGAAGGATATAGAGAGTTAATGGGAACCACAGAAAGCAAAGGACACTTTGGAGAAGGAGGAAAGAATTATAAAGTGGACTGCAAAGAATGACAGGTGAGTTATAGCTGGTCACAGTGAGAAGTAATCAATTATCTAGAAAGCAATTACTGTGAAATTGCTCAATAGTGCAATGATTCAATTAAACTGTGAAGTAATTATATGATGAATCAACTACTGTATGAAGTAAATATGGAAAGAAATAAAGTAGAATGAATCAATAACATAGATAATCAGTAATGGAGTGATAGATACTCAGTAATGGAGTGAACCAGTTATGTCAATAAGAATATATGCAATGACTCAAATATAGTAATAACTAATTATTAGGGAAATAAAAATAGTGATAATTAATTAATATGACTAATATGTAAAGAATATAGCCACTAAAAAAATGTGCTGAAAATATTAGTCTGCTCTTCCTGTTCACACTTTCCTTCTCCAGATGGACATAAGTACATTTAACTGTAAACTTCCCTTCTTTTTGCTCTTCAGATTGCTTCTTATTATCTTGCATCTATGGTAGACTTTGTTTAGCCCTCAGCAGTAGCTAGGGGAGCTTAAGAAGGAACCTTACCATCAAATATACACCCTACTTTTGGAGACCTTTAAAGAACAGAGATGCATAAGCCATGAAGTCTGTACACTGCAGACTAGAGGCAGACATCTCCTAATACCGTGGTATATGGCCCAATGTACAGGAACATTACTCATTGAAATTTCCTTCCTTTCCTTCCGGGTACGTACCCTGTGTCACCTGAGATGCACACGAGGTGGGCAGATAGGGCACAGAACACATGGGGGAGCATTCACTTCAGCATGTGGTGACACCTGGAGGCCAGGTAAAAAGCAGGAGGCGATCTCGAATGGCACAACATGGCAGTGTGTAGGAAAAAGAATCAGGTCATGGGTGTGTACTTTTAGGGTAAAAGTCACTACCTCTTCGCTGCTCTCTCAACTTACAACACTGCACTGTCTCTAAAGATTGCATGTCTGGTGATCCAAATGGGAACAAAGAGCCAAGCACTCCTACTGGTACCTAAATTAATGCATCTTATTGCTTAAGTGACCTTAAAACACTCACTCGTGACAACTTAGGTATTTGAATTTCCCAAAGCTGCCAGACAGTTGAACTGGATCTGCCTCAGTCTCAGCAGCTGAGAAATGCCAAAAAGGCTTTTCTTTCTTGTTTCATTTTCCATTAGTCTTTCTTGAATGTGAATTATCAGAACAATGCCTGTATGGTCAGTATTTGCTAGCATTCCTTATAATGAACAGGTCTTTGGTCTTTGGATTATATGATCTGATATGTTGATAAAAATAATAATCAAAAACATGCAAGGAAACACAAAGGCTAATGGGAATGAGTGTACAGAATACAACATATTAGCATGACACATTATTCAAAAAGTTTACTATCCCAGTATGACTGAATCACCTCCAGTCTCTGGAAAATGAGAACATGACAACATAAACCCGAGAACAAGTATTGCTAATAGATCTAACAAAAGCAAGGAAGCAGCATATAACTGGAGCGTAGCAAGTGCCATGTGCATATTTAAGAAATTGATAAAAGTGTTCTTGGCAATTACAGACTCATTAATCTTACCTTTCTAGCTGAAAGGCTTTATAAGAAATTTTGAAGGGAAGTATAATTAAACCCATAAAGGTAAAGGAAAAATGAAACAGAAGGCAATATAAGTTTACAAAGTTGTAAAGCTCTGTGCCAAGCTAAATATGTTATTTTTCTTTACAGACTGGAAAATGAAGATTTAATTGGTCTGGAGTTCAGTGGAGCTAACACATGGCAATGAAAGTGTAGAACTTGTATTACTCTCTCTCTAATGTAAGACCTGAAAAGTTAAAAAGGAAAAAAAACCAATGTGTTATGCTAGAATAATTTTGTTATTACAGTTGTGTAAGTATTTGCTTGGAATTAACACTAATTATTTGACTTTGACTTTCTAGATACTTCATTTTTTTAATTTGTACTTTGCAAAGTTGGAAGATACCATGAGTACAGCATAGGATTAAAGGATAGCAGAACACTCCACTATAAACTCGTGGCTTATCATGCAGGTGTGGCCAGAACTCGTGCAGTAAATATACAGAAAGGCAATGAGGTTCTCCAAGGGATAGGTTTCCCCCATCTCTTGAAGTTTTTTCCTAATTATCAACATTCTTCTGAAAATATGAACATGAGAAATGGCCATTGCATCCAGTAATGTTTCTGTAAATGTCATATATAGGTGTAATTACAACTGATGGTCCTCTGTGTACAGGAATTACATTTGTTCTATCAGCCACCACATGACACTGAAGCTCATGTTCAATTTTACAGTGTCCTTGATGATCCTTATATTCTTTGACTGTTTTCCAAATGACCATCCTGTAAAGGTGGTACAAACTGCTTCATGGACCTAATGAACTGTGCATTAATTTTTACTTAAACTGATCCTGGTGAGGTTTGTCAGTGTTAATGTACCATCCAAATCACCTTGTAGAACCGATCTACTATAGCTATGCAACTAATACACCTTCCCCCCTCACCATTGTCAATATTTGAAGATATTATAAACTGTGATTTTCTCTCTCATCATTACTAAAGACTATTCTAGTGTGCTCCTGAGTGCTAGCAATAGCTTTATGGTAGAACCGAAAGCACCTTTGACTCCTGCTACAATTCAAAAAGGATCATTCATTTATTCAATTAAATGTGTATCAATAATTAATTCATTAACATATATATCATTTGCCTAAAAAGTCACTGAACTGAAGACCAATTCCGACACTGGTAGCAGCACCAGGAATAGGCCATAGTACTAATGAGTGGATTGTGGTTTTAGATGTGAGTTAACGTGCTGCAGACCCCGAAAGACTATTTCTGCTGGAATCATCTTTTCTTGAAATGAGTATTCTTAGCTCGAGGCTGAATTCCTTGCACATACGTGAGCAGGTAGACTAGTCAGCTCAAGGCTACACATTTTCTTTAAAATCATATCCTTAGACTTTGTGAACTCTGTACATCTGTACTAACTTTGGAACTATTAGCTTAGAATTCAGCCATTTCTTTTATCCACAGTGTTTGCTGACATAACTTTTTAAAAGCACTATTTCTAGAAAATTACTTCTTTCTACCTTTTACCACTCAGATTTTTAAATAAAAAGCCCCTAATGCTCTTAAAGAGAGATTAAGGATGTCAAAATCACCCTGATCCAATGGTTTGAAGGCAAGAAAATCTTTTTATACTGCTAAAATACCAGAGGCATTGCACAAATGAGCATGAAAATGTTTAATCTAAATTGCTCTTAAATTCTGACTACTTAGCAAACTATTTTCAGCTTATAATGTAAACATTCAGTGACATACCAGAAGAAAAATTTAGGTCAAATCTTTCTTTTATTTTTAACTGTTTTTTGAAAGTTGGCTGTATTTAGGAAAAATGAAATAAATGATGCCATAAGACTGTGAGAAACCTTGGCACTACTATCTTTGTGACCACCTGTCCAGGCAGATTTTTGTTTCTCTTCACTTTGATTGTTTCCCTTTCATTAGACATATTTATTTTTAAAGAAAAAAATACATATTTATAATAGAATCTTCCTTAAACAACAGTGACTTGTTCTTAGAAATGAGGATTTATTCTTGCCATCACTGCCATCTGCAACAAAATGAGCACTGTCTTTTAATAGATAGAGGGTTTAAGAGGATTTTAGTTGAACTCCATTAATTTTGTTGCATGAACAGGCACCTGTTGTGTTTAACATTAAACAAACATAAATGTAAGGAACAGTGGTTATCCAGAAGAACCTGATGTCTAATTATTCATTCACCAGCTATTTCAAGTCCTTACCTGCAAAGTAACGTGGGCTTTTTTCCACCCTGGATTTAAATTGATACTAGCACTAAATTGCTGGAAGAGGAATTAAACTATTGATACCCCCACAATAATTAATTCCATATATATGAATTCAGTATATTGAGATGAGCCATAAAAGCTGCACCAGGGAAAGCAGTGGAGCATAATGGCCATGACTACATGACTTCAAGTCAGAGAACTATGAGATTAAAAAGTACAGACAACTGCCTCAGGGCAACTTCACACAAAAACAATCAAATCACAGAATAAAAATACCATGGATTAGAAGAGGAAGAAAATTTCCCAGACTGCAGCACTTTTGCTTTGATTTGGAATTGCATCACATGATAGTGATTTTTTTTTCCAGTGGGCTGCAGGATTTTCCCATGGTTCTATTTATTTGCTGACACTGTCAGGTAAAACAAGCAGAAGGGGCAAAGAAATGTCTTGATATTTGTTCTATACCCAAATTTGTTCAAAACTGTATATACAGTTATTTATTTTTGTAAATAAAGTTTATACTATTTTACACAAGAGGGAAATTCTGTCTTCTTACAGAGAGATACATATTTTCTATGGTCTGTTTTTCAATATAATTTCTGAAGCAAGGTTCAAGCATTAATTTTTTATAAAATGTGCCATGTGTTTGGAGTACAAAACTAGAAAAAATGACATTTGGAAAGCCAGTGTTACCCACGTAGATTGCTGCATCCACTGACCTATCAAATTATTTCTATATGACACTGGGAAAGACATGGGTATATAATTTTATTTAGTCTTGCTACTTGCAGTAGGATTCCTGTTAATGAAATGAGCTACAGCTATTTTTGCATTTTTATATATAGAAGACACACAAAATGACAGCCCTCCTTCATAATAAGCATTTATATGCTTACCTCAAGACCAACAAAAATCTCTTGCATTAGTCAAAATTTGGCATATAGAGAACCCAAAGAGTCTTTAAGTTTGAAGCTGAGCTTCCTTGTTCTATAACATGATTTACTTAGAACAGGGATTAAGTGAATTTGAGGGACAGCCCTGAAGAAACTTATTTGCTGCCCATAATATTGAGACAGAGGACTCGACCTGAGTGAACTACTTTTGGAAAATATACTTTTAACAACAACAAAAAAAAGACATGTTCTAATTTATATTTTACTGTCTACATGTGCATATTGTAGGTCAAAGGACAATGTAGAAATATCTTCTCGTATGTCTGAATGATTAGGATATTTTTCTTATTAGATTACATTAGTGAGGTATACATATAGGCTAAAACATTTTCAACCAACTACACTCCACGAAAAATATTGAATGTCCAAACATATTGTCTCTCACATAAGCTGAATCTTTCCAATTAAAAGTGCTGCAATCCTTCTTTGGTTTTAATTGCATTACATACTTCCTGAATAATGACTTCCATTCCCTTAAGGGACACTTTCAATTCAAATCCAGCTATAAATTTAGGTACTTAAAGATTCAGATTTCACAAAATCACAGATTAATTGAAATGTTTCAGTAATAATTCAAAAGTCTAAAATATTCTTCTTCTGGTTTTACAATATAATTCCTAGAGTTTTTGCTATTTTGTGAAAAGCGAATTTTGGGGTTGCTTTCAATGAGCAGGCAGTAAAAACATAATCACATTTACTGTAGCACAAAAACATGGGCCAACAAACAGCGCATCTCTACTCTTATGTTATATAGGACTTACTGGACTGTCATTCATTATGTAGAACTTCAAGTACTAGGAGAGACAGGCCACCTCTTTTCAAAAATAGTCTCTTACTACACCTATTATTCCCCTTGTCTATCTGTAATACAGGATATATTAAAAACAGTGAACCACCTCAGCTTTCATTCAGAAAAATGAATTATGAATAAATAATGATGACACCAGAGATTTACTTTAAAATATGTGTATGTAAGTTAATATCCTAAATTGTAAATTACAATACCTATTGCAGATACAGTAAAGACCATTGTATTTACAAACGCAGAATTTCAGATGTAAATCTTTTTTCTTTTTCGGCTATGTAAAAGGGAAAAAAAAAAAAGAGAAAACAAATCACAGTAGTCATTCCTGAGCTAAAACTGCATGATTGAAATTTTGAGAAAACAGAAGTAAGGATATCAGTATTTTATATACATTTTATTCTGGCTTTCTCAACCATTTTCTCAATCCAATGAAAATCTGAAGCAATTGATTCTTAAAGTATAAGTCAATAAGGGAGGACTTTTGTGAGATTAGTTATAAAGATTTCTAGCCCACATTCTTGTAATCCAAGGTTATTGCTTGTATCATCATACTGACAGGTTTATCTTAATAAGAAATGTTTTGTGCTAGGAGAATTTATGTTTTTATGCTCAATTACAGTTTTATGTTGGAGGTATTAAGTAGGCAATAAAAAGAGCCTGCCTTACATCTATTATTCATTTTTCACATCCACAGTCATGAAGGTAAGATACCCTTGGAAATGTCTTTCTCTTGTCATTATTAAGCAAACAATTTGTATTAATTTTGCTTATCTCAAACCGTACCATTTTCAGGTGGGAAAATGGTAGGTCATAAATTACATAACCCTATAAGAATGTACTTTCTCGTGATGCCTTCAGTTAAAACTGGATTCCCATGACATGGAACACAGTATAAATGTAAAACAAAATAAGAGGCTCCGCTACAAATAGTTCACAATCTAAAGTCAACAAAACATAAACCAGAAAAACTGAAAATTCAAGACTCTGTGCATGCCAACAGAGCAGGTTTGGAAAAAAGCAAAATTTAATTCTAAGCAAAATGAATATAGCACCCAAGTATAATATACTAATTGCAAATTTAAGAAATTATACAAAAATAATAATAAACATTTGAAAGATCCCTGTATCTAAGTTTTTTAAAAGACTACACATTTTTCTTTCCCCATCCCCACCGGTGTAGTACTGTACATGCTTCCAATACAAATGAATAACATGAGACAAAGCTCAACAATCACAGTTTGCTGCAGGTTAAAAAATGAGCCACAATAATCAAGTTCATTACCATGACGGGTTAGTTAGAGTCCAGTAAAAGCTCTAAGTGTCCTTTGTGATCTCAATTTAGTTGATACCAAGAGGAATGCCCAAGGAAAAATTTCAGTGTTAACTTACTTCTCCACAACACACTGAAATACTCCAGTGCAAAAACTGTGCAAGTCCCTATCCTTCAAGTGACAGTCTCTGCATTAACTATGTCCTAATATTTTCACCTACTCGACTAACATATAGGAATCACAGGAAAGAACCTACTACTGATCATTAGGTAGGCTTTGACTTTACCATCTTTGGTTTTTGTCCAAAGCATTCATTACACAAACACAGAATCTTTATACAAACACAGAATCTTTCAGCAGTGTGATGATACTTGTGGTCACTAATCCCTAACAAGACAGCACGGTGAAACCTGAAGCCTGAAACGGGAACATTTAGAGGAATAGAGTAACTCAACCATTCATAACTCCTCTGCAAATTGCATTGCTTAGGTTCTTTAAAGATGTAGCCATTAACAAGGATGGATTAATGTAATAGGAAAGGAAAATATACTTAGAAAAATCTATTTGAATGCTCACAATGCTACAGCCTCATGACTTTTCTATGCAGTCATTAATCATGGGACATTCTTCCATGATGAACTAATATAGAATATATTCTCATGGCTACAATGAAATCCTGTGAGGGACAAAATGCACCCTCAGCATTCAAAAAGACCAAAATGCAAAAGATGTACTTTGAAGTCACAAGTAGGTATAAACAGTAGTTTGGAAGGAAGCGTACAAAAACAACGAAAATTTCTGACTGGGTTGAAACCTTGGTATCAGCAGCTGCCAAACAGGATTTGGGATTGCCAGAATCTGCCCCACTGGCATTTCCACCCTGCCTGACAAATGCCATCCCCACCAGCCCTACAGGGAAGGATCCCACAGCAACATGCAGAGGTTCCTGGTATGCATGTTGTCTCGCCAGCATGTTGATCGGTGGATCATAGGGAGCAGCGCAAGCCATGTGGGAAGGAAAGGTGGAGGTGTAAATATAGGATCTGGCCCTCACAGGACAGGGGATGCTTGTAACCCACAATGCATGGCCCTGCGGGCACCATGCACCTAGCTGTGAGGTGTTTGTGTGTGGAGAGAGGAGAACTTCCTGGGAACCAGTACAGAAGGGCGTTCAACAAACTGTAAGAATATGTTTACAGTCTCTAGGCGTCTCATGTTGTGGATTATCTGTTGTATTGCTGACAATGAGTAGTTCACTGACTGCCAGTTAATTACATCTTGTTAATAAATCAATAAACCTCTTCGACCCCAATTCAATTTGGGAAAAATATGCACAGTTTCTTGTTGCAATGAGGCTATTTCGTTTTGCTGTAATTCCTATGAAAGCAAACATAATCTGTTCTAAGAAAGCTGAGTGCCTGCCTTTCTTACTAAATCATAACTCACTTCTGAAATGGACATGAGCATCAGGGCCAGACGGTGTAATGCATCACCATCTACACAGTGGTAGATCACAGACAAATGGGGAGAGGTATTGTGGGAAGTTTTCTGAAGGTGAAAAAACAATCCTCTCTAGCCTGCATGCCTGAAGTTAGAAATAAATCATTGTCTGTGCCCAGCGACAATGCATTCTGCGGAAAATACTGCCTAGGTAACAGCCAGGGTCACTGCTAGCTTTGCTTAGCTACACAGGTGGTGTTCAGGAAAATTTGACCTGGGGCATGCTGTTCACTTCACTGGAATCAGCCTTCAAAGTTGCCACTCACAAAGGAAGCACTGCAAAGAACTCTGCAAGTCTGAATTTGCTTCCTGATCTCAAACACTATTTTGCTCTATATTACTGTTCTTCTGAATACACGTTGTTTAGAACAGGCATTGATTACAGATAAAGAGTGTGCAAAGTGTGGCTTCATTGTGTATGAAGTATAGAGAATTGAAAATACATAGCCATAATATTCAATCTGTAATTATCTGTGTTCTTTTTAGTATATTTGACTGCCACTAATATATCTAGAATTTCTAAAAACTATATCAAGAATAATGCAGTTAATAGGACAAGTGCACAGATCTGTATGCCTGAGATTTGAGTTATCTCTAATATTTGAAGAGGTAAAGAAAAAAGTTTGAATTTTAAATACCTTATTAAAATAATTGGGTGGTTAAAAATACATATTCTTTAAAAATACAGTCAAATAGAACACATAAGAAAAGGATAATGCCTCCATCCCCACCCACTGTAAAAATAGGAAGAGGCTGTAAAAACCTCTCAGAACCTTGTCCCACAAAAATATTACATGGGTGACATAGAGTTTCCTATGCAGTTTCTGTTCTTTAATCTTTCAACATTTTATAAGAAACTGGGGGTGGGGGGTGGGGGGGAGAGAAGTAGTTAAATCAAAGTTTTAACCCATTTCAAGAGGCTAAAATTTGCTAAATGACTGTAATACACTACCACATTGCTTAGTGCTCCCTCATCAGATTCACATAACCACCCACAGGACAGATTCATTTCCAAAAGCATCATTTCCAGAATTGACAACCCAACAAAAAATCCCCCCATGTTTCAGGCTTTGAGCAACACATTCCCATTATCAGCATTAAACTGGTTTGCATCATGCAGAACCCCTACCAAATCACATAGTCTCAGCTCCAGATGGGATGTGAGCTCTGGTACAGCAGCATGAATATTTATGCTTTCAGATACAAAAACTGGCAGCTCAGTAGGGTTTGGATAGTCACAGAATAGAGTTCCCCATAATTTTCCCTGACTCTGTCCTACGCTTTCTACAAAAGCAGTGTCTACAGATGTAAATAAGGCACAACTTTGGCCTCAGATTTGTACAGATGCTTTTTTGTCCAGAAGTCATACCTGTCAAGTATTTCTATTTTCGAAACAGAAAGAAATTAGGATTCTAAAAGCTGATCTCCATCCTTGGGAATACCATTCCTAAAGACTCACTCTCTCAGAGAGGGAAATGCCACTCTGTGAAAGACAATCCTTGAAGTTCCAGAATGAAAGTCAGACATGATGACTTCCATACTAGGCATAGAAAATAGGTGGTTTTTACAGTATCCATCACTGCAAGATCTCATCACTCCTCCCTCCCTTACTGAGTGTAGGCAGACGTTACCAGATTTTAAAAAGGCAGGAATTTAGAGATGGAAGAAATTCTAGATATAACATTCAATCTGGAATTAAACTCTCTCCCACGGAAAAGAAAAAAAAAACCAAAACAAAACCAAAAAAAAGGAAAAAAAAAGCACAACAAACAAAGAAAGAAACAAAAACAAACAAACAAAACACCAACCAAACAAGCTGTAAACCTGTATAGATATATAAATACTAAAAGCCATAGCCATTATGATTTCTTTGGGCTTGCCCATCTATTTGAATGCAAAATGCTGCATTATGTGCTGAACAGCAGACCATGAGAGCATGAGATGTGTCAGGCACACTGCCCCCATCCTGGAGTGTGGTCCTCTGTGTTTAAAGCTGGACCTCCGGTAAGAGAGAGTTGTTTCAGAAGCCTCTGCTCCTTGGAGATCCTTAAGAAAACGCAAGACGCTTCAGGAGCAGAGACTCCTCCAAACAGCCATGCTAAGGAGCCTCACCAGGGGTTCCACACCTCTGGAAGCTGCTTTTAAGTTGAGGTTCTCAGCTCCATCCCCTGCTTAAGCTGTGCTTCTACAGCGCTGCAGCCAAGCCTCTCTGCAGGCCATGCACTCCTTGCATCTGGACCCTGACTGACCCACTGACTGAAATTCCTGGCTTTCCTTATCACTGCAGACTCCTCTGGTGATCTGGTATGCTGGTTCAGCCCTGGTTACTGTCACTGGACCTGTCCTATCCTTCGTGTTTGGGTACTGTGGCACTGCTCCCTTGCCAGCAAGTCCACAGCTTCTGCCTGCCCTGTTGTCATGCCCAACTCTTATCCTCCCTTGCCCTGAGGAGCAACCTTACAACATGTACTTGGGGCATGTTTATTAGATTAGGATTTTCAGGGGACACAGGCAGGGAACATCTACCATTTGAATGAATTCCAAAAAGTCTGGGAAGAAAAACATTTACAAAAGCACTTCACAGATCTCCCAAAGGAGCAGCCCATCTGCACCTGTGCACAAACAGAAGTGCTGCTATCCATGAAGGTTTAACAGCAACAAACTAGGTGTCATTAATGCTAAGGGTTTTCAAGATTTGTTCTCTTTAAATTAAGCACTCAAATGTTTCCTTAAACAAACCCTAGGGATCAGCATCTTTTTCTGTGTTTAGGGTAACATAGTTTATCCAAACCCATATAAGAAAAGAACTGAATCTGAACATCCCAATAACTCAGTCAGCATCATAATTTTTAAACCACCATTTTAATCTATATATTTTGTGTGGAGTGAGAATGACAGACAATAGGAAAACTAACTGAAACAATGAGCTCTTGACCTGGAAAACTGGAAAAATTAAATGATGGCAGAATGTTCCTTTTTTCAGCAGGAAAAGGATTATGTCTCTGTACCAATAAACAAGACTGTGAGACCCCACTTCTGAAGAATCCTTTTCCTTGCCGCTCAGGGAAGATTTGCTCCACAGCCAAAAGTGCACATGGAGAGCACTGCCCTCGAGCCTCACTTTTGGAAAGCCCAGCACAGGGTTTGGCAGTTTCCGAAAGGCTGTTGCAAAGAGATAGGACTAATCAGCTGCCCATATCCATGGGGTATAAAGGAGCTGAATTGCAACAAGAAAGACTCAGATTAGACATTAGGGAGAATTAAAAAAAATGGCAAGGGTAGAGGAATAGATAATCTCTGCTGAAATAGATAATCTCAGGTGATCGTGGAATCTCAACAGAGAGATCAAAGAAACATCAACGAAGAAACACATTTGTAGAGTTAACTGAAGAAAGACGGAGCAGGGGAAGGGAATTAGATGACAAAATGAAATCTCTTTCAGCTGTTTTTTATGATTCATGATCTCTTGGTTCTTACTTTGGAGCTGATAATGCTTATGTGATGAGCAATCACCCTGCCTGAGTTTCCTTTGGGGAAAAAAAGAGTCCTGGTCATCAAAACCTGCCAAGAGTTTATCCAGCTGAGGAGTTCTTTATTCTAATATTCATAAAAAAATCCCATTCCTGTGCAACAGAAACACATAGAGTGTCCTGTGGACATAAATACATTCAATTGAGAACCAAAGAAGAAAATCACTCCATTACTAGACCTCAGAGAAACTGATCAGTAATGAAACCAAACAAAAAGAGTGAATAGAAGGAAAGAAAACTCCTCTCCAAGAGATACATTTACAGAAAATTATGATATAGCAATTAAAAGAATACAAGAACAACCATTACTGATAAAGTCCAAAATCCCTGGTTCAGTCTTCCAAGCACAATGACAGATTGGCTGTTGGCTACACAGTAGTGTGACATGGTGAAATGAAAATACTTATCATTTGTTCTGAAAGTCTTGAGTTCAACAACCCTTTTTAACACCAGAATTACTAAAACCAGTTTCAACAGTCCATAGTACATTAACAATACATTATTTTCGTAGTTCACCTGCTAAAACCAAGGGTATACATAAAGTGCACAAAACAAATGCAGATGTTACAAATGGAAGAAGTGAGTTTTACATCAGGATGATATATGCTGTCATGACATGACAGACAATGGACAAGATCAAAGAGGGCACATCTGAAGTTTTCCTTCATGCGACATCTAGAGTCTGCTATCAAAGCTGCCAACTGTGCTACTCTATCAGACACTGAACACTGTCACAAAGCATGAGCTGCACAGTTGGCCACACTATCACTTTCTTTCTTGAATTAGATGAAAACCAGGAGAATGATTGTACACAGTTATCTGTATTTGACTGTTATTTAAAATATTGCAGAAAACTAGAATGGAGATAACTTGTTCTTTGAAACACAAAGAATTGAGCCTTACAAACAAAAAGATGTTAGGATTATTGATGCTGTACAATGCTGAAGCTGGCAAGTATTTTCCTGATTTTAATACACCTGTCAATAGTGAGCTACTGGGCATGCAGGGACACATAAGCCTAGGTCACAGCTGGCACTTCTTGCCATTCACAGCCAGCTACATCCTGGCTCTCCAATATTCATTACTGGCCACCTTCTGGTGATTGCAATTCTGGCTTTAAGTCCCAAATCCCACAATCAGATTTATAGGCTACAGTAACTTGTGTAAAGACTTTCTGATTCCATACATCCTCATGGATTTGGGACATGGAGTTCTTTTCTTTAGTAACTGTGATAAGTCACTAAAATATTGTTTCCTCTAATGGCGAAAATCCGCATAATAAAATAAATACATTTTTTAAAAAAAATAATTAAAGTTAAGCATAAATATGCACAACCTGATCTACCTAAACTTAAAGGAAGACTTATCTTACTCAGATCTCTGATGGGGGATTACTCCACCTCTGGAATTTTTTCCTCTGAGGAGGAAATAATATCCTCTTAAAAATCTGCTGCAGACAACAGCAATATCCTGTCCTTCAGACACATTCTGCATTCTTCCATACAATCAAAACTACTGTATTCCTACCATCCCAAGCAGATGTGATATTCCAAGAGAGAAGTGTTTAGCAAAGTAGCTGATGGATCAAGCCAGTACTTCACACTAAACAGAGGCAGCAGTATTCTTCATATTTTGGAAAGCGACATATTGGCCATGTCTTAAGTCCTGGAGATATATTTCCTGTCAATATTACCAATGGATTAACACTATAGCACTGCAGCAGCCCAGTGAAGATGCACTGTTCTAAAAAAAGTACAGGTAGCTCCAAATCTGTCAGAAAAGAAGGAAACACGTCTTAGAAGTACCATATGCCTTCTTGTCTTAAAAAGTCTTTACTCCTACTGCAGTGCCCTTGGCCATGTAAGGAGTTTTCCAAAAGCAGGTAGAACCAAAAGACCAGACTGAGCTACGTGACAGAGCTGCAGGAGGTCCACCACTGTCCACATGCCCTCCGAGGTGCACTGGCCTTCCCTGAGCTCTGCCATAGCCATGGCTCTGTGAGGTACACTATGTACCCCCTTCACACTTGACATTCCACATCCACCCTCAACCATTTTTTCTTCTACTTTTATTTTGCTGGCAATGGGGAGTGTGGGGTGGGAGGGGGGTGGTTGTCATAAACTCTCTAGCCCCTTGGAAATGGAAGGGTTTAGTTAATGGCACAGAGTACACACTGAGTGTGACTGGTCACTCCCACCTCCCTTTTCTCTGTCCAGATGGTACAAACCACCAGGATTACTGACCCAACTTTTGTAACAGAAGTCCCCCCATCTGCTTCTCTGGTTGTTTCAAATGGCTTTGCAGACAAACTATATTAAACTAAGAAACTACCAGCTCAGCTGCTTTGAACATAAATGCAAGTTCAAATGAAAACAGGAAAAATGCCTAATCTTTATTGTGGAACACATATGTCACCCTCTGCTAAGAAATGGTTTTAGTCATGTGAAAACTGATGCATTTTATGCATTCATAGACACCCATGGGATTTTATTTCCTCTATATTTAAACCATCTGTAGAACAGTTCAGACACTCAGGACATAGCTACTTCTTTATACACAGTTTTGACAGCTACAACTTCAAAACCTACTGAATCATAAGGAAAATCTAGGAAGAGGTTATTTAAAATACAAAGTTGCTGAATACATTTTTCTGTATATTTTCAAGAGTGTACAGTTTCTATAACAGCACAGATTTTGCACCTGTAATAAGAACAGAAGAATTGTGAAATATATTTTTAATATACCAAACATATTTTATATTAATTATTTTAAATTGAAAATAAATGCATATTCTTTTCAGATGCTATTATTAGTTCTTTTAAGAACTAGAATGCAAATAATATCTTTGGTTTGCAGTATTAAGTTAGTTTCCTCATACAGGACATTTTCTTCTGGTTTGAGTGAGATAGAAATGTTGTACTCTAGACAGATTCCTCTTAGCCTTATTTTAAACAAGACAGAAAAATGTATTGCCAACAGCAGATCTCAAACTTTCACAAACTAAGTAACATTTTCTTGTCAAAGAATTCATCAGATGTATTGACATGCTTCTACCCTACATTATGAAGGATATTTAGGAACATGCTCTGGTATTGATAGTCTTATAATAAGAATATGCTGCTCATTCAGTGATATTGCATATAGAAGCAGCATTTTAATACAAGTAAATCAATGTGCTTTAGGTTTCATATCCTAAATAGCTCCACTTTCAATACCAAAAGACATTTCTATCTTCATTGTCAATAACTTTTATGTTCTAAGTTTACATCATTATAAGAAACTAACATTTGAGTTAGCCTTTGTTAAACAAAATATATTTCTCTTAAGCAGGTTTTACAATGAAGGCTTAGGGCACTATTTTGATTAAAGGATTTTGATTCTTTGTGTAAAGCACTTTGAAAGAGGTAAATTTTTTTCCCTGTAAATTGCTGTGGGTTTTTGGTTGGTTTTTTTTGAGGGGGTTTGCTTGTTTGTTGTTGGGGTTTTTTTCAATATATGCATAGATGCTTGTGAATGTGCCTCACTTTACTCCCCCTCCCATTTCCCATAGTCCAGTTTTTTACAGCAATTCTTTACTCAATGGAGAAACATCATACTATCTGCTCAGATATTCAGAATTCCCATGGCAATCTGCCTGTGTGTCTAAAATACCACTGAGATGGGCCATGCCCCATGGCAGACACCCAACAAAACCCCTGTGCCAAGGGACTCACATGCATGACTGGTGAAGACAAAACCATCAGTGATCAGTGTGGAGGTCTGAAATATAAAGAAACTTTTCTTAATAGCATTTTGGGCCCTCTCTTCATTGTTTTTCATGTTGTAAATTTACAGTTAAATTTAAAGCTGGCATTTAGACTGAAGACTATAGCTCTGATTAAAAACTAGCTTCAGGGCACTATGACAAAACTCCGGTAAAAAACTCTGACTCCAACGGGTTCAGTTTTTAAATTCCCTGAAAAATCTGATTTTCTCCATATTTTACTCTTGGCAAGACAAAATCTTTTATATTCAGCAAAAAATATAGTAATTTTTTGTGATGCAGTGTTTTCTAGAATTTACTTATTTCTACTAATGAGATGACTACTTTCTCTTTGTTTTAAACAAAACGGATGCTGGTAAGATGGTCTCATATGCAATCAGGTAATAACTGTTTTGCCTTTTGTTTGATTGTTTGCAGTATTAATTCCTAAACAGTGTTGATGAGATTCAGTTTGAGCTTCTAGAAGATATTTGTGCATAAAGTGACTCCATAATATTGTTGGCAGTGGGGACTTCACTGTTTGTTGATAGCAGATTATTCATCACTAAATAATTATTTCTTTAAACATAACTGAAAACAGTACCCATGCCATCCAAAGAGTTTCTCCTCTCCCAGGTAAATTACAAGTGGTTGCAACTTGAAGAGAACACAGTATTAGCTTCACCACTACTAATACATAAATTATTTACATATGCAGAGGGTTTTTTTCCTAAAACTAATAATGTTTGCCAGTGATTGTATCTGCATTTTAGTATGGAATATTAAAAAAATAAATAAATAAAAATCTGCAATGTTTTATATAGGGAAATAGCCAGCGTGTGTAAAGCCCATTTTCCTCAGTTCATTAGATGATGTAACAGACATACAACTTCCTCTAAAAGAAAACTTCACAGATCTTTTCAAGCTTTAGGATTTTTTCTTAAGAATCACTTTTGAGGTTTGCATTCTTACAGCAGAGCTGATGAAAATATGATTGCTCTTCATGACTCCTCCTCTGCTGCTGGGTAGACACATTAAAAAGACATAGCTGTCTATCTCAATGTACACATGCCGTAGTAAAATGTGTGTTATTTACTGATAAAAACCACATGACAGCAGTTTAAAAACTGGATTTATTCTGTCAGTCAAATTAGGGAGGCAGAATATCCTCTATACTAAGTGATTACTGTCTGGGTCTAAGTGTGGCGAACTGCCAGATCAATTATAATGGTGGAGAAGAGGAAATATGAAGACAGATTGGCTCAATTCTAAGCAGAAGCATCACTAAAAAAGAAACTCAGGGACACTTTAATGCAACATCCAATTACTTAAAAGTGCATCTTCGCCCTACACTGCAGTTTTTGTTTATATGATTTCTTTCTACAGGGTATTAAAATGGAAGTCAGCATACAGCTGGACAAATCGAAACACAATGATATAACCTGTACACTGATGCTTCTGAGATGTAAATTTTCGAATGTCAGTTTTTACAGCAAAAGCCTAGAAATACCATGGAAAAACATCCTCAGAAGATATCCAATATAATTTCAGATGTAATCACATTAATATAGTACCATTTCCCCCTTTGATCTGCAATTGATTTCAAGGAGGGGAAAGGAGAGAGGAAGGCTAGATTGCCAACGTTTTCCTCTGGCATTCATTATTTTATGGATAATTTACCTTTCCCAATATTGGAAGAAAAAGGATAGTAAGGGGGCTGGTAGATTAAAGCCACCTAAAATTTACCTGTTATGTTAGCTCTCCTATCAGAAGAGGCATTTAAAAAAAAAAAAAGCAGATAAACATGTTCTGTAACTCTCTTCTTACTCTTATTTTTATTAATAATGGAATTCATCCCTAAAAGCAACATGGGAAACAAGGGTTTCCAAGAAGAAGAACAAGAGTTTAGTATTCTGGAGGATAAATTTATCAGCTTTGTGGTCTGATCAGTCTTCAGATGAAGCCTGAAAGACATTGATCCAATTCTAGTAAAAGTTGCTAAGGTTAATGCTTCACAAGTGGCGCAAAATTAGCATCTGATCATTATTTCATAGTGCAAAATGACATCATTTAGAATAAGATACATATAAAACCCTGCAGCCCTCACAGTCATAAACAAGATATCTGGCCACATTAAAAATGATTATCTAAAAATGGGTACAGTACAGTAATATGAACTAAAGAAAAAACTTTCAGGATCTCATTGTGGAATAATTACATTTCGTTGTTTTTACATGAAACAACTAGATTTCTCTTTTACAAAACTTTGCAATTAATTAAAATTCAGAGAGGTGCAGAAATGTGACACTATGGAGTTGAAGAGAGTTGCACTAGAGCAAAAGAAAAACTAGATCCATTACTTTGCAGCCTGCTCCATGATGACTAGTAAAAGGATGCACAAATTATTGGGTCTTAAAGATATCTTTCAGTAGACTTTGAAGAAGATTTATAATGAAAAAAGGCTCTACTGAGACTCAGAAATGGTAAAAAGGCAAAAAAGATAACAGTATGAGAGCCTTAACATTTTTGAATCATTAGGGAGAATTGTTCATCTTTAACAGGAGAGAGATTTAAAATGAGTAATACTGCTATAAGAATTTGAAAATAAGCACAGGAGAATCTAATGCTAAGCACTGCCAGCTTGTTCTCCATTTGCCATTTTTTAACACACCATTATGAAAATATATTTATCACACATAAATCTTTCTTAACAATGCAAAACATTCCAAAGAAAATTACAATTTTATACAATATATATAACTGGTTAACTGATGACTTTAAATCAGGAATCATCATGCCCTGAAGTACTCTTTGTTAGGGGGCCATTTAGTATGGCATAAGAAAGTGGAAGTAAAATGCCATTCAGTTAACTGTAGCTCTGAGTAACTGTTCACTTTCGATCCAGCCTGTCAGTGTGTGGAAATGATATTTCTATCTTAAACATGTAAGAAGGTGAATACAACTCCCTCTATTTCCAGTTTATAACTGTAGTACATAAAATAAGAAAGATAAGTGCTGGGATGCTGTCATTGTTTTTGCTGTCATTCATTTCAAAAAAAGACTGAAAAAAAGATTAAGAGAATGAGTTGTGTGAATGATTAAAAATTAGAAATAACCTCCATTGTAATAAGACAACAAAACTGCAATCTATGGGCTGCCTTTTTTTTTTTCCATGAAGATGCTAAAATCGATCCAACTGCCAATAGATGGAGATGAAAATTGAGATGAACACACGCACATATTATTTTTCTGCTAAGGATGATTAACAACCGAAATAATGTATCCGGCTACATAAGAGATACTTCATGATTTGAAGCCCTTTAAGTGTGACCAGTCACCTTTCTTTAAGAGATGCGATAGTCCAGACAGAAATTTTGGGCATAAATCAGAAACTGGTAAGCAGCATCCTTTGCCCTCTGCTCAACAGATCAAACCAGATGACCGCTAATGGTCCTATGCTGGTATAACAATCTATGCATTTTAAATGGTTTTCCACATTACCATTTGTTCTTTCTAATGCATCTCAGAATCCAGAGTGATGACTCTTCTCTTATGACTGCCTTATCACTATCACTTATCACTAAGTCCTTTCTCTTTAAAGGAATTTAATTTCCTTTTGTCAAGAAAAATTCAAGATGTATTTCTCACAGTATGCAACTTAAGCTGATCCAGTAATTAAGTCGAGTCAGCAGAGCAACCTCTAGAACCACTCATGCTCAAAAAAGATGTCTCACACTTCAGGCCAATAGTAGAGCATGCATGTGCAGAAGTTGAGGATGGCCACATGCTTTCTAAGGCAAGTGGGAATGAATACCCCTCTGAAGTATCTGACAAGGTCCACAGCTCCTGCCCCTGTGAGCCAGGAGCACTCTCCCACTGATGTTTTTCATTCTTATCACAGGGGACACTGTAACTGGCTCTAAACACAATCAGAGAATCTGTCTGCACTTTGCTCATGGGCTGAAAAATCTATATTTTCTCTATTACTGGTCTGACTCCCTTTGCTCTGCCTCTACCTAAATCACTTGGAGGGTACAGTCAGGAGTAGTATTGGCATATACATGCCAGTGGATGATTAGGCTAGCAGAGCCCTTTCTGAATCTACAGATGAGGTGTCCCTGCAACATCAAGGATATACAGTTAAACATTCATACATAAAATGTTGTAATTAAGGTCACATTCATGATTTTAGTTGCATCTACTTATGTGTCAGATTTACAGGCTAGATAACCTCTTTAATTATAAGATCACACCATAGTTCAAATATCAGTCTAATGTCACATCCCTATGCTCCTGAAATTTACTTCATGTGGAACTATGATTTATGTGACAGGTTTATCAAGTCTCATACACTATGGTGAACAGTTCAGTGTGCCATGGGACCAAACAGAAAAAGAAATTATTTGAGAAACAGCATTACTTTTTAATGCAAGAACTCAAATTGTACTTAATACAGTAATTCAAATATCTAAACATCTGCTGCAATACTACTTTGGATTTCTTCTACAGCACTAAGTTGCTCACTGATTCACTTCAGTCAATCAGTTAGCCTTTACAAACCATATCAATATCTGAAATTAAATATATTGCTATGGTCACTAAGCAGATTTCTAATTGAAAAAATAATGCAATTGTCAAGTATTAATAACTACTGAAGCACTGATTTGGTAAGACCTTTCTCCTTTTCCCAAAAAAAGTGGTTTAATCCATTACATTTGTGTAATTCAGACAACTGACACTTCTAAGGGTTTTCCTGGGCTAGATGAAAACAAAGAAACAAACAAACATTCTTCAACAGTCAGATTAAAAGCCTAAAAGTCCTAAAGAAAATAACAACAACAAAAAAGGGACTACGGAAAAATCAAGTTGTTTCTGCAAGCCAAAATACCAATAATTCTGCCACTGACTTTTCACAGATGGTTTGTGTTGAAAAAGTGGCATATGTGCGTCTTTTTCTCCATGGATAATGAAATAATTAATACTCTCCTTGTTCTGATAACTCTCACCCTCAGTACTAGAATAAAAAACCTTGAGCAAAAGACCTCAGGGTATAACCACAATTCTCAGTGGGTGGTAGGGCAAGTCAGTAGCTCTTCAAACAAATGTGCTTCCAATAGCAGATGCAGAAATGTTAATTGCTTTAGTAGCATAATACAGTCACATGAATTTTAGAATCATAACACTGTTCCATGAATTATAGAGCACAAAAATATTGGAGACTACTACTCATTTATTTTTAACTACTCAGTTTTTCATTTACTCCAAGGGGTTAGAGGTATTTTTCCTCCCTGAAATTATAGACAGCAGAACATATCATGAACAGATTTTCTCTTCAGTAATATTATTATACCACCTGCTCACTGCTAACCTGTCCATGAGCAGAAATCCAAATTCCCTAGCCCTGGCCACTAAGCCTCTTTGATGCTCCCATTTGCCTTTCAGTCAGTTGATGAAGGAAAATCAACCTCTTCTAACCACTTGGTAACTGACCCTTAACAATCCAGAATCATCAACTTAGAGACAAATTCAGTTTGAATGTGACCTCCAGAGGTTATGCAGAAAAACTCCCCACTCAAAGCAGGGCTGACTTCCAAGTGTGTGCAGGTAGCTTGGGGCTTTATCAATGAATGGAGATTCTACAACCTACGTGAGCAACCCAACCCTCCAACCACACTGGAGTTTTTTGCCCTCTATGTTTAACATAATTGGTTCCAGTGTTCTCACATAGCACAAGGTATCTCAGCAAAGGAGGCTATTCCTTTTTTGGGGTGTACTGTGTACCGCAGAAATGATTGTTCTCAGTTCATTCCCTGGGTTCCACCTGTCAGAGGGAACATTCTGACTGTCCCATCTGATCTCCCATTCAACAGCTGACTGAGCATTTCAATACTCATTTCAGTCAAAACTAAGTGGTTTAGGAAAAAAACCCAGCTATTAAAATTGCTTATGCAACTCCATACCATTGACCTTTTTTTACTTTATTTTTCCCCCATCTTTTTCAACATAAAAAATGAGTGCAGCTTTCCTTCCCCATGGTTTCACATTAACTCTTTTAATAGATATTTTTCTTTGTGGACTTTCCAAAGTTGTAGTATTTTCATAGGTTATACAATGCTTAATCACACAGCCAGTCACAGAATCACAGAATCTGCTGAGTTGGAAGGGATCCACAAGGATCATCAAGTCCAACTGCAGTCCTTTCAGCTTCATTTCCAGAGAAAGTGTATTTGGGTAATTGTGCTAGTTTGGGCTGGGGTAGAGTTAATTTTCTTCTCAGTAAGTAGCTGGTAAGGGACTGTGCTTTGGAGTTGTGCTAGAAACAGTTTTGATAACACAGGGATGTTCTGTTATTGCTGAGCGGGGCTTACACAGAGCCAAGACCTTTTCTGCCTCTCACCCCACCAGCGACTGGGCTGGAGGTGCACAAGCAGTTGGGAGGTGACACAGCCAGGGAAGCTGACCCAGACTGACCAAAGGGATACGTCAGACCATATGACATCCTGCTCAGCATATAGACCTGGGGGTAGAAGGAGGAAGGGTTTGGAGTGGTGGAGTTTGTCTTCCCAAATTACCGGTACCTGTGATGGGGCCCTGGCTTTCCTAGGGATGGCTGAACACCTGCCTGCCCATGAGAAGCTGTGATATCCTTGTTTTGCTTTCCTTGTGTGCATGGATTTTACTTTACCTAATTAAACTACCTTTCTCTCAATACTTCTCACGTATACTATTCTGATTTTCTCCCCCATCCCACCACGGAAGAGGAGTTAATGAGCAACTGTGTGGGGTTAGTTGCCAGCTGGAGTTAAATCACAAAAGTAATATAAATTTTTACTAGTGAATATTTAACTATGTCACCTGGAAGATCTACAGAAACATGTGACCAGTCTAATTCCTTAGCAGATGAACAAATAAATCAACATCCTTTATAATTACATCCCTTCACTCAGAGATACGATTTATTCCAGTTCCAGGATCAGCTGCTCTTCCTTGAATACTACCTTGTAATTTGGATGCTTACATCCTAGTGACCCTTCTTGAGGCAAAAACGTACCTTCTATTTTACCAGCTGTTTACTGAAAGGATAGTCTACTTTTCACGCTGTGTGGTGATCCCAAAAGGATTTCACTAAAGATTCAGTTGTTGTAAGAGAAACATGAACTTACTAGTACTGAAAAATGAATGCTTGCATGACTGCCAGCATTTGAATGAAGTGACACGTAGTTAGGCTGTCCTCAGTACACACAGATTCACACACATGACAGTCATGGTGCTAAGCAAGCTATTTGGGGGACTGCTAGAAAATCTTAAGGACACAAACTTTGTGTAGGAGGTATGCCGCCCCAAAGAGTACTTACTAAGGCACGAAAAAACTTACTTTTTAAAAAGATGTGAGTAGTTGCCAGGTAATACAAGTTGAATGCATTAATCTGAAGTAATATTCCCATAAAGGCAAGTCTTTGGGAATTCATTTGGAAAAACATATCACAGGTATAATGCATTATTCTATCTTATGATATCTAACTTCCTTCCTTTAGTCCCAAAATTAATCTTCTTGCTATCATTCAGCATAAAAAGTAATACTTAATTCCTATAAAAAATATTTATAAGAAACAAAAATACTTTCTTCAACAGACAAATTAACTATCAGTGGTATTGACTACTCTTGCCTTCTTCATAAAGGTGTGTTTGGGTACTATCATAAAGAGAATCATTGAAGGTAGTACAAATATTCCAGAGAATTAAACACAGGAAGATAAATTCTACCAAAATCAATGGATTTGCATGACTTCATATCAAGTACGATCATGCCCCAGCAGGATGGAATCCCTGTGTGCCAGGAAAGTTGAATATGACTTTCTACACCATTTGAAAGTCTGAAGGGAGCCATATGAAGGACTGTATAAGAGACCCCAAAACATTACTTGGTGTCTTTTTCACATGCCATCATTCAGTATTTGAAATGACTCTTGGTTCAATTACTTCACTCTCCCATTTACCAGCTTAGATGCAGTAAAAGAGCTTTCTATTTGAATTCCAGCTGCAGTAATTGAACCAATTCATCAGTCTTAACGAAGCCAATAGCTTTGTCCTCCAATCTCCTTCCCCTCAAACCCATCAACCATAAGTGAATATAGCTCAGTGATCATGGAACTCTGAACATATATTTTTTTTCCTGCATAATTGACATGTTTTTTATTCTCTTTTTTTTTGGGGGGGGGGG